>JADBJO010000121.1:870628-878128 GCA_016801955.1 Conus betulinus
AAACAGTATTTTTACCTGAAACTCAAGATGCCGATGCAAAAATAGAATACTGGGACAACATACGAAGGAAAGAACAAATTACTATACAGACTGCATCACGGGGTGCATCACGTCGGGGTGTGGGGTGCAGCCTGTGCCCAGTCCCAGTCTCTGCCCTGCCAGGATATTGAGCGGCTGACCGAGGGTCAGTAGATGTCGTGAGTGCACCGCTAACGGGTGTGGGGTGCAGCACGTGCCCAGCCGCCGTCTCTGCTCCATGGGAGGGGTGTTGAGAGGCTGTTCACGTGGTCGTTTCCGTTGTGTCGACGTGTATTCTGTTGTGCGGGAGTCCCTGGAAGGACTCCACGAACTGTTTTCGTGAATGACTCCTGTTCTATGTAAAGATTGTGTTATTTGGGCCGGACGCAGCAGCCAAATGATAGATAGTACCAAGTGACAAGATAGTACCTAGTGTTATTGCGCGCCCTTAATGGCGGTAGCATGAATTAACATTTCGGCTTGTTCTTGTTATGTAATATGTATTTCTTATGATTTGATGGTTCAGGCAGCAAAAGAAAAAAAAAAGTAGAAACTTAACTTGTTGCCTGTCTATCTATGTTCGTGTGGTGTGGGTGTGTGTTAGGTAAAGTCATACACGCATCCAAACTTGTTCAGGTGAGAGACAGAAAAAAACACGCACCGCACACCATCCGTAACAATCATGCACTCGCTTTGCACGCTTCTATACACGCAGAGAGAGAGAAGGCTGGGACAGACGGATAGACAAACAAAGGGAAACATGGCGAAACAGAGAGAGAGAGAAAGAGAATTTCACGCCATTACAGAAATAGTACACAAACGCGTTCGTGTGCGCAGTTCACTGCCATTGAAAGAAAAACAAAGAAGACGAAACAAAGTACAAAAAAGAAAACGTGTACAGGAAAAAGATTCAGGATGAGGGAAAATAGACAGATGTACAGAAACAAAGACAAAACAAAGCACAAAGAGAATGAGAATGACAGGTAGACGGACAGATGAAGACACAGAACACAGAGACACGGACACTGGTGCGTTCCCTGGATCAGCAGGGCCCAAGTCAACAGCAACGTGGTAAGAGAGCGGAGTGGAGACCTCATGGTGGACTTGGCTGGCATGCTGAAACTGAGGGATTGTCTGACCTTGTAGTGCACACACACACACACACACACACACACACACACACACACACACACACACACACACACACACACACACACACACACACACACACGCACGCACACACACACACACACACACACACGCACACACACACACACACACACACACACACACACACACACACACACACACACACACACACACACACACACACACAAATGCACACAGGTACACACACACACACACACACACACACACACACACACACACACACACACACACACACACACACACACACACATACACACCACACTCGTGCACGTGCGCGAATGCGGCGTCTCGAGCACCCACTAGTTTGGTGTATATCGATGTGACAGAAAAAAAGGAACAAACACTGGTTCCATCTAATGGCACTTTTGACAAACTCACTGAGATAAGGTCAGCTGTGCAAATTCTTAGGTAGTGAGACTGTCATGAAAAGCTAAAGATTGTTGGCGACGCCTAAGTGATGTGACGTTGATGTCAGTGTAATGAGCATGCGAACTTTTTTTTTAAAATTTGGGAAAGACATGTATTTGAGCTCTAAGATATGTTACAAAATGAACCTGGTTTGAGCAATCAATGATTAAAGGCTTCCCGGTTTGTTCAACCACCTTAATTTGTCTAAACTTTCTATTTCGACTTACCAGATACTGACGCATGTCTGGCTTTTTTTAAAACTGCTTGAGCATTTCGATCCAGTATTCTGGTTGTTCACTTTTCTCTTTAGAAACATCATACATTCACAATCCCATTTTTTTGTAATCTCTCAGCTTTTGACCTTCTGTCCGTCTTTCTATTTTTGCACTCTCTCTCTCTCTCTCTCTCTCTCTCTCTCTCTCTCTCTCTCTCTCTCTCTCTCTCTCTCTCTCTCAAAGCAGAGAGAGAGAGAGAACAGGAGAGAGAAATTCTTTATACATATTTTGTATATTTATTTGTATTAATGTGTGCCCTGTGGTTCCTGGTTTTACCCATTGATTGTAAGTTCATCAAGGAGTATCAGATGCCTAGGCGTAAGATGGGTTTCAGATACAGGTGCTTTTTGAGTCGTGGGCCATTGGTTTGCATAGTAGCTTCCCAGCTTGTCTTTTGTTGTGTGTTTATCAACAGGTCGAATGCATGTGAAATAAACTGATAGCCACTCGCTGCCCGCAGCTCCTGAAGACAATCTCTAAAAAATATAAAAAATGGTCGAGACTACTTGCAGTCAGAGACGTTTCCCAGACAAGAGTTCAGTCGGCCATACCGGATTTAGAGCTTGAAAACTTCTTCAGTACAGATAGTGACCTCGTGGTGATACTCTTCATTATCTGCCTGTCAGAACTTGTCGGGGATTCCGCTGTCAATTAAGCATGACTGTCCGCCCCAGTATGCATGTGCCTCACAGTAAGAATATTCTTTTTCAGCATGCTGTTATGTGTTTCCGTTTGCGTGAATGCCAGGAAGGACTGAAAAAAAAAACCAACCAAGAGGGAGAAGATGATGGGCGGTTGTTCTGTGGGAATGGTGGCAGTGGGAGAAGAGTTAGGGACAAAAGAGGTACCCTGAGACTGAGGAGATAGGAGGACCAGATTGTGAAAGTAGGTAAAATAGGAACAACGTGAGGGAATACAAACTAGAAGGGGTGAAAATACAGGGGAGGGAGGGAGACAGAAGCACATGAGATAAAGATAGTCAGTCCAAAAACAGAGTAGGATGGGCGAGAGACAGAGTGGCAGACGAGATAAACAGACACAAAGTGTAGGGAGAGAGAGGTATTTGGGGGAGAAACGCACGGAGATATACACAAAAGGAAGAACAGATGGGAAATAGCAGGATTCACGAGTAAAACGGGTAAGAAAAATAAGGGAAGAGACAGGGAGAGGGAGTGGAACAGACAGACAAACAGACAGATTAGAACAGAAACAAAGAAAGATGGCAAATGTGACTGGAAATGGGAAAGGCAGAGGAAGTGTTTGGTAAAGGAATGACAAAGAGAGGGAAACAAAAAAAAAAGTACCAGACGCAAAGAGAAGAAGGGGGAACAGAGATAAAATGAGAAAAACAGAGAGAGGAAGGCAAGTACCAATGGCAGAAGTAGGCGGACAGAGGCATTGATAGTCAGAGCAGTGAGTGGGGGGGGGGGGGGGGGGGGGGGGGGGGGGGGGGTGCAAGGAGGGAGAAAAGGAGAGACAGATGAAAAGGGGAGAAAGAGAGAGAGGCGGAGAAGATGATCAATGAGAGAGAGAGAGATAAACAAATGTGTGTGAGCAGATAGATATGAGAAAAGAGGCGTCAGGCAGAACGAGAGACTGATACAGAGTGTGGAAACGAGTTTGAGAAATGAGGAGTCATGCAGAGAGAGAGAGAGAGAGAGAGAGAGAGAGAGAGAGAGAGAGAGAGAGAGAGAGAGAGAGAGAGAGAGAGAGAGAGCTGGGTAAATAAAAGTGAAAAAAAAAAGCACATAAAAGACAGAGGAATGAATGGGGGGGAGAGAGAGACAGAGGTAGAGAGAGAGAGAGAGAGAGAGAGAGAGAGACAGAGACAGAGAGACAGAGAGGGGGGATTACAACGCCAAAACAGACATTGAAGCTTTTTTTTCACTAGTCAATACCAATAGAACGTTTAAGACTTTCACTTTTCATGGAAACCGGTGATCTACCATATCTGCTCATTAATCAAAACGACAAACAAAAAATAGTCTTCTCCGACAATTCGAGGGAACAAAATTAACGGCAGACAAGGTTCTACTCTTGAGATTTTCAATTATTTATCAGAATGACGGGATATACTAAATCTTTGAAAAATAGTGAAAATGAATTATTGATAAACATGATGATCAGCGCAAGGACATACAAGTCCCAGACTCACAAAAAAGACTGGACGCATGTTTCCTGAAAGTCTGAATGCAGCATGATTTCTCAAAACAGGCTTAATCAGATCATTCTCACAGCATGGAACAGAACCACAATTCCTCAGTGTATGACTCTATCAAGCTTCCATTTCAGCACGAGAGAATACAGCTTGATGTAGACTTCGACGTCGCAGATGTATCTGGAGCAGCCATTTTGGATTATAAGCCTGCCAAAAATGTAAATTGGCTACTGTCATCGGTTCCATTATTACACTACCAGACAAGACAGAATTACCTTCAGTCAACGGTAAAGAAGACCTGCAGCGTCTATACCCTGACAGATTTTAAGGAATTAAAGTTCAAAGGGGAATGTCACATTACCTTGAAGGAAAATGATGAAATGATGTGGTTTCTAAGAGCCAGTGCATCTTCAGGAGTAACAGGGAGACGATCACCATAATCTCTGGGTAAGTCCCCGAAAAGGTCGCTAGCAGAACTATCACATTTAAGTCTTTGTTTGTGGCCTTGAAAAGGGCTTTTGACACCATTACCCGTGAGGGCCAGTGAGCCATCCTATCCACGCGTGGCTGTCCGTTGAAGTCATTCAGTTTCATCAGACATTTCCATCATTGCATTATGACCCAAGTTGTGGAGATTGCCCAAGCCTTCAGACTGACCATTTTTCTGCAGAAAAGAAGAACTGGTATTTCAGTTCTACACCAGGTATTCCTCAGATCAGGGGGAAGGTCCTTGCCACAAACCGCAGTGCCTGGCAACTTGCTGTCAAAAACTAATAGTTTCATTGCATTGCCCATGTAGTTTTTATACAGCCTCTGATTTGAGCGTGATGAAACAAGTACTACAATTGGCTTGCAAAGCTGGTTGTATGATACCTTCAATATGCTGATGTGCCGTCTGTGTGCTTATCTTCTTTTGCTTTCCATCCTCGTTGCTGCCTAGCGCTGCTGCCTGCAGCACCACAAAAAGGATGGCACTCTCTTCAGTAAGCCACTCCTTGCCAGTACATAGCCTCGTGCACAAGTCTTTGTGCAGTGCTTCCACGTGGAGACAGGTGGCAAGTGGGTGTCCGTCCCGATACCCCAGGTTGAACAACGTAGAGTTCCGAGAAGGTTTTGGCCCCAAGACTTTCGGTATTGCTAGGCCCACCGGTGTGAGGGCATGCCCCATTACCCACGAACCAAATTCCCCAGTTGGGTCAACAGCAGTCAATGTGCTGAACACTACCCGTGTGAAGACAGACAGGGACACATATGGTCATCAAACATGCGCTTGTTGGGTGGAGCTCATCACCCTTAATACCCGCAAATAGAAAGGAAAAAAAAAACGCAGGAAGGTCAAACGACAAAGAAAGAGAGGAATTACTTAGGTGTTAATTGCCTTATTTCACTTAGAAAATTACCCATCAATTTGTTAAACATTTGTTATACCAAACTTTCGGACAGCTTTCAGAAGATACACTTATAAATGCAGGCACGTTACCTTAAGTCGTCACACGTTGATTTATGAACGCCGAATGTTGGTTGAGTGAAACGCCCTGAACCTCATCTGCTACTGGGGGTGTGGTTGACTGGTAGTTTATTATCCATTGCAACACTTTGTAGCTATTCTTCCCCTAGATATCTTTTCCAGACGTCTGCGCTGTATGATAGCTGATGCGACCTATTACTTTTATTAAGAACTATTTAATCGGTGAACGTGAAGTTTGTGTGTGTGAAAAAGTAACAAATATGCAGTGTGTGCGTGTGTGTGTGTGTGTGTGTGTGTGTGTGTGTGTGTGTGTGTGTGTGTGTGTGTGTGTGTGTGTGTGTGTGTGCGCGTGTGCGCGCGTGCGCACGTGATGTGTGTGTGTGTGTGTGTGTAAAATCCGAAAACTGATGATCAAAGCTGCACTGAGACAAGCTTTCATATAAAATTGTATGGGAGCAATAGATGCCCTACCTTTTCGCTACTTACTCTTTCATTCCCTACCCCATTTAGGATATCCGTTCATACCCATCAGTCACTGTATTCATTTCTGTTCGTCTGTGTGTTTATTTGACCATACTCAAGATGAAAAAGGTTGTACTAGTTGTCAATGAACGTTAATTTTGTGTTTGTTCATTCTCCAGTTGTTGCCATGTCAATATGTCGGGCAAAGGGTAGATGATCAGTCTTGGAACAGCCTTTCGTGGGATGTTTTCTTGTTTGTGCTGTGTTCTGTATTGGCATTTCTGCCAGGCGATTTCATGTAGTAAGCAGCAATTGTTTGGAATTATAGGTATATGATTATCTCATTATGAGACCAAGAGTTACCATACTTATTTGTTATTTACTGTATCTAAGTCATTCAGATTTCCACACTAACGTTTTACATCATTGAAAATCATTCTATTAATGAGCAATGTACAAAAGCATGGTCATCATCGTCTGTAACATCACCGATTTTGCAACCCCCTTGCGTTTGAGGAACATCTGTATGAATCTACATTTTGTAGACGAGGATTAATTTACACCTATGTAAAGTTAGCACAAGACTGCCCTATATGATTCATTTTCCGGACGAGAGTAATTACTCATCAGGTCTTATATCTGCATTCATGTGACTTATTAAAGTGATCTAAATTTATTTTCGCCTTTTCAGATAAAATACTTTTTTAATGCATGCATTAAAAGTTTTGGTTAAACGTTCTGTGGTCCAGCAACATTTGGTAGTAAACCAACCTATCAAACAATGTGCTGAACAGCAGATCCACAGTACACTTGCTTTTGCGCCATGTGGTTTTGCCACTCATTGACACATGTGTCAACGTCTGACGCTGTTATATACACCAGAATGGAACAATTAGACACATTAGTTTAAGCTCACAGGACTGCTGAATAATGTGCATATGATGTGGAGGATGGGAAATGGCTGTGAAGCTCTTTCGAAAACAACCTTGTGGTGAAGATGAACCGATGGTATTCCTTGTTTTTATTTATTATACATTATTCATTGCTCAGAGAAACACCACCTTTACACCATGTGTCCTGTTGGAAGTAAACACAGCGAAAACCACTTCATGGGGACAATGAGAGTGCTGGGGACGGAAGTGACGTGAAGTTCAAGATTAGACAATGTGGAAATGAACGCAGTTGAAGTCAGCTGTGTAGAAAACAAGATGATAACAGCAATGTGAAGGTCTGAGCACAGATTAAGGCCACATCATGTGGACAAATGTGAACATTGAGGTATAGACGTCTGGCCTAGCTCAAGGACAGTCAATGGGAAAAAAGCATTGACATGGAGATGAAGAAGCGAGCACAGTTTATAGGTCACACTGTGGGAACAGATGTGGACACCACTATGTGTAGTATGTGAACATAATTCAGGAAAAGAATGCATTCTAGGGAGAAGGGGTTGGGAACAACTGGAAGCTAGTTTATGGAGAAAAAATTGCAGACATGGGGGTGGGGTGAAGAAGCTGAGCACAGTCAGGACAATGATGCCCAAG
>JADBJO010000121.1:883128-895628 GCA_016801955.1 Conus betulinus
TGAACTGGTACGCCTAAGGCACGTGTAATGCAGGCGATCAATATCCCGATCGTCATTCTGGTGTGCGCTTCAGCTCAAATATTGGACTCTCTTGATCTGTTTGTTTAACGCTTAAACTGAGAACAGATGACTCTGATTGTAATGGAACGACATGTGTTATGTTCCCCTGATTTTTCCAGATCATATCTACTAGTGTCGTTGGTGCTCAGACACATGGTCGGCTTGCTGCGGGGGTGGGGGGGGGGGGGGGGGGGGGGGGTTGCACTAGACATTTTAAAGAGGCATCATTGGCGAATTCATCACCGTGACTGGCTTTGGTGAATATGCAAAGGAAACTACATTGGGTTGATTTTAACCAAAGCTGTGAACAAGGGAAGTTGTGAGGAGAGAACACAAACAGTTTGGGAGTAACTGGAGTCAGACAATGCTGAACTGGACAGTAACCGATTAGTGCAAATTCATCTTGTTCAGTGATGCCCTGATCATTGATCTGAAGAACACTAGCAGAGTAATAGTGTTTTAACGTATGCTGAACATCGATGACCAGAGTGCATACTCAATGATATGATCCACCAGCGTGCAGCACTCATTCGAAAATCATGGTGCAGGGCTGTATTTCACACTTTAGTGCGTTCTCTTGTCTTCTTAGAATGAAAAATGAACTCGAAAAAGGCACATGTAGGTGCGAAACCCATCTCGAAAATTTCATTCAGTATTATTTCCTACCCGGTATGCCTTCTCTGAAAAGACAATCCCACTGTTCACAAATCTCTCGAAACAGAACTGTGGAAGCAACACCATTCCACTCATGTCACTAGTAGCCTGCACAGGTGCGCTATCTTAACCAAGTAAAAATTTCTGGATATCTAAAAAAAATCAAGGTAAAAATTGGCATGCATGGAGAACTAGCCATTTTAGTAGCCTTGCTGAATGAACTACTAGTGGTATGGAGTTAGTTGTTTGTTAGCTACGTTCAGACATCTCTTCACCCCATATCACGAAAGGTACCGCGTGAAAATGAAGAGCCACACGACCATCTACTGCTAAATCAGAGGTACATGCAAGACAAAGAAAGTCATTTGGTTTAGCGGGTAAATCTCTGTAACGCCGCCAGTTTTTGAAAGTTTAACGGTATCTGGGCAAGAGATTTAGAAAAATTTTGTGATGCCCTTAATGCATCGCCATGCACACATGCACGCACCTATAAATACAAGTACGCGCGTATCTGTGTACAAGTACACGATCTCTCTGACGCTTTCATTTTTCATTTTATTTTTACTGCCACAACTACCATTCTTGCAAATACCACCACTACTACAATTACAACTACAACTACCGCTTCCATTACAACTACCACAACTACTACCACTACTACTACTACTGCTGCTGCTGCTGCTGCTGTTACTACTACTACTACTACTACTACTACTACTACTACTACTAGTGTTGCTGCTTCTGGTGCACCTGCTGCTACTGTAGCTACTCTGCTTACTCTATAATGCATGCACACATGTAATGTGGAGTGAAGAAGAAGGCAGGGATTGGGAGGAGGAGTGGGTGGAGGGAGTTGGCGAGTGAGAAGAAAAAGAGGTAAAAGTCACACACACACACACACACACACACACACACACACACACACACACACACACACACACACATACATACAAACATACATGCATACATATATATAGAGAGAGAGAGAGAGAGAGAGAGAGAGAGAGAGAGAGGAGAGAGAGAGAGAGAGAGAGAGAGAGAGAGAGAGAGAGAGAGAGAGAGAGAGAGAGAGAGAGAGAGAGAGAGAGAGAGAGAGAGAGAGAGAGAGAGAGAGTCACAAGGAATCTTCACTTGATCTTTCACGCCGACAAAAACTTCACCGGAGTTGGTGCTTTTGCAGGTGTACTGATTACTCCCATACTGCACTGTGACTCTCTTCACAGTCCACCATCAATGTCTGCCCAAGACCATCCTTGAACGAGGCTAATCGATTTGAGCTGAAACATGTCTATGCCGCTGTGCAAACTAACCTCCATTCACTTTCTCCACCATCATCAACATCAATAACAACAGCAACAAAAAACGGCAAATGTCATCAAGGAAGGAAAGAATTCTGTTTAATTTATCGTCACGTATACAGTGAACTGTAGACATATTAATAAGATGGTCTTTTTCCATTGCACTGTAATCACTGAAAAGAAAGAAAGAAAGAAAGAAGAAAGAAAGAAAGAAAGAAGAAGAAGAAGAAAGAAAGAAAGAAAGAAAGAAAGAAAGAAAAAGCAAAGGCGGGTAAGGAAGGAGGGGGGGGGGGGGGGGTCAGGATGAAGGGGAATGATGACGGAGTGGGGGTGGAGAGAAGGGAGAGAACTGGATTGTATGCAGGGGAAAGCGGAGTAGATGGAGGAAGGAATCGAAGATGCATATCTGAAGTGATTTAAAGTACAATTGAAAATGTTACTTAACAGACCTTCTAAAAGGCGAGTCGTAAATATAAACAGCCGGTAAAGGTCAAAAACATCAACAGACTTAATGTCTGTGTGGGTGGCATAATTTTATGTGAGAAAGGTTTCATTAAGTCATAATCAAAAGAGATTTTCTAAACTGTAGCATCACCATGACAGATCAACACAATATTTAGTCCATAACAGGTTGCATAGAAGTATGAAAGTCAAACCTGAAATACACCTACAGACCAAAACAAATTTGAAATATATTTTGGCGAAGTCTTGATGAAAAACTGACACACCTAAAAAAAAAAACGGCTCTTTCTAGATTATTACTCATTACTGTCTATGAAAATAGACAATTGATTCTGATAATACCCGAGAAATGTCTTGTTTCACTTTTTGCAGCTCTCTATCTGCTTTTTCACCCCTACATTTTGTTTATAGGAGTGAAAGCCAGAGTGAGGTTCTATCCAACAAACATCAACATTTATGCCTGTCATATAAAAAAATATATCCAATTTTAATTCAAACAATCATTTCTCTCTCTCTGTGAGTGTTATCAAAAGAAGCAAAGTTTCCCAAACTGACATAAACCGACACAAAAGAAGGACCGTAATGTTTGTCCTTGGCTAGAGAACACGATGATTTGATGACGTTACAATGGCGACCAACTCCATCGTGAACACTCCATGTCCTTTTTTCCTAAAGAGTATGATTTTTGTCGTTTTTAAATATGGAATTACCGGAACAGATCCTGCACTACTGTCATGTAGAGTAGAATCATCGGTGAAACTTTTAGATGACTGTTATTTTTTTTTCTTACAATTCTGTTATTGTTTTTCCTTACAATTCTATTTAGACAGACGCGTGTGGACAGACTGAGCGTTTTCTTTTTTTAACCTGCATTCCACGCGGTAGATTGCCTTCGAATACATTTTCCACCTTTGCATAAAACATTTCTAGCATCCAGAGGGAGTTGTGCACGTCCTAATAGAAAACAAGAGGACGTTCGACAGGGGTGTGGCAGGAGGCGACGTGGGTCACAGTAAAGAAGTTGAATATCGGGGCAGAATCTTATCAACTCCATCCAGCACCTGTTGTCCAAAACGACGAGTACGGTGCTCATACAAGGTGCAGTTGGAAAATGTTTCTTTACTTTCGCTGGTGTTCATTAGGTCTGGCTTCTATCCCCCTCACTTTTCGACATATTCCTGGAACGCACCATGACTGAACCACTTGAAGATCACGTCAGCGCAATCAACAACGGGACAGAGAACCATCACAGATCTTCCATCTGCACATGACACTGATGGCCTAGCAGGCAGTGAAGAAGGACTCACCAAGGTTGTTGAACGATTGGATAATACATCGACAAGATGGCAAGGAAATCAGCATCGATGATACCACGCTGATGGCCAGCTACAAGTCCACTATCAATAGTGATTTAACTGGCCATAGCCAGAAGCGAGAATCTGTACTTCTTGTAAGTAAGGACAAAAAAACATGTCCATAAAACACAGGAGTTGGTTTCCTTTGTGCGCTGCTTTATTCCCTCTTTCTGTATGTATGCGAGACTTGAAACATTCCAGTGGATCTGGAAAGAAGAATCCAGCCAGCACACCGATTACAACAGCAACCAACAGGTGCACACCCAGAGCAGTTCTGCCCTGTCAGCTTGACAGTTTTATCAGAGGGAGTAAATGCAAAGCCATGGGGTGTGAAACGGTGTCTTTTTAATGTAGACAGTCAGTATCCGGATCATGATCTTGGTGTGTTCTTCAAATCAAATACTTGACTCTCCAGATATATTTGCTTGACCATGAACTGAAAAAAGGTAACTTTTTTCCCGGTAGAAAGTGAGGCGTTATCTTCGCCTATTTTGTTTTCGGAACAGGTCTTTTACCAAAGCTTTGTGGTTACTACTGAGGGAAAAGGAGAAGCGAGCACTGTCTGTTGATTTAGAACAAAAAGATACCGGTATTCTAGTCAACTGAAATCAGTATATTTTCTGTTGGCCCAATTGTGTCTCTTACTTTCTGTCTTATTTATTAGGGATGGTATGAGAACAAGCGTTTCTGCAGGATGTTTTATCCGATTTGAACCATTAAAGTCATTTAAGGCAGTTCTTCTTTGTTGTATGGGCACGAGTATATAACTGTAAATTATGACATTGACAATTAATGCATGTTTGTTTCCCGTTGCTACATTTTTTCATTGCCCTATATTCTCATTTTTCTAACACCCGCCTCTTTCAAAAAAAAAATACTGACCGGCTATGATAAGGACATGCTCCATTTGTTATGTTCCTCAGTTTTGAAAGTCTCAATATAGGATCGCTTTTTTTTTTTTTAAATCGATTATATTGAACAGAAAATATAAAGACGAGTATCTATAATTTCTGGTCCGTGCAAAACGTTTCACACAATGTGTAAAACCGTCAGACAGCTTTAGTATTGCAATATGATAAAAGCATGGCAAATCTTAGCAAGCGAAAAACAAAATGTGGGCCCAATATTGGCACATCTCCCCTATTACTCCAGGTATTTACTGATACAATGTACCAGATCGCCAGCGACATAGCACGACGCACGAAAGTTTCACTGATAACACTCTCCTACCGACGTCACAACTTGAAGAATCGTTTAACCACAGTTTAGCCGTCGAAACAGATGAAACATAATGTGTTTGTAGTACAACTGTTGGTGGCTCCTGTTGCTTTCCTTTATCCATGGGCAGGTCACTCACAAATATCACCATCACCACCAACAAGCACATCATCATCATCATCATCATCATCATCATCATCATCATCATCATCATCAACATCATCATCATCATGTGCATCACCAACACATCATCATCATCATCATCAACATCATCATCATCATCATCATTACATCATCATCATCATCACATCATCATCATCATCACCATCGTCATCATCATCATCATCATCATCACCATCATCATCATCATCATCATCATCATCATCATCATCATCATCATCGTGATTTTTCCCCCTGAATAGTCCCCATCATCAAGATTGTCATCGTTGTCATAACAATCATGATCATAATTTTGATAAGTAAGGGAAACCAGTTCTGTAGACCACTACTGTGTTCGCTCATAGCAAGACTCGCCGTACTGTAAAGGAGAAAAGATAATCACAAACTCATACATACGTATACGCCCGCGCACAAGCAATAATGCGACAACCGAGAATCTATGCAATTTATCCCTGAAGCACTCAGTTGCTTACAGGTATATAAATAAAAATGTTTGATAAAAAAAAAGAGTGTGTTTTCAACCCAAATTTGGAAGCAGATTGACATAAGGAACTGCATAGGAAAAGAAGACGGACCAGAGCTCCGTTATCTACGGTTATTATTTTGTTTTAACTGACGACTCACGCATGGTGGTGACCATCTCCACCACCAACACAAGCAAGCAAGCCCGCAAGGTAAGGTAAGGTAATGTTGCTTATAGCCCAGCCGACCGCAAAGGGATATATCAGAGCTGTCACCGCGTTGAAGTCAACTCACAAATCATTCATTCACACAAACTTTGAAATACATCTTCAAAAAGCACACTCGAAAAATGTTTTAAAAATCTCTCCACTGTAAAATCTCAGATCCGATGGACAATGTTAATCTCCTTCAAGAATTCAAAGATCGTATCAGGCGGAACATCTCTGAACAAGGTTTTCATGGAATCTGCTGTAAGATGTTTGTGTCTAACATCATGCAAGTCCCAACATTCTAAAAGAATATGTTTTATTGTAAGTGGCACATGACGTTGAATGCACCACAGGGTTTTTCTTCACTCTTTAAAAGTATGCATGAGTAAAACACGAATGGTCTGTGTGCACCCGGCATGGAACCGTTTCTTCTTTGCGACCACCAGACATGGATGAGAGAAACTCTTTTAGGTTTGGACGCATCTGAAAGAGTTTGTTATCCGTCTGTGTATTCCACTCTTCCTGCCAGAGCTCTCCGACATAATCATTAGCTTCAGCCATTTCATTCCCTCCGATGCCAGCATGGCTGAGAACCCAAGCCAGAACGATGCTGTGACCTTCCGCTTTCAACGTGGTAAAACATGTTCAAAAAGTGTAGAAATTCGGGATGATCGGGATTACGGCCAGCTATGGCCTCCAAAGCTGACAGCGAATCAGACAAAACCAGAAAGTCTTTTTTTGTAGATTGAGAGATTATCTTCAGTGCTAGAGTCAGAGCTGTAAGTTCTGCAGAATAAACAGAAACATCTGATGGAATTTGTTCTCATAATATCTGAGAAGGAGCACCACGGCTATAGGCTGCATGGGCACACACACACACACACACACACACACACACACACACACACACACACACACACACGCACGCGCGCACGCGCGCACGCGCACACACACACACACACACACACACCACACACGCACGCACGCACGCACGCACACGCACGCACTCACACACACACACACATACACACACACACACACACACACACACACACACACACACACACACACACACACACACACACACACACACACACACACACACACACACACACACACACACACACACACACACACACTCAGGCCCATCCTTTCCCTTAATCCTACTGACATGAATGCGTGCACGCACATATGTTCTATGTGGAAATCTGTCCTCGCTAACGCGAAGGTTATGATTTTGAAGAGAGAGATGACGTCTCAGCGTGCTGACCTTTAAAGATAGTAATTCTGAAAGAAATAAATTGACTCTTTTTACTGAAACCTTGTCGAATTTTCGCTGTAGATAAAGCGCTCTGTTTTCGATCAAAATGGGAAGCCATTATTAACTGTGTATGTGATTAAAAGACTATGGATAGTAGGCTGGATAGTCAAAGACGTTTTCTCAGTTCCCCCAGGTTGAGTTTGTCCCTGGTGTACTTGGGAACTGGTTGTCCCTACCTCGGGTCCAGGGCCCATTGTGTGTCCCCATTCTCCACCGTGCCGGGTTTGCGAGAGGCTGGTGCATGCCAGTATTGACCCGACAAGCCAGCTGAGCAGCGCCTCTTCTGCGAGAGAAGTCGTCGCCTCGGATTCAAGAACCTAAGTCCTGTTCGCCATCTGTGCCCAGCGCTGGTCCTGCCTAGTCAGAACCACCGCCTGTGTTGACAACGACCTGCAGCGTCAGCGTCGCTCCTGCGCGTCGTGAGACCCTTTGTGTCGTCGATCTTGTGCATCGCGAAACCTTTGTTGCTGTGCAGTAACAGAGCCACAGCTCTTGGAAGTGGAGGCTGGTGCCTCAACAGTAGCAGAGTGCTACTTCAGTGTGATCGGTCTGAATCATAGTTTTTGTTTGTTTGTTTTTTTCGTGAAAGAAGTGGTTACTTTCTAGTGGACAGAGACGTCACAACATCGTTCCGTCGTCACTTTTGTCACTGCTCCTACTGACAGACGCAGTGTCGTCGCGTCGACTTTGTTCTGCACCTGCGTCTACCCCTACTTGCAGACTGCGCCCCCTTAGGCCAGACAGTGCCAGTGACAGACTGTTGGTGTGTGCGCCACACACACACACACACACACACACACACACACACACACACACACACACACACATATATATATATATATATATATATATATATATATATATATATGTATGTATGTATGTATGTATGTATATTCTGTTAAAATGTTATTAAAATGAAGTATTAAAACCAGCAAGCTTGTTTCGAGCCTTGCTCTCATCAGGATATCCTTTTGGGGCACGCTGTCGGTCTTTTATAGCGTGCGGGACCTGATTTTCTTTTCTGCAGGTGTGGGGCAATCTCATTCGTTGCACGTGTATTCATGCTATCCAACATCCAGAAACAACTTGGAAGACAGGTCGGTTTGCACAGAGATGACGGCCTCGCCGCATTAAACAATAATCATGATAATGAATACTTTATATAGCGCCTATTTCGGCTAGACGCCAAGCTCTAAGCGCTTTACAATCAACACTCGTTTACACAACGGGCTGCCTACCTGGGTAGTGCCGACTGAAGAGCTGCCAGCTGGCGCTTCATTCAGTCGTTTCCGTGTCATCCAGTCAGTATCGTTCAATATCGATCACTCGTTTTCCTTACTTCCCTCATTCTTTCCATTTCTCACTCAGGGTGCATGCTATGTGTAACGTGTCATCCATACCAACGGCCAAACTGGCCTACTCTTTCCGAATGTTGGTGATGGGATTTTACGTGTGTGCAAGATGTTATGCGTGCGTTCATGACCACGTGTACAAACCATATAAGAAAACCCAATGACATACCAATCTACGTAAATACCAAGCAACCACCCACCATCTATACTAAAAACAATACCCAGTGGTACAAACAAGAGACTATCCAACCTGTCATGCAATGAAAGAGTATTCACAATGCAGCAACAGAATACCAAGAAGCATTACAAAAAGTGGTTACAATTACAAACTACAATACAGCCCAGACAACAACACGAACAGAAATAAGAAAAACAGGAAAAGGAAGATCATATGGTACAGCCCCCCATATGATGGAAGAGTGAAAACAAACGTAGGAAAAGAATTCTTTAAAATCTTGACAACATCATTCCCAAAAGAGCACAAACTGTTTCAAAATATTCAACAAAAACATCATTAAACTATCATACTCATGTATGCGCAACCTTAAAAACATAATTGATTCATCTAATAAAATGAAAAGCAACACAACAAAGAAGGATGACGAAAAGACATCTTGCAACTGCACTAAAAAAGAACAGTGCCCCCTAAGCAACAAATGTCTTTACAACAATATTATCTACCAAGCTACAGTAACATCAGAAAATGAAAAAGAAAACACATATAGGGATTACTGAAAACTGCTTCAAAACCAGATACGCAAACCATAAACAGTCATTTAAAAAAGAAAAATACAAAAACCAAACAGAGCTGAATAAATACATTTGGAGACTTAAAGACCAAAAATTGACTACAGCATTTCATGGAAAATCATAAAAAGAGCAACACCATACAACAATATTAAAAAAAAATGCAACTTCTGCTCCACAGAAAAATGGTTGATATTATGTAAACCCCACCTAGCAACTTCGAATACAAAAGTAGAAATAGCAAACAATTGCAGGCACAAATGGAAATCTTTGTTAGCGCACTCCACCTGAACAGACCTCAGCAGAACCACAGACCACTCGTGCAACGAATGAGATTGCCCCACACATGCAGAAAAGAAAATCAGGTCCTGCACGCTATAGAAGACCCGACAGCGTGCCCCAAAAGGATATCCTGATGAGAGCAAGGCTGGAAAACAGCTTGCTGGTTTTAATACTTCATTTTAATAACATTTTTTTAACAGATGTTGCTCCCTAGATGGTTGAGCTTCTTTTTTTTTTTTTTTTTTTTTTTTTTTTTATAGATTTTTAAAGGACATTTTTATATTGTTCGTGATATATATATATATATATATATATATATATATATATATATATATATATATATATATATTGTACACCCATAGTTGGGGTGTGCTCTATGTGTGTTATTCATGTTTATTGATGATAATGTTTTGTATGTCTTGGATGGTCCAGGCGGCATAGAAAAATTAAGAAAGAATTGCGGTTGTGTTGACTGGCTGTCTATGTGCTGATGAGTGGGTGTGTGTGGTAGGAAAATGCGAGCACGCATCCATATTTCTGGGAGAGTCAGACACACAGACACACACGCACCAAGCATCCATCCGTAACAACGACAGACATAAAAAGAAGACGGTTTTAAAAACATGCCTAACCAACCATTCACCCGTATTCAGTGTAATTAATTTCGATTTGGAATAGACCCTGGCGGACTTATACAATGACTGCTGGGGGCAGAAAGTTCCTATCTGCTTTCCTGAATGACAGCTTCAAGGCACTGTGTTCTTCTCTGGTCCCAGAGTGTTTTTGTCAGAATATAGTTTATTTCAAGTAACGAATAAGTAATATCACATAAAACTGTATTTGATTTGCACATCTTTTGCACAGGTATCAGCCAGTTCATTCCCTCGAAGATTACAGCGACCGGGTACCCATGATGTCATTTTAGAACCTCGCATTATTGATTGGTGAATTGAAAATAAAATTGCACTGACAAGATCAAGACGACTTGATGTATTTTGAAGGTGTAAAGCCGTTAAGCAGACTTGGAGTCTGACAAAATCAGTATTCTTTCTAGTAAAACTTGAATATCAAGAATGAAATTAACAGCTTTCATGACAGCAAATAACTCAACAGAGAAAATAGAACAACCTTTGGTAATATGAAATCTTTTTTCTATGCTAGGGAACGTATCTTGAAAGCAGCACGAACCTCAGAAGCACTCGAAACTGTTCCATCAGTGAAAATATGCAGATAAGATTCGTATTCAATGTAAATCAATCTTTAACAAGAGAAGCGTGCAAAAGTGGATTCTCAGTTTTAGTAATATTACCATAGGAATAGAAAATATCTGTTTGATTCATCAACCAAAAGGTGTGTGTGTGTGTGTGTGGGGGGGGGGGGGGGTATTTGGTCAATTCAACATTTTTAACACACACACACACACACACACACACACACACACACACACACACACACACACAAACACTTACATCGCCAACATCTCTCTCTTCAAGATTGACGCAGTCACGGCTGTTGCATTCGAAGTCGTCGTGCCACAGGTTGTCCATTACCATCCATTTAGTATAAACAATGCGTCTTCCCTTCAGCCCTCGAAGTTGGACCTTGGGTTGAGTGTCGGAGTCATTTGATCCGGTGAAGGCACATACTATGTACTGGATCTCTGTGAAACAATACCGTACAAGGAAGTGTTACATAATCTACGTCAGTGCTTTACTGTCTTCGTAATACATAATTCTGTTCCTCATCCAGAATGGGATGTTACGGCAACAGTATTCCATGTATTTTGATGACACTGTGCAACACTTCACTCATCATCCTTTATCCCAAATCCTTTTACCTCTCTATGGCTCTCCCTTTCCCACCCAACGACAAAAGCTGGGCAAACTGTATGATCAATCACTCCCATTGCTGTATGTTACACATCTCATTAGTTACACTTTAAGGAACGTTTCACATCTTATATTATTCTCAATCCAGAGTGTTTAATATTGGACATGTTCCTCTGTATATGGCGTAAACATTTTGAGGTATGTAATTGCAAGGACTGTGTCTGTGACTTAGGCCTCATTGCAGGCTGTGAAACCTTGTTATCTGTCCCTGTTACATATCTTATCTTTTCCTTTGACAGGGTTACACACCTGATCTGTACCTCTTCATGATGTATCAAGCATCAGATCTGTTCCTGTGTACATCATGCAATGCGGCTGATCTAGTCATCAATATCTTATGTTTAACATCGGATATGTTCACCATCGCAGAATGTTATACCTATTTTTTGAGCCCCAAAGAAGTGTAAGACGCATCATATCAGTTTCTCTTATTGAGAGTTTGCACACTACACCCATTCCTCTTTACGTTCAGTGGGAGGCCTTCCAAAATGTCTGCCCTATCAACATGCTGAGGTAACGTGATTTCTGAAAAGAGTGCTTTAAGACCGTAGTGATGGTATGTTTATGGTGTTTATAATCATCTTCCTTTTGGATTTGATAAATAAGAAGCTGGTGCAAGCCTTGGGCTAGGGCAGGCCATATGATTGTTTGTCAGCATAAATACGTGTTTCTTTTCTTTATTTTTGTTTTGGCTGTTCGCGCAGTAAGAAACGAACGTTTCACGAATGTCCGTTGCAAAGTTCGTTTTACACTTTTATTATCATTTCATTTCCGTTCCGTGCAACCCAGTTCAGTAGAATATACGGAAAATGTACAGGTCCTAATAGTGCTTCTCAACTACAGTTTGCAAAACTAGTTAGAATGAGTAGCTAGGGAGATGACCAATGTTTTCGTTGTAAAGATTATACTTTTCATGTAAGAAACGATTTAAAAACTGCTGTAACCAGAATATGGAACACTGACGGAACTCAGCATGAAGCTATTGTCATAGGTCTCAAAGCACTTGATCCC
>JADBJO010000121.1:900628-905628 GCA_016801955.1 Conus betulinus
ACCCTTGACTGGCAGTGCATTCAGGGGAAGAAAAAGACCGTTGTTAAATCTAAATACGGTGCTCCACCACCATGGCCGGCAAACAGTCTAGGGGAGGGATCCCTCAAACTGCCTGTGTTCACAAGGCTGAACTTCTGAGCCTTTTGCTAAGGGCAGCGGAAATACCTGGATCCAGCATGCCGAAGACGTAAGTGTGAGTGTGGAAAAATTAGGACACACACGCGTACAAACGCAGCTCTTAAGTTTTGGAAAAACTGATTAAGAACACAAAACTAGCACTTTCACCCTCAAGTCACTTTTGCAGAGTACCTTTGATTCAGTTCATGATTCAGAGATGATTTTATTCACTTTGTGAATAAGGATTGCTAAACTTGTCAATCTCAACTCGATTCTAAGAATCAAAAAAAGCCTGGTCAGAATAGCCCAGTTTGTAGAACATCAGACTCGTCAAGCTAGTGATCCTATGGTTGCACTCATGTCTGTGCCCAGGTGGGGACGTTTCAGTATAGAGTGACATTTCCCTCAGAGTTAACATTCGTTCAGATTCCATTCCCAGGCGTCCCTCGAATGAGACAAACCAAGGTTCCTTGGTGAACGTCTGCACATGCACATCTTGCACACAGGTTAAATTCCATCACCACATACCGGGGCCTTGTAGGCCGAAGATGATGTAAGATGTATGCACATGGCAGGTATCTTGTGGGTACTGATAATGAGTTTCAGTGAAAACCGCTCAGCGCGGGGCAGGATAACATCCCGCGCAAACGCAGAAAGGAAAAAAAGGAGAGAGAGAGAGAGAAGAGAGAGAGAGAGAGAGAGAGAATTATATACGGACGTACGTTAATTGCCTTAATTTCACATTGAATATTATATATCAGTTTGTTTAATTTCTGACAGCTTTCAGTAGTTGCACTAATAAAGATACACATATGTTACCTTCAGTCGTCAAACGTCGAATTCTGAATGCCGATTATTGGTTCAGTGAAACGTCCTAAAACTCATCTGCAGCTGAGACTGTGGTTGACTGGCAGATTATCATTTATTGCAGACATTTTGTAGCCATTTTCCTTCCTAGATATCTTTTCCATACATCTGCGCTGTAAGATAGCTGATGCGACCTATTTCTTTTATTAAGAACTATCTGATCGGTGAACTTGAAATTTGTGCGTGACAAGTGACAACTATACAGTATGTGTGTGTGTGTGTGTGTGTATGTGTGTGTGTGTGTGTGTGTGTGTGTGTGTGTGTGTGTGTGTGTGTGTGTGTGCGCGCGCGCGCGCGCGCGCGCGTGTGTGTGTGTGTGTGTTGTGTGTGTGTGTGTGTGTGTGTGTGTGTGCGCGTGCGCGTAATCTAAATGTTGATGATCGAAACTGCACGGAGTTGAGCTTGCATATAAAACTGTAAGGGAGCTAGAGTTACCCCACCTATTGGTCATATACTCTTCATTATTCCGTGTCTCATTCAGGCTTTCCCTTTATACCCATGCGACCACTTACCTGTATTTGTTTCTGTTATTCTGTGTCTTTATTTGACTAAACTCACGATCAAAAAGGTTGTGCAAATTGTGAATACGATTAATGTGTGTTTGCTATTCTCCAGTTGTTGCCGTGTAGATATGTCAAGTAGAGGGTAGCTGAGCCATCTTAACTCATCCCTTCGTGGGATGTTTTCTTGTTTGTTCTGTGTTCGCTGTCGGCATTTCTGGCAGGCGATTTGATGTAGTGAGCAGCATTTGTTTGGAATTATGGGTATGTGATTATCTCATCATGGGACCAAAAGTTACCGTACTTCTTCGTTGTGTACTGTACCTAAGTCATTCAGATTTCTACAATAACCTTATACATTATTAGCAAGTTAGTTAGTTAGTTAGTTCTTCAATTTAACGTCTGTTCACTTAAAGTGATATTAGACAGTAGCAATAATTCTGCTATGTGAGCAAAGTACAAATGCATGATACTGATCTTCTATTACTTCACCTGTGTTGCAAACCCTTGCGTTTTGTCATAATCTATGTGAATCTACATTTTCAAGACGAGGATCGTGTGCACTTACGCGAAGCTACCACATGACTGTGCTATGTTAATGCATCTTCTGGACGAGAATAATTACCCATCCAGCCTTATAAATGCATTCACATGAGTGTTGAATGTCAGGTAAATTCGTTTGCGCTTTACAAAAAAGTGTGTTTTTTTCATACATACCAAACTGGTCATGGTGAAACGTTCTCTGGTTCAGCAACACGTGGAAAGAACCAAGCCAGCAGTGAATGTCTTAAGCAGCAGATCCACAATACACGTGTTTTTGCGCCATGTGGTTTGGCCACTCTTTGACATATGTATCGGCGTCTGACGCTGTTATATACATCCAGAATGAAACAATCAGACACATCACTTTAAGCGCACAGGACTGCTGCATAATTTGCCTAGAACAGAAAACTTCATACGATGTGAAGGATGGAAAATGGCTGTGAAATTCTCTCCAAACAGACTTCATAGTGAACATGGACCAACGTTGTTCATTGCTTTTACTGCGAAGAGAAACAGCACATTGACATCAGGGGTCCTGAGGGAGTAAACGCAGCTTAAAGCCGCTTCATGGGGACAGTGTGAGCACTTCGGTCAGAGGGGACGTGCAGATCAAGATAAGCTCATGTCAAAATGAACACAGTTGAAGTCAGCTGTACATAATGTAATGTAACGGGTCTGAGCACAGACCAAGGCCACATCATGTGGATGAATTTGAAACATTGGGTGTAGACTTTTGGCCTAGTTCGAGGACAATTCATGGGGGAAAGAATAGACGTGGAATGAAGAAGGCGCGCACAGTTCATAGGCCTCATTGCAGGGAAAGATTTGAGCACTACTGTATGCAGTATGTTAGCACAAGTCCAGACAGCTGTACAGTAAACAATAAGCTCTGGGGAGAAGGGCTTGAGCACAGTTTAAGGCCTGTTTATAGAGGGAAACTGTAGACATGAGTAAGGAGCGAACAAGGTGAGCACTGTTCATTGTTCTTTAGTCCACCTCATGTGAAAAGATGTGGATCCTGTAGTCAGCACTATTCAGGAGGCGGTAGACCTGTAGCGAAACACCTGGCACTGCCACCTCAAAGTTTAGTCTTAAAGTGAGGAGGATGGCAGTTGAGTGGTACTGGTCTTCACTGTCCTGAATATCCTGTACATCCGCGGTCTGAATCCGAGCAGAACATAAAAGGTTAATGGTGGTAACTCTTCTCCAGCTGCAGGACTCATGATCGAGATGCTCCCGCACATTAGGTCTGTGGGTGGAGATGCCGCTATGTTCCCGATCTATGTCAATGTGTCCAAATCTTGGGGTATCTGAATTGCGTTTGCACACAGGATTGTTATCACGCCCCCCATTATTATGACACTTCAGCTCAAGTTTCTAAGGGATATAAAAACTTAATGTACCAAAAACGTCTTGCTTAATTAAAGTGACGCTGAAGGAGAGCCTACACTGTTAAGTAAACTCAGCTTTTCCAACATGTGTTTAAAAAAAAAAAACAATGAGTGTGTGTGTGTGTGTGTGTGTGTGTGTGTGTGTGTGTGTGTGTGTGTGGGGGGGGGGGGGGGTACGTTCGATCTTCCGAGAGAGCACAAATGCCCATACATGCATTTGTGTGTGTGTGTGTGTGTGTGTGTGTGTGTGTGTGTGCGTGTGTGTGTGTGTGTGTGTGTGTGTGTGTGTGTGTGTGTGTGTGTGTGTGTGTACACATGTGTCTGCGTGTATGTGTGTTTGTGTGTGTGTGAGACAGAAAGAGAGGATGACAGAGACAGCGAGATCTTCGTATTTTGTACGTCCAATACAGAAAGCAAAGATTGTTCTTTGACAGCTATGCACGAACTTGAACGAGTACGCATGAGTTCAAACAGCGTGGACATGACGTGTGCCTGCGATGTTACATTACATCGGAGATCTGATGCAGAGGGCGCGGCCAAACATGCTCAGTCAGATATAGATTACTGAGGTTTTTCGTCCTCACCGTACTGGTGACGCACTCCTCACAGTTATCTTCCTTCTAATGCAGGATGATTGTAGAAATATAGTCGATTTAAGCCAATGTCCTCTGCATGCCTGTGTGTCTGTCTCTCTCTCTCTCTCTCTCTCTCTCTCTCTCTCTCTCTCTCTCTCTCTCTCTCTCTCTCTCTCTCTCTCTCTCTCTCTCTCTCTCTCTCTCTCTCTCTCTCTCTTTCAGGGATCCCTGTCAATTTCGGTTAAGTTTGCTTATGGCATCTCAGAATGAAAGCATTGTAAGAAATTTCTCAGTTTAGTTGTTCAAGGCATTTCAGTTTCGATCAGCTATGACTTCGTGAGAGAGAAGTCCATCCAGTCTTTTTAGTGTTCTGTAAAATGCATGTATTGTTGTTATGTTCTCTATACCCCCTTCATAGGGGCAATGGCCTTTTTTAATAAACCATCTGAGTTCTGAGTTCTCTCTCTCTCTCTCTCTCTCTCTCTCTCTCTCTCTCTCTCTCTCTCTCTCTCTCTCTCTCCTGTGTGTGTGTGTGTGTGTGTGTGTGTGTGTGTGTGTGTGTGTGTGTGTGTGTGTGTGATTTGGTTATGTGTTAGGTCACGAAGAAAGGTGTGTAGAAGGAAGCTGTCACATTCGCATATTGGAAAGGCATCGACACTGAGTGTTTTCGTATTTTGTTTATGCATGTCATCACTGTGTAATATCAAATACAACTATCATATAATCCTCAGTGTCTTTAAGTTAAAATGATAAATGAAACGTCTACCTGATATATGACAGTGTGAACTGGATGGAAACCAGGCTACTTTATTATTTGTGATGGCTGTACTTGTTGGATAGCGATGCCCAGATACATTTCTAACATTTGCCGAACCTGTTGAAGGGAAAAAACTCTGAACCTCATGTAAAAGGCAGGTTATAACAATGACTTCCTTCTGTACGGAATTGCAATCTGCAATACGCTATCCCCCCCCCCCCCCCCCCCCCCCCCATTTATTCTAATCCCT
>JADBJO010000121.1:910628-920628 GCA_016801955.1 Conus betulinus
GCTCTTGAATTCGTTACAATGATGTTAATATTGGTTTTTCATTTATGTAAAGATATTAAGTGAGTTCGATACTATACGACATCGGCTAGGACCTCTCGTGCTGTTTGTAACTTTATGCTTTTTTTAATGTTGTGAGCCAAAACAGCCTATAAAAACGTCGAATGTTAAGAAATATTATTCTAGGATGATATACATTATGCAAATCTAAACCTGGACAAAGTAATTCGATTTTTTTTTCCATTTGGGATTGACAGTATATATCTTTTTAATTCAAGTCATCCGTATAGCCTGTATATAATTATTTGTCTACATCTGGTATTCCTGTACCTCCATTTCGATGTAATGCACGGGCATTTTCTTTTGATTGTATATCTTTTCACATTCCACTCAATCCATGACACATTCTTTGTAATTCCTCGTAGTTCTTCTTTAGTTTTTGCCTGGAGGGCTTGGTAGGTGTATTTGCAGGTATATGGCCAAGAACATAGGTGATGTCTATACAGCCACCCTGCCCAGAGGTGTACGTATCCGACTAAACCAAATTTCAAACAGATTATTCACCTCGATTAGTATATATCTTTGGTGTAAAGTTTCAGTCACTCTTGACAAATCATTTTAAAGCATTCTGCAAAGTTTAGGTATTGGAGGATTCCATATCATTTTCTTTTGTAGGAAATACTACTTTTTTCCGACTTTTTGCTCTATCCCAGTCAAACAATGGTAGCTATACCAATTACTCTAGGCCTTGCTGGCTCGTGCCAAGACTAACTCAGTTTGCAAAGGGTTGAATTAGGGAGTCTTGAATCCCCCCCCCCCCCCCCCCCCCCCCCCCCCCCCGCCACCCATTCCAGACAATCCACTTAATGCTTGCATCTCTATAGATTTTTCTTGAATTTTCTTACCTACGTCTAATGTGTCTCTATTTCTCAGGCTTCACTGGCTCTGCATTACATCAAAAGCGGCAGCAAAGATCCTGACTTGTCGAGGAGTACTAGACCATAACAAAACCCCAAAGCATCCTCATCATTGATCAAGCAGATGCTTTAGGAAGAATAGGTGGGATGGGATGGGGGTCGAGGGTAGAAGAACTCTGTGGCTGTTCATGCCTTTTTCTTCTGACGGCCTCAGTCTTGCTTGCCCTTGGACTTCGGTTGGATTTATATCAAAGTCTTCCATACTGACAGATTGATAAGCGCTGTCACGGAAGAAATGTGGTGGCGTTTCTTATCCCAGAAGAAATGGGAGGGGTGGGAGTTACAGGATGCTCACAGTCTGGTTTCACAGTCACTGTCATCAGTAAGAAGATACCTGAACCGGTAAAGCGTCAGACTCTTAATCTTGGTGATCCAGCGGTTGCAGGGTTAAATCTCCGCCAGGCCTTTTCGGTAGAGAGGTTTTTTTCCCATAGAGTTACCACTGTGTCCGACTTCATTTCTTTTGATTCAGACTGTAAATCAAGGCCCAGCGTGTGAAGGCATGCATAACATTTTGCACGCAACAGAATCCCATCACCAACTTTCAGAAGGGTTGGCTAGTTTGGCAGTCAGTAACAGATGATGTGTATACACATTGAATGTATCCTCAGTGATAATTCGAGGTAATGAATGAAAAAGTGAGTTACTAATATTCCACTTAATGGTATGGAAATTAATGATTTACGACAGCTGGTGGCATTTTAGTCAGCTCTATTTAGGTATACCATTGAGAGTGGAGATTGTCAAGCGTTTAGGCTTTGTCTCTAACTGAGGGTAGGCGCTGAAGAAGTATTTTCGCTAATAAATACCCCGCGTATTAAGGTTAGAACAGATACCACTGTACACCACTAAAATGCTAAGAGGTATGGAGTGGGTCCTCTGCTGGATTGTCTAAAACTACATTATCATGCCAGCTACCAGTGGTTTGTTGTGGGTAGGATTACGGCAGGACTGCGTGGGTGTGAGTGTGCATTGGTGAGCCAGAATGATCAACGTAAGTGTGATTTCATGAATAGGCACAGATGGTAACCATATAGCGCTTAAACGGATGTCCCTCCTAATATTATTGTTACCTTATAAGTTCACTTTATGGAGCCATAAATACGATCCTACAAACCATGTCTGCAAGCTTACAAGAGTGGGTGTTATAATAAACACACACACACACACACACACACACACACACACACACACACACACACACACACACACACACACACACACACACACACACGCGCGCGCGCGCGCGCACACACACACACACTCTCTCTCTCTCTCTCTCTCTCTCTCTCGCTCGCTCGCTCGCTCGCTCTCTCTCTGTCTCTGTCTCTCTGTCTGTCTGTCTGTCTGTCTGTCTGTCTCTCTCTGTCTCTCTCTCTCTCTCTCTCTCTCTCTCTCTCTCTCTCTCTCTCTCTCTCTCTCTCTCTCTCTCTCTCTCTCTCTCCCCCTTCATACGAGGAGGGACAGTTTACGATAATCGAAACCCCAGTCATGGCCCAATAACGGGCCTGTGTAATGTTGGAGAAATGGAGAGCTGACAAAAAGAGTGGTGGGACGTTCTAGAGGACTGTGAAGCATGGGCCTGCAGCCCTCACCCACCCACAGTCCATTGCACTGTGTTGCTGCCGTTCGCTGCAAAGGCTTTACCTTGTCCGTGGAATCCGTGTTGTTAACGGGAGCGCGTCTCCCGCTGGTGAACATCTCGGTTCCGTGACCAGTGACACAGAGAACGATGCTGGTTTTTGGACAGGACCGAAGTTGGAAGTGTCTTGAGCCTTTCACAGCTGACTGGTTTTCTGTGTTATAAGCTGTTTTCAGCAATGAGAACAAGTTGTAGTTTTTGTTTGATATTGTGGAACGTCATGTGAAATGACAGAGAGGTTACTTTTATTTTCTGGATGTATTTGTGTTCATGTACATGTCCGTAAAATGTATGAGACATGCACACGCGAGCACACACGCACTGGCACACACACTGGCACGCACACTGGCACGCACACACACACACACACACACACACACACACACAATGTATATATAATAATAATAATATATAGTTATGTTGCTAAATATATTTTTTAAAAAGTGCTCAACCGGGTTGGGGAGCGTTGTTGTTAAACCTTTGATTAAAATGTAAGTGATCAAAACATTTTAATAAAATTAATAATATATATAATATATACAGCGCTGTGTTTCTTGCTGTGTGCAGTCGTCAGATATATATATATATATATATATATATATATATATATATATATATATATATATGAGAGAGAGAGAGAGAGAGAGAGAGAGAGAGAGAGAGAGAGAGAGAGAGAGAGGAGAGAGAGGGAGAGAGAGAGAGGAGGGGATGCCATAAGTAGACATTTACAAAGTTTGCTCATGGATCTGACCTAACAGATTCTAATTTGCAACTGCTTTTATGAAAATGCAAATTTGCATTCATTTTCCTTTCAACAAGACACAGACTGTGTCGAACAGAGGTTACCGGTGTGATTAAAAAAGCAGTCACATTCAATGGCAACAATTTAAAACAACAGAAGACAGTCAGAATTAGTGTAAATAATTCAGAGATTAGATTGACACAAGAAATGTAAAGACAATCTCTCTGTCTTATGTCCAATAAAAGCATATCTACAAGACGTCAAAAGTCCAAGATTTAGAAATTTAAATCAACAGAAGAAATTCAAAGTCTAGCCCTGTATACCAAAAATAGTCAGAGTCAATGACAGTACTTTACGAATTTGACCAGTATGAGTAATTCCGAGATCCCGTCTCAGCCTCATGCTTAGTAATGATGATGATGATGATGATGAAGATGATGATGATGATGACAGTCATGACATCATCATCATCATCATCATCATCATCATCATTTTTCTTCTTCTTCTTGTAATGAATTAATATTGTTATTATCATTATCATTCAGTATTATTACTATTGATATTATTATTATTATTATTATTTTATTGTAATAGTATTAGTAGTAGCAGTAGTAGTAGTAGTATCACTATCATCATCATCATCATCATCATTATTATTAATGTTATTATTACTGTTGCTACAATAACCACATTATCATTATTACAACTATTGTCTGACTTCTCTCCTTTTTCTTTTTCTGTTAGTTTCGTATTGATTATTACTCCAGTTACTGTTATCATTATTTTTAGTATTATTGTCACATGATTTTACTAGGGATCGCTCGTCAGCTTTGAAAAAAACAAACCTCATCTGAGCTTGTGCCCCTCTCAAAAACAAAAACAAACAAAAAACATACAGCCCCATTCTATCTAGAGAGAAAGTTCCTGAAAGGAAAAAGGGAAAATATATACATCGTCATATTGTTCTTTATCTAAAAAAAAATTATCGTCCTTTTTCACCTTTCATCTTCTTCATAAATGGTTGACCTCATAGTGGCGTCTCTACGGCCAGCTGTGGCCTTCAATTTACAATTTCCAAAGACAGCTCCCGAGTCTTTGAAAAAAAAATGATGAGGCAAACGCTCTTGCAGAACGTCGCTGTCTCTACAGTGCCACCGACCAGTCTTTTATCTCTCGGTTTTCTTGAACAGGCGCGCGCACAGGCACAAGGTTCTGAAATCCTTCCTTTTTAACCCGATAGCCCGCACAACTGATCCATATTTTCCGTCAACACACTTCCCTAACAAATAAAGATACAGAACCATCAGGAACCTGGGCTCAGTTCCTAACAGTGCCATCCAGTTCTGTGTCCTCTGTGTTGGTATTTCTACTAATCGATGTGGTGTTGTAAGCAGCATTCATTTGAAGTCATCAGCGTGCAATTATGGGGGCAAGAATGATCCTACTTGTTCTTTAATTATAATTCTTTGGGGTCTTCCTCTGTCTCCTCATTTTTTTTTAGGGTCAGTGCGTTTGTTGTCTGATTTTGCAGTCATCTTTTCTTGACTTCAAGTTGTGTTCGATCACCTTGGTGCTGATGGTTGATATCACAATTTACAGCCAAGAAGCTGGGAAACCGACTGTCATCTTATCGTGAGTGATACTATGCCTTGCTGGTTCCTACCAGACTGACACAGTGTGTAAATGGCTGCATTAGGCAGACTTGAAGCTCCGCAGTCAAAACCATCTACGTATTACTTGCATCTTGAATATCTTGCATACATTTTCTTACCCGCGTCTCATGTGCCTCTATTTCTTGGGCTTCACTGACTCTGGGATACATCAAAAGCGGCAGCAGAGATCCAGGCTTGTCAGGGAGTGCCAGACTAAAACGAACCCTACAGCGCTATCATCATTGATCATGCCAAATGCTTTAGGAGGAACAGTCAGGGTACAGTGGGCGGTGAGGATAGAGGGTGGTCTTTCATGCCCTTTTTTCCTGACGGCATCAGTCTTGCTTGCCCCTTGACATCTGTGATTCAGCTGGATTTGTATCAAAGTCTTCCATACTGACAGACTGATGGCTGTCACTGGAGAGATATGGCGGTGGCTTTACACAAGGAGCAAGGGGAGGGGTAGAGTCAGTGGGCGCTCACTGCCTGCATTTGCAGTTACTGTCATCAGTAAGAGAATCGCTCGGTTGATTAAGCGCCGGTCTCGTGATCATGGTGACCCGGGGGGCCGCGTGGTTACATTTCCGCCAAGCCTTTTCACACAAGGGGATTTTTTCCTTTGGGGTTTACATGGATCTAACTTCGTTTCTAAAAAGGCCCTTTGAATGACACTGCAAATCGAAGTTCGGTATGTGAAAGCGTGCAAAACGTTTTGCGTGAAGTCCCATCACCAACGTTTTCCAAGAGTAGACTAGTTTTGGACGTCGGTGTGGATAACACATATATACATAAGGATACATCCTCTGTGATAATTCAAATGAATGACTGAAAAAGCGAGTGACTGATCTTTTGTCTGAATGAGATCGGGGACGAATGATTAGCGCTAGCAGGAGGCCATTTAGTCGGCTATACCCCAGGTTGTCAAGCACTTGGAGCCCGAAAAGAGGCACTGTGGAAGTACCTTTCGCAATAAGTAAGTACCCCACGTATTTAGGTCAGAACAGACATCACTATACACCGCCAAAATACTAAGAAGTAATGCAGTATGTCATCTGCTACATCGTCTAAAACAGCCAAATTATGCAAGCTTTCCGTGCTTTGTTGGTGCTGTAACTATGACAGGATAAACCCAGATGTGGTGGAGCATCGGTGAGCTGAACATCATGAACTGCACAATGGATGACCAGACAGTGCATAAAAAGCTTCTTTTCTGTATGGTAAGATTTGCTATTGTCATTATTACAATCTCAGCGTCTGCGTATCATCTGGTTGTAATTTCACGTTCGTGGAATAGTAAATAACAATCCCATGAACCATTTCTGCAAGGGTACAAGAATAGATGCTATAACCCCTCTCTCTCTCTCTGTCTCTCTGTCTGTCTGTCTGTCTGTCTGTCTGTCTCTGTCTGTCTCTCTGTGTTTCTCTCTCTCTCTCTCTCTCTCTCTCTCTCTCTCTCTCTCTCTCTCTCTCTCTCTCTCTCTCTCTCTCTCTCTCTCTCTCTCTCTCTCTCTCTCTCTCTCTCTCTCCTTCTTCTGGGAAACGGACAGTTTATGATAATCGAAACATGGTCACCGCCCGATAAAGGACCTGTTTGATGATCGAGAAATGGAGTGAAACGGCTGAATGGTGCAGACCGGTTAAAAGACTGTGATGCATGGGCCCCGAAGCCCTCACCCACCCGCATTCCCCAAAACTGCCCTCCTAGCTGTCCTCATACAGCGGTTAATGTGTCCATGGAATCTGTGGTGTTAATGGAAGCCCATCTCCTGCCAGTGAACGTGCTTGTTTCGTGACCAGTGACGCAGAAATCGAGGCTGTTCTTTGGAAAAATAACCAAAGCTGGAAATAGTTTTGGTGATTCCCCTGTGCAGGTTGTTTCAGTACTGAACGAAGTTGAATTTTTATGTGGTAATTTTGATAAATGTAAAAACGAAGTGACAAAAAAGGTTCCTTTCATTCTCTGGGGTGTATTTTTGCTCACGTACATGTCAGTAGAAGTAAATGATGCATGCCAACGTGCGTACGCACACAATTTACACACACACACACACACACACACACACACACACACACACACACACACACACACACACACACACACACACACACACACACACACACACACCACAACACAGGTCAATATGACTCAAAGAAGTTCATAAAACTAGTCCACAGGCTATTTACGACTCATATCACTTCATGATCAGTGATCGACTTCTCATAGGTAGTTCGCGATATGTTTTATCTTTCCAAAGAGACTTTGACTTGCTAGATAACACAAGCATACAGCAATGATTATATGTAAGTCTTTATAATAAACATAAACTTCATCTGTGGAAATACCGAATGTATTGCACAGTATTGATCAGAGCGGACAAAAAACGGGGTGGATGGGTATGGGATAAAGGAGGTGGATTCAGAGAGAGAGAGAGAGAGAGAGAGAGAGAGAGAGAGAGAGAGAGAGAGAGAGAGAGAGAGAGGAGGGAGGGAGGGAAGGAGGGAGGGAGGAAAACACGTTCTAAAAAAAAAAAAAAAAGAAAAACGATTTATAGTATCTAAACGGTTGTCCTGTGCATTCTATCAATATCATGCGATTTATCAAATGTCAATATAACCCATTTGTCAAACGAAAGTTTTATAAATTCTGTGCGTATAACATATGTGCTAAATGTGAGTGCAAATCTTTTACATGTTGTGTGTCCTAACTCAATGATTAAGAAGTTCCATTTAAAAAGGAATTTGATTGTGACTAGTCTTCTTGTCAAAACCTAAAGAATAAAGATGGAGTTACTACATCACCAAAAACGAATGACACGAACAGAATAGCACACAGAAACATCGCGTTTCGACCTCCTCCTCTCTTCAGTCTTGGCTAACAGTTGAGACAGACAAAAATATGCAGTAAGCTGTTTGAAACTAAGTGATGTGGGTGTACTATCATGCTGATTGCCTCAGGATGCACTTGCCTTAAAATACGGTTCACCACTTACAGCACCTATACTGAAAAATAGGATTTCATAGCATCGAAACGTTTTACTATTGGGGAAACACAAAAGCATCGTGTGTCGGGCAACAGGAAAGGGGGTTTGCCGATCAATATTGATCCTGTAGAAGTTTATGAAATAGTTGATAATCCTGTTGTCCAGCACACACACACACACACACACACACACACACACACACACACACACCACTGGATATGTATGTATGTATGTATGTATGTATGTATGTATGTATGTATGTATGTATGTATGTATGTATGTATGTATGTATGCGTATGCATGTATGTATTTATCTGTGTGTGTGTGTGTGTGTGTGTGTGTGTGTGAGAGAGAGAGAGAGAGAGAGAGAGAGAGAGAGAGAGAGAGAGAGAGAGAGAGACTGTCCTGGAGAGAGAGAGAGAGAGAGATATTCTGGAGAGAGAGAGACGAAGATGCTGAATTCTGGACGCTTTGGGTTTGTATCCGTTTTAGGTATTCTTATGGCACGAACATGTTATGCTTCAGGCAGGGACAAAAGAACAAAGATGGGGGGGGGGGGGGGGGGGGGGGGGGGTGGTTTTGGGTGGTTGGGGGGTAAGGGGGAGCAATGCAGCCATCAAATCTAAGCAATGCACAAGAAGCAATGAGAGTTTTTTTTACCTTCAGAGCAGCCACTGTCAATATTCCAAGTTCTCGGCGATGCAATGGAGCTCTAAAATAGACAACACATTCTTTGCTCAAACCTGAGTCTGAGAGAAAGATAAGGCTCGGTGAGAATCGACAGAACAAACAAAAAAAATGTTCAGTTCTCTGGAGGCTGCAGAGGTCTTTCTATTTATATCGAGTTTCACAAAGACAGTTGGTTTCATTGTCGTATGACTGCATTTCTTAAGTATCAGTCATGAAGTTTGAGCACTTTGTTTCCTAGTTCGTACCTAGAGATCACAAGCAAAAGTGGCCTGAAAGGAGCACGTAATATCACTATGGCCCGACTGAATTGGCCGTGATGTTTGACCTTCACAGGTCTCAAGGCGATCCCGTTTGGGCTACTATAGGTATATTCGTATGTTACTCTAACGGAGATCAGTTTTGAACCTACCGCCAAATGTACTCCCCATTGTTTTTACGATATGTAATGAACAGTATTACGATATGTAATATACGATATGCAATGAAAGTATTACTTGCGCAAGAGTGATGTATACCTTGTACCATGTAGTCTATACTCTCCTTACACGAATTTGTCCACGCAAAAACAAAAACAAACAATCTTTCTGAAAAAAAACAACAACAAAAAACCAACTCAGCCACTCCCGTTAGGACAGGTTTAGGTCAGATGCTATTTTACAGATTAAAGATGAGAAAAAAAAAAGAACGGTTTGGTGCTAAACCCACTGCTAACAATCACACAGTCTTACCTTAAATCATCAGTCAACATTTGTATGCAACAGAGCTTCGTGTGCTTTTGACACGATTATATTCACGTCTTCTAGTTTGACAGGGCGACTGGTCTTGCTAAAAATTCGGAGCCTTCCATACCTGGTCCTTGAGCATAGAGGTGCACATTTATTGTGTCACTCCTTTAATCAGTAATATGACTGAATTCTGCAAGAGAAACATGACAGCGTTCAGACAGAAAATCGAAATACTTAATTGAAAAAAAAAGACTAGCATTATCATTATTATCATTATGAATACTTATATAGCGCCTATCCTCGGCTAGAGACCAAGCTCTAAGCGCTTTACAATCCACACTTGTTTTTACACTAACGGGCTGCCTGCCTGGGTAGAGCCGACTGAAGAGCCGCCAGCTGGCGCTTCGTTAGTCGTTCCCCGTGTCACCAGGTCAATCATTCAATATCGTTCATTCAATTTCCTTACCTTTCCTTCATTCCTTTCCCTTTCTCATGCAGGGTGCTTGGTATGTGTAGCGTGTCATCCATACGGCTAAACTGGCGTCTCTTCCGCAAGTTGGTGATGGGATTTTACGTGTGTGCAAGATGCTCTGC
>JADBJO010000121.1:925628-928128 GCA_016801955.1 Conus betulinus
GGTCATCTTCAGTGGTCACACAAAACTCCTCTGCAGTATAGTCTTGAACAAACAGCCCTCGTGGGACCCATACCTTTACCAATCAAATTTACGGCACTGTATGATAGCATGGTTCTTACTCGCAATCATATGCTCTAGCTTACAGTCTGATCTATTATTTGCATTATGATACTAGTACAAGGCTTGCAGAGTATGATTCATGATATTTGTACCGCTAGTTACCTCCGGTTTTTTATCTTCATTCGGAAACTGGCAGCGTTCGTTTACCAGATGCGTGACTAGTCCGAGCCTCGTTTTGATATTCTACCGGGCTTGCTTGAAATGGATCTTGGATATATTAAGTGGTCCGTTTCTTACACTCATTTTCATTTAATGGTGATTATTGCATGGAAGTCTTTATTACGATTTTGCTTTAAACAAAAACAAAGAAAGAAAGAAAGAAAAAGAAAAAAAAAAACCGTGACTTTCGTCCTGCATTTTGTTTCTAATGATTCAAGACTGGCAGTAAATTCATGGAAGTTTTGATTCCCCTGCATCATATCAGATACAGAAGAAATTAAAGAACCCGTCTACTGGAAATTCTTCCTACCTTTCATCTTCTTCTCTTGATTCAGTGGGGATTCATTGGTGTGCCATACGTAGTGACGATGTTTCAGTTTTTGGTGATCGCGTGCTAAGGTGCAGGTGTCTACAAATGGTTCCACTGTTCATTCTGTTGTCAGTCCATCTTTTTGTATTGTCTTCACGTCCGTCTCCTTTCAAAACTTCCCACTTGGATTATTGTAGTGAGGCCATTGAATCTCTTTACGCGGCCATAACAATTCAAGTTTTCTTTTCGTAACAGACGTCCGTAGGTCATGGTGTAGTCCGATGTGCTGCTTTTTGGTTTGAACGCGATTGGTCGATGCTGATGTTATCAGTATATCTGGTGTTTAGTATCTCATTTACATGGCTTGCATTCTTCTTTCCACATCAGCTGTGAGAATCTATGACTCGCATGCATACAGAAAGATGGCATAAACCAGTGCATGCAAGAGCCTAATCTTGTATTCATGGAAATGTTATTGTTCTTCCAGGCATGGGTTTTTGTTATCTAGACAATGCTGATATCGTCTTGACCGCTCTCGTGAGGATTTGTTTGTTCGTCTGTGTGTTTTGTTGTGCTGATGATTCGATTTCTGAGTCGCGCTGCGTGAAATCTTTTCTTCCGTTTAGAAGTTAAACAAAGGAGCTGAGCGTGAACAGTATTGGCGCACTCCCATGGTTGTTCGGGTAACACTTTCATCAAATTGTCATTCAAGAGAACTTCACTGCTTTCGCATTTCTTGAGTGGTATAATGACCTAAATTGTTTCAAATTAGCTATTCCTCAAGACCTACCGGTCATAAAAGCTGGCACTCGTCTTGTTCAAAGCTTTCTTCTTGAGATTCTAGAATAGATTGTGTGTGTGTGTGTGTGTGTGTGTGCGTGTGCATGTGTGTGTGTGTGTGTGTGTGTGTCTGTGCGTGCGTGTGTGCGTGCGTGCGTGCGTGCGTGCGTGCGTGTGTGTGTGTGTGTGTGTGTGTGTGTGTGTGTGTATGTGTGTGTGTGTGTGTTGAGGCAGAGAGAGAGAGAGAGAGAGAGAGAGAGAGAGAGAGAGAGAGACAGACAGACAGACAGACAGAGAGAGAGAGGGAAAGACAGAGAGAGAGAGACAGACAGACAGACAGACAGAGACAGACAGACTGACAGACTAGCAGACAGACAGAACAGACGGACGGACAGACAGACAGAAAGACAGACAATCAGGAAGACAAGTATACAGACGTATGGTGAAGAAGGGAAATTCATGTTGGGCTGTCGCCCGCCTACCCATGAAAGGCCATATCAGGGCTGTGACAGAAGGGAGGGAGGCGGTAGATATATACAAAGAGAGCAACACACAGATGAGAAATCCGATAGGCAGACAGACAGACAGACAGACAGACAGATAGATAGATAGATAGATAGATAGATAGATAGATAGATAGATAGATGGATGGATGGATGGATGGATGATAGGTAGATAGGTATATAGGTATATAGGTAGGTAGGTAGGTAGATAGATAGATAGATAGATAGATAGATAGATAGATAGATAGATAGATAGATAATTAGATCAATAGATAGATAGACAGACAGATAGATTGATCACGCGGTGATTTCCGAGTCTTCGGATGTCGTCGGGCTAGGATATTGTTTATCCAAGAGTCAAAGGTCGACTAAATGTACGTGTAATGGTTAGTTCTGTCTATGAAGGAAAATGTTAACTTTCTCGGACCACGCTGCGAGGATTCTCTTGGTGGTTGACTTGCAACATGGCGACATACAGCTGTAATATTGGAGACAGGGGATTGGTTAGACTAATGCTTTTCGAAAATACCAGGAACGGACGTTCTGAAAATGATGCGACTTCCTTTTTTTTCCTCAGAGATTTCTCAATCAGCGGTCTGAGAACACACCCTTTGACTTCCTAGTTCGT
>JADBJO010000121.1:935628-940628 GCA_016801955.1 Conus betulinus
GATAGTATAAACAGTCCGACTAGTTCACATGTTTCGGCACCGTCATACGATCCATGGTCACATCAAATGTTGAGTTTTTTATTCGTTTTCTTGATCCATGTATCATTTCTGCTGTAGAGTAAAGTTTTCTTGGTGTGAAAATGATGATTCCATTTCTGACCCTGTTATGTCTGTGTGTTTATTAGCAAATTTCAGAGCTTTAGTGAGTAGCTCTTCGTCTATGGATGGGTAGAAGTCTACTATGTCGAATGTGATGAATACTGTGTTCTTCTGTTTGTTAAGGTTTTTGAACCATTGGATAACTTCATATGTGTTCTTCCAGAGGTTGTATTCAGTGTTTGATTTTATGTTGCTTTTTCTAAGATTTTCTTACTTATTTTGCCCAGTTCAGATTTAGATGGGGGTTTATTAGTCTACATGTTGGGTTGTTGTGGAAATTGGGTTTATGGTCTTTAAGGGTTATGAAGGCTTCTTTTATTGCAGTTGTTTCCACCCTGTCACCTAGATCCATGTGGTGTACGAGTTCTTTTTTCTTTTTTCGGATGTTGTTGTGTATGGTTTTATCAGCTTTTTTGTAGTTTTTCTGAATGTTTTTATCAAGAAAGACAGACAGACAGACAGAAGGAGAGAGGAGGGGGGAAATGCTGGAGCGAAAGAAAGAAAAGGAAGAAGTCAGAGAGAGAGAGAGAGAGAGAGAGAGAGACAGACAGACAGACAGACAGACAGACAGAGACAGACAGACGAAGAGAGAGAAGGGGATGCTAGAGCGAAAGAAAGAAAGGTGGAAGAAGTCAAAGAGAGAGAGAGAGAGAGAGAGAGAGAGAGAGAGAGAGAGAGAGAGAGAGAGAGAGAGAGAGAGAGAATTTTTACATACATGTAATCATTAAATTAAAAACAAAAACGTATGTCCTGTGCAAAGACTATTCATTTGCCATATATTCATTAACAAGATGGGAGGAGGAGCGGAGGTGGATGGGGGGGGGGGGTGGGGGGGGGGGGTTACCCAAACTCGAATGTCGGAAACACTTTCCCCGATTTACATATTCTGAGACATTGGAGAGACAGGCTTAGACTGGTTGGTGTTATCACCCGGAAATTCGATTTAGAGTGAATGGACACGTAACGGTGTTTGATGGATTTAAAGCTTCACTCACTGTCGAGACTGGTAAACCTAAGGACAAGTTTGTTTTTTTTTGCGACGCCAGGAGAGAGAGAGAGAGAGAGAGAGAGAGAGAGAGAGAGAGAGAGAGAGAGAGAGAGAGAGAGAGCACTCTGACCTACATTAAAACTACAACGAATTCAATCTCTTAAGAACTATTTATCAGAACTAAAATCATGTACGTCGTGCAGCCGTCTACAATCGAAAGATGTTTAGACAGAAGCTCTACGTTTCTCACCAACAACAACCGCAGAGTGATTCTCCTTCTATGTCATGTACCACCTCTCTCTCTCTCTCTCTCTCTCTCTCTCTCTCTCTCTCTCTCTCTCTCTCTCTCTCTTTCACACACACACACACACACACACACACACACACACACACACACACACACACACACATCACTTTTCTCTGATCACGTGCGTGACCTTGGTAGCTTCTACTTTGAGCGGACTTTCTTAACAAATAAACACATCCTCAGAACATTCAGGCGGCAAACTTTGAACACAGACGCATCAACTCCATTCGCCGATGCCTCACACGAGAAGCAACAAACACATCCATTACCCATGCATTTTCTGTTCATACAGATTAGCTTATTGTAATTCATTTCTCCAACGCTTTCCACAGAACATCCTAAGATACTCTAACGGGTTCCAAATACTGACACCAAATTCATCTTTAAAGTAGACGCTGCACACTTCATTTAAAAAAAAAAAAACCTCCACTGGCTTCCAGCTGAGCAAGAAGAAAATACATGACCTCATGTCTTTGCTTCCAAATTATTGTAGATAGTGCACTCCAGCATCTTTCTGGACTTCTAAATGTTTCTATTCCATCAAGCTGTCTTTGGTCTTCTGCTGAGGAGTGGATCTACTGCATATCAAAGTTCGATCGAAAAAAGCCTGGGGTTGAAGCGCTTTTAGTATTTCTGTTGAATAAGCTTGGAACGCATCACCCGTCATTGTCTGCCACAGTTTGTCTGTCACATGCTTCAAAACTCAGCTAAAATAACATCTTTTCCAGTAGACTTTTCCCTGGTGCTCTACTCACTTATGTGCCTTTATGTGGTAGTTGAGTGTGTGTGTGTGTGTGTGTGTGTGTGTGTGTGTGTGTGTGTGTGTGTGTGTGTGTGTTTCTGTGTGTGCCTTTGTGTGTGGGGAGAGGGGGAGAGAGACAGATAGAGACAGAGAGTGACCCAGAGAGACAGAGATTATTTAAATCACAATAATAAAATCACTATATTAAACTTTTCACCTGCAGAGCTCTCATTTGCAAATATTCGCACACACGCACACACATACACACACACACACACACACACACACACACACACACACACACACACACACACACGTGCGCGCGCGCACACACACACACAGATACACACACACACACACACACACACACACACACACACACACACACACACACACACACACACACACACACACACACACACACACACACACACACACACACACACACACACACACACACACACACACACACACACACACACACACACACACAAACATGTCGCCAACGTAGACGTTGGAAACACAATTTCTTTCCAGATTGTGTAGCCAAAAGAGTAGGCGGAGACGGTCTGGAATTGCCGCAAGGGAACGGCGATTCTGACTGCATGGTATGTTAGGGAACTCTCATTTCAATACTTGCATGCCTGAAGGGGAGGACACGTGCTGCGTTTTCTGCCATAACAGCAAGGAATGTCAAGCATGCCAGTTTGAAATAGGAAACAACACTTTCTCAGTACAATCTCTGTTTCATCAAGAAGTGGCACAGCGTGCGGGTTAGGCAATATATATGCTACACCGCGTCTGCTAGAGTTCAGATTTTTCTAATCCGCAATATGTTGAAAGGGCTTTGGATATATGTAAGAGGAAATGAGGGAGAGAGAGAGAGAGAGAGAGAGAGAGAGAGAGAGAGAGAGAGAGAGAGAGAGAGAGACAGCGACAGACAGAGACAGAAACAGATACACAGAAAGGCAGAGAGACAGACACAGGAGAGAAACAGACTGTCTGACTGACTCACAGACAGACACACATACAGACAGACAGACACAGACACACACACACACACACACACACACACACACACACACCGACAGACAGAAAGAAGACGTGGAGAAAACGATTATATCACAAGTATTAAAAGTTTATAATATAGACAGATATACCTAGACAAGACTTTTCATTTCCGGAGTTCTCATTTTAGAATGTTGAACACACGCACACAATTATACACACACACGCACATATATATATATATATATATATATATATATATATATATATATAGATAGATAGATAGACAGAGAGAGAGAGAGAGAGAGAGAGAGAGAGCCCTAAACAAAACACTCAGGCAAAGGGAGAGGTTAAAAACACACATTTCTTTCCATTTCCATGTTCTCTAGCCGCAGACGTAGGTGTGGACGGGTAAGAATGATCACACAGAAGCGTCGATTCAGAGTGAACGGTCGGTCACGCAAGAGACGCTGACAGACTCGCAGACTCCGTCACATGTTAAGAGAGACTGGAAAGTCCCTCAAAGGAAGAACACCCGCGACATTGTCTGGCACTGCGGGAAAGCTGGCGCATGACAGTCTGAAACCTGGAAAGACAAAGATGTGTTTTAAATTCAGGATTTTGATAGTTTAAACTCTCTCTCTGTATATATATATACATGTGTGTGTGTGTGTGTGTGTCTATCTCTCTCTCTCCTTCTTTCATTGGTTTTGTTGTACTTTGAAGTTTTTTTTTTATTTCTTTTAATTGTTTTCAGTGTACTTGTAATGAAATTGCATTTTAAACTGTGTATTTCACCGATGATGTCATTATCTGCCTCTTGGTATTTTGGTTGTAGTGTTTGTTTGGTTTGATGTTGTTTGTATAAACATGTTTCGATGCTTACGTTGTATCATTTAGTACTAGCTTCGTAGAATAGTAACAGCAAATATGAAAAACGGCTCACTAAGCCAATACCGATATCAAATTAGAAAATTTATCTAATTTTGTGTCTCTCTCTCATGTTTTAATTCCCTACGTCAAAACACTTTTTGTGTCTCATATTCTTAGCCTTTTGCTGGTAATATACATGCTAACAAGTGTGTGCGCGCCCACGCGCACGTTGATGTATATGTGTGTATTTTTTTGTGTGCGAGCGCATTTGTGCATACTATCCTGTTCGGATATTACTTCTTCTTTTCAATTCTGTAATTAACATAACGAGCATGATGATGATGAACACTTTTTTTTAGTGAGAGAAAGACAAGCGCAGGTTAACAATTCTTCCATCATTATAGTAATGAGCAGAAGTTTGAAATTTATATAAATTAAAGAAAAAAGGGGGGGGGGGGGGGGGGGGAAAGAGGAGATTTGAAACGAAGAAGAAAATGTATATTGTAAACATGAAATCCCTTTGCTAACTACACGAAGGAACCGTCGTAATCTTTCTCGAAAGCAAATTTATATCAATCATCTGCTCGTAGGATTTTCGTCTGCTAGATCGGACTCATCAAAAACGCACGGTTGATTAAATCTGTGCTCTCAGCGTCAAATAGAGACACACCAAAGTCCGTAATTCTGTGGTGTTGTCACCACCAAAGGTTCTAAAAAGAATCCAACAGCACCCCCAAAAACAGCCAGCGAAAGGTAGTAGAATAAAACAAAACGAAAGTGTGGAGAGGAAAAAATTGCTGAAAAAAACTAAAAAACATTATGCAAACAGTATAAAATGTAAGGGACAATCTTTGAGCCTATGCTTGAGGATCCATTTAAAGGATGCAAGGGAGATAAAAAAAAATATGGAATAGTCTGAGTGG
>JADBJO010000121.1:948128-950628 GCA_016801955.1 Conus betulinus
CAGTCCACCATTACATATTTCTTGAATAATGAAGTAAAAGTGAAAAAAAAAATAAATAAAAGAAATATTTTTCTTTCCTCCTCCGTTTTTCAAGGCCTGCCGTAATGTGTCGACAAGGTAAGGTAAGGTAACCTTGCTTAAAGCCGAGCCGACCGCAAAAAGCCATCATATCAAGGCTGTCGCCGTGTTGAAGTCACCTCACAAGTCATTAAAAAAAATTACACATTCCTTTATAACACACCTTCTAAAGATGCACCGGAAACGTCGTGAAAACCTTTCTTCCGTGAAAGCTTAGATCAGATGAACTATCTTAATTTCCGTCAGAAATTCCAGGCTCACATCAGGTGGGACATCTCTGAACAAGGTTTCCATGGTGTCTGCTGTAAGTTGTTTATGTCTCACGTCAAGCAAGTCCCAACACTCGATGTCTCTGCATTTCATGATTTGCTAGACTAAAAAGTATTTAATTTTTCACCATCATCTCAACTGTCCTAGCTGTGTCCCATTTTCATGTGACGCATAAAGCTGTGAGCTTCCCTTTCTGTGAGTCACGTGTAGATTGAAACCCCGCAAGTCAAGTCTTCAACAGCTGGTTCGTTTGATCTGAAGTTTAATGTGAAGCATTTGGAGTGGAAGGCGGCCAATGGATTTGCTCATACCGCTTTAAGTCATGTCAATTGTGCTGCGTGCCACAGGGTCGTTTCTCTGTGTTAAGGCAATTTTTTTTTTTTTTTTTTTTTTCTTTCCTTTTTTCTTGCTGTCCCAACCTCTGCGCCGCCTCAGGGGCAATGCACCCACGCGGCTCATTCCGACACCCCGTCCACAGCCACAGATCGGTCGGCCCCGCCGCAGCCCCGGCACCGGCAATCCACAGGGAGCAGTCAATGGTGATGAATTTGATTTTGTAATGAAATGCACCAAACATAACGACACTGGAAATCAGTTTATACCAAGAAATTTTACGTGTATAAAGTCTGTATTTAACTATTGTTGTTTGCTCTGTGATGGTAAAAAAGTGTTGCTAAACCTAGCGAAGTTCCTAAAACTTAGTAAAGTTGTGTAACATCAATCATATTCAGTGTGTTAATCATTGGGAAAAGTTTTGGACGTTTGGACGTTTGATGTGTTTCATTTACATTTGATTGATTTGTTTCAAGTTCCCCAATGCCCCGAAAGGGGTCACAGGATTAACATCTTTGAATCTTTGAAATCTGTGTGTGTGTGTGTGTGTGTGTGTGTGTGTGTGTGTGTGTGTGTGTGTGTGTGCGTGCGTGCGTGCGCGCGCGCGCGCGCGCGCGTGTGTGTGTGTGTGTGTGTGTGTGTGTGTGTGTGTGTGTGTGTGTGCGCGTGTGTGTGTGTGTGTGTGTCTGTGTCTGTGTCTGTGTGCGTGCGTTTTGTGTGTGTGTATTCGCGCCCGCCCGCCCGCGTTTGTGCTCGTGTATGCGTGCTTACTCACATGCGTATGCGTGCGTATGTGGTTGTGTGTATGTGATATATGTTTTGAATGCGCACGCTTCCGCGTGTACATGTATTTGTTCTTGTTGTTCTTTCTTCATTTAACGTGTTTCCACATTAAGTGAAATTAGACGAAGAAAAAGAGTGTGGAGAGGAGGGGCATGAAGAAGGGGTGGATGGGTGGGTTGGGTTATCTTGCAATTATAGAAAGGAATCTTTCCGATCTTTACAATACATTAAAAGATACGGGAAAACTAACGTTAAATAGCTATTGTGAATCGTAACACAAACTATAACAAATGTCCCATAGGACCGCGTAGTAAACAGTTCGCAAAGACAAACAACATAAAGTTCTCAAGGATACTTTCAAACTTTCAAGAGAACTTTCAGAAATAGCCGGTAAAACAAGTCTCAATCTCTGGCATTTAAAAAAAATACGTTTGTTTGAAAATTGTTCACCGAACAAACATGTAACATTCTTGCTGCATTTTGTTTTGAAGGCATTAAGCATTATCCTAAAAGACAGCAAAGTAATGTGTTTAAATTTTAAAATGTTTCTATAACTCACAGCTATTTTGTTTGCCAAATGATCGGAATTAATTAAGATACTGGAGAATTTCCCCTTCCTATGGAGAGATTTTTTGAAACTGTTTCACGATGCTTGCTCCAGTAAATGGTATCCCTCTGTGACGAATAATGGAATGGGTTTTTTTTCTATAGATTCCTTATTTTGCTTTACACTTTCTCTTGCGGCTCTATCAGCACAATCATTTGAATATAATCCAATATTTGAAAGAACCCAACAAAAAGTAATATATGTCCCCTTTAAATTTAAAATGTGAATCATTTGATTGATTTCTATGATAATTTTGGATCTTTTCTTGTGATCAAATGAACGTAAAGCATAGAGTACGGACTGATCATCAACACAGAATGAAAATTGAAAAGTGTTCAATGGAAGATCAACTATGTAATTAAGAGCCACAAGTATAGGTAAGAGTTCGTTGGTAAATATTTGTCATTTTTTCCAATGAAGTATGACTTC
>JADBJO010000121.1:958128-973128 GCA_016801955.1 Conus betulinus
TTTCCCACCCGGAAAGAGGAGTCTGCAAAACGTGACTTTGCTTGTCTGATCCAGTTCAACCTACTTGACGAGAACTGACTGGAGATCGGCGTCTGCGGTCAAAACGTGTAAGTTATGAAGATGAAGAGAAGATATACAAGACGCTCTCTGACCCCAGTTCAAACACACAAAAAAGAAAACTGATGAAACAAACAGTCTGTTCTAAGTTCGTGTAGTTTGAATGGCTTATGTTCTGTTACAGTAGTTATACATACATTCCTGAGAGAGGCGATGGTGTAAATGGTTATTTTGTAATGCCATGAGATATGTTTGTGAGATTATTGAATTATTGTCAACTATATGTGTCAGAGTAAACTCAATCGGACGATTGTTATCTTGGTAAAACGCTTTGATATTCCTAACAATGCAAAAAAAAGTTTTATGACCATTTGAAAGTCATGTTCATCACATTTACTATCTTTTCTTTCTTAGATATATATTCTCTATGGATAAGAACAACACACCACTTCGTCTTCATGTCCTTCATCTTAATTCAGTATGACTGTTTCAGCTTATACACTAAGAATGTGTACACAAACTGATGTCATATTTCGCCCTTTCATGTATTACACAAGGCGTTCTGTTCATACAAGTGCGAATCCAGTATGCCGGGTTTAATGGACCTCTGTCTGTCATCTTATCTAGAGAACAGCAGTATCTGCTTATAAGAATCAGGTATTTCTTCTCGTTTGTTCATGGTGTCGCCGTGTTTCAGTTGTGCTGTCTTCTCAAACGAAAGTCCTGGTTTGAGGAGTAACTGCAGGAAAATCCGTAATGGCATGGCATGCGGCGCAGTGCACTTGTGCAGAGCACCTACAGCGCAGTCAGGTGCTTTATGTTCGATCCCCCTGAGAATGATAACACAAAATGACAATTGCGCTGCCCATCATATCTGTGTCATCTTTCACTGATCTGTAAGGACAGTATTACTACTTTTATACTCACTTAGTTTAGATGCATGTAGCTTTTATTCATCATGGGAAAAGTTGTCCCTATACTTTCTCTATAAACAGATTTACAGTTGTTTTTGCTCTTTGGGTGTTATGCTGTTAAATATCTGACAGTGACTTCCCGATATTTTAATGCTTGTGCTGTAAAAGATTTACATTACGTTTCCTGTCTTTAGGGAAGAATAGCGTCAAACATTTAATAGTACCTTCATAGTATTTGCATAAGGCGCTGACACCAAGCTTGTTGTCATGTTACTGGTACGGTGGCTTTGAAAGGGTTAACTCGTCGTTGAAATGGCTGCAGTTTTTCTCTCTCTCCTCCCCCCCCCCCCCCCCCCCCCCCCCCCCCCACACACACACACACACCTTCTCCTCCGTTATATTCCCTCCCCTATCCCAGATCCCACTTATTCTCCCTCCCTTTCTATCCTGCCTTATTTCTCTTCTTATTTTTCCGAGATGTTTACCCCAAGCATTCATGTCAAGGGATGGGGGAAAATTGAAGGGAGGATGGAGATGGGATGTCGACGTTTAAAACTGAACGTAAAATCAGTGATGATGAAGCGGTCAATCTATCAATATCAGTGCCAGAAGGAGGCTGGAGATGGGTTAACTAGCCGGGTCTTGTCAGATGGCTGTTATGGGTGACAGATGCAACTTGAGATACTGAATAACCTGGTGTCGATGAATGTTGCTCCCTGAGCATGACCGAAGCCAGTTTAGATGTGTGCGTGTGTGTGTGTGTGTGTGTGTGTGTGTGTGTGTGTGTGTGTGTGTGTGTGTGTGTGTGTGTGACTGTCGGTCCATCTGTCTGTTTGTCTACGTGTACGTGTGCGCGTGTTTGTGTGAGAGAGTGTGGAAGGGACAGTAAAGAAGAGCCAGAAGACAATAAAGGCATTATGACGTGAAGACAGTATCTTTCATTTGAACCTCCCGAAGCCGACAACTTTCTAAAACAGTCATCAACCTACCATCCCAGACACACGGGTGATTTTTCATACCTCCCTTTAGCTCACAGGTAATCAGCAGAACTTCATCAACAAGAACCTTCAAAACTGATATTACCCATCATTTCAAGACAACGCTACAAGTGCATCCATCCCTGCTGATGTGGACCCCCTCACCTCTTGCAGGATCGTCATGTAACGGGCTGTGAAAGAGAATCGAACCTCATGCAGACACGATATCCAGTATTGGACTCACTATGATGCAGACATAGGGGAAAAGGGCAATGCAGAAACTGAGTTGGGTAGGTCTAACATGGTCTATATGACACAACTCGTCAACAGGTCTATATGAATTGCCTGTCCGCATGGATTCCATTTGGAAATCGTCGTTTCAAAGGGCAATCGCTTCATCTTAAAGACCTGGACATGAATTTCGGTATTTTCTATCAAATGTCATAAGGAAACGTGTAATGTCTAGCCTTTGAAAAGGACATTGAAGGACTGTTTGAGAGAGAGAGAGAGAGAGAGAGAGAGAGAGAGAGAGAGAGAGAGAGAGTCATTGACACAACTTTTATTGCTTTCAGCCTATAAGGCCTGTTCAATAGGGAGGGGGGGGGGGGGGGGGGGTACAAATCAAGATCAAGATAAGACAATGCACAATGCACATGTAAGGATGATATGAGAAAGACAGACAGACAGACAGACAGACAGAGAGAGAGAGAGAGAGAGAGAGAGAGAGAGAGAGAGAGAGAGAATATGAATATTTACTGTTCTTGAACAGCAGAGCTGACCACTCAGACGGTTTCACATCGTTTGATCTCCCCTGCATCCTTGAATGGATCCTCCAAGCATAGCCTCAAAGATTGTTCCCTACATTTTACACTGTTTGCTTAAAGATCATTGTTCTTCAGCAACTTATTCTCTTTCCACACTTTCTTTTTGTATCACTTTTCTACCCTTCGCTGGCTGCTTTGAAGTGCTGTTGGATTTTTTCTTAACCCTTGGTGGCGAGAACACCACACACTTATGGACTGTGGTGCATGTCTATTTGACGCCAAGGGAACATAGACACGATCAATCGTGTCTCGCTAATGAGTTCGACCCAGCGGACGAAAGGTCTAGGAGCAGGCAGGCAATATGAAAAGATATGACTTCAAGATGGATTGCAATGGTTTCCCATATGCTGCCAGTGTGGAGTTTAGTGTTTATAATATATTTTTTCAAGTTTATATTCTCATTTTTCTTTTCCCTACCCCCACTTTTTTGTTAATGTAAATCTTGCCAAGTCGTTCATATAATAACGGAAGAATCGTTAGCCTGCATTTGTTTTCCCCACTGCTAAGTTATTCACGAAAATGTACTGTGTTAAACACCCCGCCCATATACAGGGGAGAGGTGGGGAGCATTACAACAATACGAAAAGTCAAAAGTATTATAACAATAAAGTCATGGCACAACTATTTTTCAGGCATGCACATGACGGGAATGTCCAAGCCAGTAGACTTACAAAGAACACTCACTGCCACGGTCTGCGTCAAGAAGATTTCAATTTACACCAGTCTCGTTGTCAGCGAAGATGGTCTTCACTTGGCTTGAAACTCCTCTCTGTCCTCAGAATCAGCCTTCCTAAATCTCTAGGTTTGGAGTCTGACAGCCTCTAACGTGTAGTCGCCAGCCAAGCCAGCAGTGGGAACCTCCACTCTGTCCTCAGAATCGGCCCTCATAAGTCGCAGGGCTTGGTCTTTTTCATTTCTTCAGAATGTTGATTCAAACATGTCATAATTGCATTGAAAATGTCAGTTGCCATGCCGCTAATCTGTCCTGGGTCACCGACTGAAGAAGAATTTCCGACACTATCACCACTTTGCACCACAGACTTGTTTTCTTCACTCGCATCTGCTGACGTGCCCATGCTCCACGACTATTACTGACTAAAATTTTCACCACGACACGACTCAGGATAACGTCCATGTTCGACCTCATCGTCAGCGGCAGTGTGCCAGCCCGTCCAGTCTCGCAGAGTCAGGTCAGTTTGCCCCACTATCACTGACGACGGATCCCTGTCACTCACAAAGTTCAGCACCTGGTCGTCATGTCGTGTGTCCCGTGCACTCTCCACCCCATGGCACTGACTGTCACTGGAACTGTCCGTCATCTTGGAAAGTGTCCTGTGCAGTGGCATTAATTTTACTATACACTAAGCTTGGAGGAGTGGGAAGAAATAGGGCTGGGGGAGGCCAAAAAGAATGTTTCTTCCGCTCTTGAACTAATGTAGTCCTGTGTGCTTCGGCTCTCTTCTTTGTCTCTAGCAATCTGCGACGAACACTTCTGCCATAGGCCACTGTGGGCTTGGTTGACAGTGGATTGACAGGATTGTGTTGGACGAAGCACTACTACAGTTTGCCGATACCTGCCTTCTATGCGAAATGACGACAGACAGGTCCTCTAGGAGACTGTTTAAAATACCTTCCGAGCCAGATGAGAGCCCTGTCACTGGCATCCTGGAGCAGTTTGTTGAAATATCTAAAAATTCTCCAGACACTTTTAAAAAAAACTGTCTTTCTGGCAGCCAGGCAAGGGACATTACTCAGAGAGAGAGAGAGATAGAACTTTATTGTCATAAGCTATTATCTCCTGTTCGAAAGGAGACGGGGAGGAAGTACAAATCAGGATCCATATAGGGAATTAGGACAATACACATGAAAGGAAATGAAACTAGTGCAGACTAACACATCTATAAGAGAGAAAGAGGGAGAGAGTGTAACTGATATAACAACGGGATCCCAAAGAGTGTATCAACGTAATGAAAGTCACGGTAACTAGCCCCGACCTCGGTCATACCCAGTGTGATTTGTTTTTTGCCTGTGAGATAAAAGAAACGTGCGTTTGTTTTAGTGGGGTGTTTTGTTCATTGTCTCTGCTAAGCAATGATCCTATATCCTATGATTAAAACCAATCTCTGAATCCATTTTCATACTCTCAACTGCTACAAACAGCATGCTTTGTTACCCACCCCACCCCTCCCCGTCTAAAAAGCGTTTTGAGAAAAGAAACGAAGAAAAAAAATAATTCCTGTCTAGAAATCATAATAATACAACACAACAGTTGCTCCCCTTGATTAGTCCTGAAGTTGCTCTGGGTTTTTGAAAGAAGTCATCCGGCAATCGTGATCTAAGTTTGCTTAAGATGATGCCTATCATCTTCTTTCTTCTGTGGTTTCATAGTGCGGGCGGAAATTAAAAAGATTGAATTGAAATTCTCTTTGTTTATTTATTTATTCATCCATTTAGTTGAATATATCTTTATTTATGTATTATTAATTATTCATTTGTTGATTTGTGTTTTTTCGTTATTTACTTACTTATTTCATTATTATCTACTACTACTACTACTACTCCGTATGATCTCCCCTCCCCCAGCGCCTCGTTTCCATCCCACATTTTGCTCCCAGTTAGAAGAGATAAGTGACTGTCTGTTCGTCCTTCGTTTCCATTGTCGTAATTGTTATTGGCCTGCCTGAGGAAAACAAAGAGGTCGAAACGCATAATAAATGTTTTGTGATTCATTCTTTCATTTTGGCCGCAGAGTAATTCTCTCTTTTCTTTAAAAAGTCTTTTTTTTCTTCTTTATTCCATGGCTAGAACCTCGAAGTTCACACCGGCGTGAACTTGCGTTGTGACTGTTTTCAATCCCATCACAAACGTAACGACATTCTGTCTTTGGGAATGATATCTGAACAACTCACCAGCTGCGCCTGTTTGCTTCCTTTTCCCTGTTTTCCTTATCCTACATCCCTCTGGTGCACAATCCGTCACCTTATCGTCTACAAGGGATGTAATGGGATTTACCTCGCGTGCAGTTTGTTTCTAAATTCATTTGTTTCCTTGATGCATGTGTTCACACGTGGGAACTCCTTTTTCTCGTCTTATCGGCGGAACATCGAAGAGACTAGAGTCTTTATATGCGTTGACTCAAATGTATTCATACAAGCTCTCTGGTTCAAGAGGGTATTGAACTCAAGACCCCCAGGATCAGGGGGAACGATACTTTATCCATGTGGCTGACAGTTTGAATTCTCTCCGACACTGTCACATGGTCCAGGAACACCGCACCAGGAAAATTAATCACTACCCACCTGATCTCTGGAGTCTCCAGAAGCACAAGGTTGCCAGCTGGGAGTCTGGGAATTCAGCACATCATATAACAATCTTTCTAAAAGACATCCTCCTCTTCCACATTGTATTTCATTGTTGGTATGTATACACTGGCTTGTGTGAGATAGGTTTCTCCATTCAAAGGTAGCGTCATTGTCGTTAGTGCCTTTTGGAGAGGATGAAAAAAAAAACTTTCAGGGTAGATCTGCTTGGGTGGCAAAGCCCACCAGTTGGTCTATGGGCTCGTCCTTGGTTCTGCTGCTTCTAAAGAACAACTGGACTGTCTGAGAGCGGCAATGTCGATGTTGTTGTAGCGAAACTCACGCGCCATCAGTGCAGAATGACACAGAAGTCTGTTGCTGATTGTAAATATCCGTGAGAATCCTTATATTCTAGGTCCTGACACAGGGTGATGTTTGGTGTGTGTGTGTGTGTGTGTGTGTGTGTGTGTGTGTGTGTGTGTGTGTGTGTGTGTGTGTGTGTGTGTTCATTTCTGTTCGGAGGCTTTGGGGAGGGTGGTAGGGTGTTGTACATCTTCTATACATGTCTTACGAATATGTTTGATCGCAAAAAAAAAAACATACTGGAGGACTGGATAAGGCCTCCTACACTGTTTTTTTTTTTTTTCTAGACATTTTTGAAAGGCAGGACACAGTAGTGTCCTCCTAAAAGAACTGCTCTACTGCCAAAGGTTAATTGTTGGACTGTACGTTGGCGTCGTCAGAAAATGGCTATCTTGCTTCGATCGTTTGAGTGCAAGGTCCATGATTCGCAGCTCTGGTGGCAACCGTTGCATCGTTGAGTCTGTCGTTGTCACCATCCAGTCCATCGCCCCTGGATTTGATTTTTGGCATAAAAGATCCTGAAATGAAGAAGGCATTGAGATCATGGGTTGCCTAGACACTCCTATTCCCCTGTCTGCCCGGCCACTGGACATAGGGGGGATGAAGGGCATCGACTTTTGAAGACAACTGGGCTGCTAGAGGTGTCAGAAGGCTGGAGCATCCACACGCACATAAACGTAAACATGCACGAACACACGCGCATGCATACACACATACACGTGCCCGCACACACGCGCATACTCAGGCATACAAACATATGCGCACGGGCGCGCGCGCGCGCGCGCGCTCACACACACACACACACACACACACACACACACACACACACACACACACACAAATGTACATATATATTGTTGTTGTTTAGTTCTTTGTTTGGATGTTCACACACACACACACACACACACACACACACACACACACACACACACACACACACACACACACACACACACACACACACACACACACACACACACACACATATATATATATATATATATATATATACATATATATATATATATATATATATATATATATATATATATATATATACGTGTGTGTGTGTGTGTGTGTGTGTGTGTGTGTGTGTGTGTGTGTGTGTGTGTGTGTGTGCAATGAGATGAGAGAAGGATCAAGTTGCTCTTTGGCTGAGATCGTGGGTTGATAATTGTCTAAGAAAGCTGGAGAGAGAGAGAGAGAGAGAGAGAGAGAGAGAGAGAGAGAGAGAGAGAGAGAGAGAGAGATACATGTTATATATATATATGTGTCTGTCTGTCTCTCTGTCTATCTATCTATCTGTCTGTCTTTCTATCCGTCCATCTAATTATCTGTGTAACTATCCTTCCACGTCATTTTCAAGTGCATGATCTTGCACTCTTCCAATTGACATTCGACGCTGAAGCATTAAATTCGATTCCAGAAGAGAGCGAGACAGAGAAAAAAAAAGCATTCACCCCCTTTGAGAAAACGATCCCCCAATGGATTTCATGCTGACATCAGCTTCCACAATGTCGCTCGGTAACCACGTTAGACTTACCCAGTGCTATTTCTGCATTCCCTTTTCTCCCATTTCTGAAACTCGAAGAGTCTGTAACCCTATAATGGCAGCGTGTGGTTCGATTCTTTTCCACTGCCCGTTACATAACGATCGACAGGAGAGGAGGGGGTAGTTATCAACAGGGGTGGATGGATGTCTTCGTAACAGACGCATAAATGGTCCGTGAAATCAGCGTCCAGGCTGTTAATGGACAGTTCAGCAGATGTGCAGCGAGATGAGAGAAGGACCAAGTTGCTCTGTGGCTGAGGTCGTGGATTGATAGTCATCTTAGAAAGTTGGATCGACTTTAGAAGGTACCAGTACTTAAACGAAAGACACTTTCTACTCGTCGATTTGACGTATGGTCTTCTGGCTGTTCTTTACACTTCTTTTCACACACACACACACACACACACACACACACACACACACACACACACACACACACACACACACACACACACATATCTGAACCAGGCTCAGTTACCTTCGAGCAACATCCGTGGACACTGGGTTCTTCAGTATCTCATGTTGCGGCTATAACTGATAACGCCAGTCTGACAAGGCCAGGCTGCTGCCGCACCTCCCTCTGACACTGATGTTGATATACTGACCACTTCATCATCACTGGCTTTACTTTCAGGTTTAACTCCGACATTTCCCACCATTTTCTTTTTCCCCTGTCCTGAATATGACTGTCTGAGATTTACCATCTGGTAGAATAGGCAGAGAAATAGGACAGGAAGGGAAGTGGGGCGGGGCGGGGGTGGGGGGGGGGGTGGGGGCGGGGGTGGGGGGGGGGGGGGGGGGGGGGGGGGGGGGGGGGGGGGGGGGAGTCGAGCAGATCGCGGCGGAGAATGGAGAGGAATTTAAATGGGATTGAAGGAGGGGGGAGAAGGGAGAAGACAACTAAAATAAAATTGGCTGGAACGACAACGCGAACTATTCAAAGCACCGTCAACATCCCAATAAGCTGGGTGCCAGTGTCCCATGTGTAAAATGATTTAAACTATGCTTTGACAAGAACAGAAAACACAATGTGGGCATTTGTAGCTCATGTCTGACTATGACAAAGAAAACGACAGAAGTGTTTGAGAACGGAGAGCCTTACAGGCATTTAAAGAATGAGTGTGAAATCAGTGTTATTCAGATTCCAGAACAGCTGTGGATGAAACAATTGTGGAGCGTAAAGGAAAATACCATTGTTTTAAGCTCTTCCTCATAGAACTCACAGTGGCAACTTCACAGGGGAGTCGGTATTCTACAGAAGTGAGCCAAGCAGCCGTCCAATAATATGGATTTCCTACATGCACCACTCCATAGCAGAGCTTTTGTTTGAGTAGACAGCATACCCGTCACACAGCCACGCCCGTCAACTACTGAGGAAACAAACTGCTTCTTGTGAAGCCACCACTGGAACTCTTTAGATGAGATGATAGGCAAAGCTTCGTCAAAACCATTACACTTGACTGTCACGTTTTATTAGCACAACGCTTAGTAAGAAATGAAATCATGAGGTACAGCAACAGCTTGTACATCGCGAAATTCATTTCCCGGAGAGTAAATCATTATTCGGTTTTGGTTTGGATTGAAAAGACAGACGCCATTACAGGGGGGGGGGGGGGGGGGGGGGGTGGTATGTCTGATCCCGGGAGGATCTTGCTAAATATACATATATATATATATATATATATATATATATATATATATGTTAAAAAATAGTATGGTAAACGGAAGTTTTAAAATCAGATCTGTTTCGAGCGCTGTCTCTCCTCAGGATGGCCTCAACAACTTGACCTCAACAACTACATATATAAACCATACAAGAAACCTAATGACACACCCATTTATGTAAACATCAATAGCAACCACCCACCATCTACACTAAAATCCATACCCAATGGCATAAACAAGAGATTATCTAATCTGTCACATAATGAAAGAGTATTCAACAACGCAGCAGCAGAATACCAAGAGGCATTGCAAAAAAGTGGTTACAGCTACAAACTACAATACAACCCAGATAACAACATGAACAAAAAAAAACAAAAAAAGCAGGAAAAGGAAAATCACACGGTACAACCCTCCATATGATATACCAAGCCACTGTGACATCAGAAAATGAAAAGAAACATACATAGGGATCACTGAAAATCACTTCAAAACCAGATATGCAAACCATAAACAGTCATTCAACAAAGAAAAATACAAAAACCAAACAGAACTGAGCAAATATATTTGGAGACTTAAAGACAAAAAAAATAAACTATAACATATCCTGGAAAATCATAAAAAGGGCATCACCATACAATAACATTTCAAAAGATGCAACCTATGTTCAACAGAAAAATGGTTAATACTATGCAAACCATACTTAGCAACCCTAAATACTAAAGTAGAAATAGTAAACAACTGCAGGCACAAATGGAAATCGTTGTCAGCAAACGCACCCTGAACTGTAAACAACCTCAAAAACCGAACAACACGTGCAGCCAATCCGCACGTGCAAACAGTGACATTAGGCCATATAACACCGGCAGTAGGCGACCCCAAACCATCCTGAGGAGAGCCAGCGCTCGAAACAGACGGCTTGAGATAACGTACTTGTGTTCTTATACTCTAGCCGAACCTACAGCCCTCCGTTTAGTATAATTGGCAGCAACTAGTCGACAAAGAACTATGAAATTTAGATGATGAAACATGTTCTTCCTGTATAAAGGAGAAAAATGAGTTCTTTCCGCGGTAAAGAAACCAAAATGAAAGCCGTTTATCTGGTTAAAATACTCTCTCATGTCTCTATGCTCTGTCATCAGAATCACCACAATTCATCGTGTCGTCTGTCAGTAGGTAACTGATTACCATAATCTCTGTCAGTAGGTAACTGAATACCATAATAGCTCGTTTGCTATAGCTAAAGCTGTTTTCAAGCGCAGAGTTAACCTTTTCCTTATTTCTCTCTTTAGGGCTATGAAAAAAAAAACCTTCCCGAATGAAAATAGCATCTCCGACGCCCACCCTAAGCATATAGCACTCGATCTTCTGTTAGTAAAACATCAAACAATTACAGGGAATTCGAGGTCAGAGTTCTCCATTGAATCCTAACGAAGGCTACATCATGAGACAGTTCCAGTTTGGCATAAGAACATCTTGCACAGTGCCTTCACATGCAGTCAGTGTCTCATGAATATGACGTTATTTCTCTGTCTCTGCCTGTCTCCGTCTGTCTGTCTGTCTGTCTGTCTGTTTGTCTGTCCGTGTGTGTCTCTGTCTGTCTGTCTCTGCCTCTGTCTGTCTGTCTGTCTCTCTCATTTTTTAGTTCCCTCTACTGTCTGTTTTCCATCTTTTCTGTTTCTTTGCCTCTCCTTCTGTCTGTCTGTCTGTCTGTCTGTCTGTCTCTCTCTCTCTCTCTCTCTCTCTCTCTCTCTCTCTCTCTCTCTCTCTCTCTCTCTCTCCCTTCTCCTCCTCCTCTTCCTCCCTCTCCTCCTTTTCCTCCTCCTCTGCCTCTCTCTCTCTTGCCTGTCTGTCTGTCTGTCTGTCTGTCCCTTCTGTCTCTCTCTCCTCTCTCTCTCTCCTCTCTCTCTCTCCTCTCTCTCTCTCTCCTCTCTCTCTCTCTCTCTCTCTCTCTCTCTCTCTCTCTCTCTCATATGCAAGAATCTGGAACTCTATAAGCAGCTAAAGCTATGCCGGGTTGTCCCTTATTTCCTGTTCTGAAACTGACACGCTTCCTATTGTTAATCTGTTTATCGACCGTACCCCGCGTATCCCCCCCCCCCCCCCCCCCCCCACACACACACACCATTTGGCACATCAAGCCAGAAAACACAGCGTGTGTCTGGCATAGGAATGCCAGTCTTGGCATACAACGGAAGCTTTTTAAGTCTCTCAAACACGCCTGCGAGCCACGTCACTCTCAAACGGTTCCAACGATTACTTCAAACTATGAACGCCTGCTCTTTCAACTAGAAATATGGAAACGAAAAGAAATGCTTTTTTTTTTTTTTTGGGGGGGGGGGGGGGGGGGCATTCTCGATAGCTAGCATTTTATGTTGGTATTTGTGAATGAAAGAAGACAAAGGGAGAGTAAAAGAAATCAGGAGGTCAAAGAGGCCACGACCATCGATACTCAATGTGCCACGGACCTTAAGACTGCATTAAAGACTATTTTGTGGGCGTCAGACCCTTTCTCAAAGTGACAGAATAATCGACAATACCATTGCGATCGCTCTGCCATAAGGACAAGAATACGGAAACTCGCGTTTAGGTTTCTCAACAACTGCTGATGATTTAATGTTTTGTGGATGTGTAGATCTCTCTCTCTCTCTCTCTCTCTCTCTCTCTCTCTCTCTCTCTCTCTCATAATGTCTCTCGTCAAAAGAGAGGTTTGAATGTTGTAAGTGAAGTGGATTCGTTATATTTCTCTGATGATGAGGCAATGGTGTCTTTTGTTTCCTGTTTTTCAAATTAGCACGTTCTTCCCGTCAAACCAGAAACCGTAGTGCGTGCCTTTTCCCTTAGGCATGTCGGTTTTTTGACAAGGGACATAAGCTTTAAAGTCTCTAAAACACTTTCAGGTCATTTCTCCCTCATTACTTCCCATCAATTACCTCCATGCTGTACGCGCATACAATGGGGGGGGGGGGGGGGGGGGGGGGGGGGGGGGGGGGGGGGGGGGGGGGGGGGGATTTGGAAATAAAAAAGATTTTTTTCCAGCATTCTCGTTACCTAGCCTGCGTCAATATTTGTGAATGAGAGCACGCAAATTCATGTTCATGTTTTTACAGCAGCTTTTATTGATTTTGTTATTTGAATTTATTCGACACTGTCTCTGTCTCTGTCTGTCTGTCTGATGTCTGTCTGTCTGTCTGTCTGTCTCTTTCTGACAATTGATGCATGTTACTTTTTACTCCAGTGATGCTGAATGTCAAAATCAATGAAAGTAATATTATTAGTGGTAATTCGAGAAGTGGGAAAGATGGTGGGTTGGTCTTAAGCCTACGAGAACGATAGTTATATGACCGTGTATTAATGCCTGTAGTGCATAATTACATGCTGTAGCTGTAAATGCATAGCTATGTATGATACAGAAGCTAGATGCTCTAAAACAGGTGAACTGTGTATGAAACTGTTTGTGATACTGCTTGCTACGCATCAAAGATAATAAAGTTAAACCAAGCAATGGTTTATTGCAAGTCTGTTCACATGTATTTGAATGGTTTTCTTGGATTTTTGAGGTCTTGAAAAGTAACGTGTGTTATGATTACATTTAAGTTGGATTTTGATGATTTGAATATAAACATCGTTTTAGATTTAAATAAATCTGAGGTAATCTAGTTTATAGCAAGAGAGGCAGCTTCCCACGTGTGTTGCCTGCATTTGATGCTGGTTTAAGCTATAACATGTCGATGAATATAGATTACCTTGCGAATGGTACACAAGTCTTATATGATTTAGGTATTAGAGAAAAGAGGGACTGGAATTTAAATGTTCAGGTTTGTTTCTGTCATAATGGTATTGGTGGTGACTAGTTAAAACAAAGTGTGGGAAATGCAGATGGATTCATGATATTGTTTGATTAACGAGTGGTTGACTGCAGATGTCAAAACTGAAACAACCACATTGCTGTATGAAGTTAAGCAATGTTCGCAAACATACGTGGCTCAAAAACTAAAGCACGTGTTCTGATCATATACACCTCTTCTAAATGCAAATCTTATTAGATATAAAGTTTATAATGATGCATTGGGTTTTGTGTTGTCAAAGAGTGGAGAAAAGGATAGGGACAAAAAAAACCTGTAAACTACATGCTGCTTCAGATAACCTTGAAGATATAAAATAACTTTCCTCATTGCATACACTAAACTTAAAATTATTCTCCTTTGCTTCTGGTACAGACTTTTAGATGTAAACATCCTCATAACAATGTGCAGTATAAATGCTGATGTTATTGTACTATTATTCCTTTTGAATAGCATTATTAATGGTTTTATATTATCAACATTCCTAAATGAAGGGCTGAGCCTTTCATGAATAAGCTGTCATTCTGTCTTCTTCTTCTTCTTCTTCTTCTTCTGCTTCTTCTTCTTCTTCCAGCATCTCTCTCTCTCTCTCTCTCTCTCTCTCTCTCTCTCTCTCTCTCTCTCTCTCTCTCTCTCACACACACACACACACACACACACACACACACACACACACACACACACACACACACACACACACACACACACACACACACACACACACACACACACACACACACACACACGTGTGTGCGTGCGCGCGCTTGCACACACACACACACACGCACACATACACACATCATATAATAATCGTTATGACTATTGACGCTAGGACTTTATTATTGATAATTGATTGTAGTATTGCTCGTTCTTGTCTTGCTTGACCACATCATGTAACTGTCAAAAAAAAAAAAAAAAAAAAAATGTTGATATTACTGATGCATTGTAATTGTCTAATTATCATTCTTAGCAGCTTGCTGTATGTTAATATTTTACAAAAGGACTCTCTCTCTCTCTCTCTCTCTCTCTCTCTCTCTCTCTCTCTCTCTCTCTCTCTCTCTCTCTCTCTCTCTTCGATAGGAGGATCGCTTATTCTGTCTGTGTGTGTGCTTTTTTTTTTTTTTTTTTTTTTTTTTTTTTTTTTTTTTTTTTTTCTCTCTTTTTTTTTTTTTCTCGTCTTTGAAATTATTCTCTTTATTTTCGTTTGTTGTTGCAATTGCTTTCTTTTTTTTTTTTTTTTTTTTTTTTTTTTTTTTTTTTTTTCCCCTTTAAAGTCATATTCGCCTTAAATGTTAGTAGATGAACAACTCATCAATTTTTTTGTCATGCTTAGTTAGCCCCTTAGTGGGGCAAGGGCCGGATGAAAAAAAGCATGTGTTTGCTTATCTGTTACCCTTGGAAATAAAGATTATCATCATCATCATCATCTCTCCCCCCACCAGATAATATAACAAAGAGAGCGTTATGTATTCTATAAAGCAGGCAGTGTTAGATCAGAACAGTCGTG
>JADBJO010000121.1:980628-985628 GCA_016801955.1 Conus betulinus
CGCGCGCGCGCGCATCATGTCTCACTATAGTGCCGTTGCTATGGGGATAGCATGCAGCTAAAAGTAGGCAAAGCCCACTGTCCGGTCATTTATGTCAGACCAGACCGGTCGTTAATCGTCGTCTAGAACATTGGGGGAGGGTGAGCGGCACGGGGAGGAGGGGGGGGGGGGGGGGGGGGGGGGGGGTTGTGAGTGGGAAGAAATCCGATCAAAGCACGGTGCTATTCATGGTCGATTTCTTCACTCTGGCTGAATGTACGTCTCTGCATTTCAGTGAGCAAGGGGGAAATTGGAATATCGGGTCCGGCGCCTTCCCAGTAAAAGATCTGTTTTAATCTTTGGTTAAAACCCTACGGCTTGTCACTCATTTGCGAGATTCTCTCTCTCTCTCTCTCTCTCTCTCTCTCTCTCTCTCTCTCTCTCTCTCTGTGAGTGTGTTTGTTTGTGTGTGTGTGTGTGTGTGTGTGTGTGGGGGGGGGGGTTCCACTTTTTTAAACTGTCCATGCTCCGTGACTTATCTATACGTTGTTGTTGTTGTTGTTGTTGTTGTTGCTGCTGCTGCTGTGTTTTTTTGTTGTCGTCGTCGTTTGTTTGTCTATTTGTTGTACATATGAGACAATATTCACGGCGTTTGTGCATTACTCTTTTTTTTCTTTAGCGCCCATACTGCTATCAGATAATGTTGATTACAGTTATGAATTTATTTGCTTATTGTCGATACTGTCGTGGACTAAGACAATTGACAATTGATGGCATGTACGTGATACTTTTTTAAAAAAAATCCTGTCCGTACTTTTCTGGGTCAATATCAATGATCCTTCTGTATTAAATCTTCGACTGCCTACACTTTCAGAGGACAATACTGATAACATTTATGTATAAATGTTACTTTTGTCCATATCTTTATGGGACAACAATGATACTTATTACATATTTACTATTAGATTTTCGCTCTCTGTATATCTATGCGTTGATACGTTGACGGCTCATACTGTTAGGTAGCAATGATAATAATCACATTCATGTGTTCATGTTTTACTATCAGTATGAAGATGGGACAGCGCTGATAACCTTTGTGCATCATTGTTTACGGTTCCTACTGCAGTCAAAACAACATCAGTGACGTTTATGCGTTAGTATTTTGACTGCCTGCGCTTCTATGGACAATGTCTATAAGATTTTGTTTTTCATTGTCCGTACTAAGATGGGACACTCAAAACGACATTTATGTATTCTGTCTGTGACTGTGTGTATTGTTACAGGAAAATACAGTTGACATTTGTGAATATTTTTGACTGTCAGTATTTTCATTGTCACAGTACTAATGGCATTCATGGTTTTGTTCACTGCCTATCCTTTTATGAGACAATACTAATGACATTCACGTTTACATTCTTGACTGTCCGTAGCTATATGCAACAATACTGATTACATGAATGTATTGGTTCTGCAATGTTCATACTGTACTTACACAATACCAATGACATTTGTGTATTATTTTGAACCCTGTTCTCACCTGACAGTACTAATGGCATTTATGGCTTTATTTTCATGTCTGTACGTTTAGGGGACAATACTTATGTCATTGATGTATTCGTTCTTTGGCTGTCTCTACTGCTAGGGGACATCACTGATGACATTTCAATAACACTGTTTTGAATGTCCACACTGTTGTGAGGCAAACATACATACGTACAAGACAACATATGACATTTATCCATGGCTTATTTTCTTTAAATAACAGCACTTTAATGTGACAAAACTTAGGCCATTTATGTTTTAAATCTGTCATTGTCTAAGCTGTTAGGATATTATGATAGAGACATGTGCACGTATGCACGCTTTTTTGGGGGGGGGGGGGGGGGGGGGGGGGGGGGACTACAGAAAAGACATTATGTATGATGTATGCTTTTTCAGTGTCCGTCATATTTTCGGATAATACTAATAACATTTTTATCGACTATGCTGTTAAAGAACAATACTAATGACATGTTTATTTTTTCACTGTCGAAATCATTATTCATCATTAATTCAATTATCACTATTCATGCTTTTTTTCACTGTCAAAATTATCATTAATAAAGTATGCATTAATTTTTCAGTGTCCATACTGTCATGGAACAATACTAATTAAATTCATGTGTTTGTATTTGACTGTCTGTATTGTTATGGGACAAATCTAATGATATTTACGATTTAGTTTTGCCTGACCACACGTTTAAGGGATGATATGAATGGAAGTGACAGTTTTTTGAGTATCCGCATTGTTTTTTGGACAATAGTAAAGACATTAATGTGTTGCTGTTTGAAATGTCTGTCACGGCGTGACTCGGAACTCTCCTTCGTCATTTTGTATCAGAGCGACAAGTGCAGTCATCTAATTCAAATGAAACAAATTCAGATTTGCCAGCTTATGCCTCACAAATAGAGTACAGAGTATTGTGAGATCCAGGGGCGTTTTATACAGAACCCAAAGTGCGTATACAAATTAAACTGATGACAAGTATGTATGCTACATCACGTGCAGATTAAAAGGGTAGTGAACTCATTAATGCATACACTCACACGGACAAATTATCAAGCGCATACACAAAGCACACTACACTCACCTAGGCACACAGGCACACAGACATAATTACACACAGACACACATACACATACGTGCACACGCATACACACACGGACGCACACACGCACGCGCGAACACACACACATGGACGCTCACACGCACGCACGAAAAACACACACACACACACACACACACACACACACACACACACACACACACACACACACACACACATACGCACGCACACACACACACACGCACACACACACACACACACACACACACACACACACACACACACACACACACACACTCGACAAAACAAATGAATGTTACCAGTAGAAAGAAAACAACTCGGAGAAGATTAGGAAGAGGCGAGTTTTAAATGCTGTCTTGATTGATGACAACTACTATACCTGAGAAGAAATAGAGTTACTTTTTGTCCCTTTTCACGTTTCGGGGCCAATATAAGAATGTCACGCTGCCTTCTGAGTTCTTGCGTCAGCTAAGAAAATGACAGATTTCGTTTTCACCGAGGGAAAGCTGGGTGTAAACCGAAAAAGGTCATGCAAACAATCAGGAGCAGAGAATAAAGATGCTCTATTCTTATCTTAGAAGAGATGCAGGCCACCAGCGCCGTTCAACTATCAATGGAGCGATGTGGTCTCTTTCCTGCAAGCTGAAAAAAAAAACAGCGTCCACTGCTGCAGCTTATCACTTCCGTCCAGTCTCTCTAAATGGTCCCATTCCTCTTTCATGTCCATGATTGTTCTACAAATATCTTCCACCCCTTCTAAAACAAAAAGTCCTATATTCCTCCATCGTTTCCAAGCTTTTGCATATTCCGTAGAGAATCCCATTCCTTCCCGGTTTCTAAACTTCTCCATCTCTTCATCGGACCCAATTTCTCTCTGTCTCCCCAAATATTCTCATGATCCGTCTATTCCCTGACTATTCCAGCTTCCCAAAACATCCTATTCCTTCTTTATTTCTGTGTCCCATCTTCCAAGAGGATCCTTCCTCTTCCATTTGTCAGCTTTCTTGTCTCCTCTAAGGAATCAGCCGTTCTCCTCAAAGGTCCCATTCTTGCTCCATTTCCAGGCTTTTCTTGTCTCCTCTAAGGATTCAGCTATTCTCTCATAAGTCCCGCTCGTCTTCCATTTCTAAAACTTTCTTGCCTTCTCTAAAGATTCACACATTCTCTCAAAAGTCCCATTCGTCTTCCATTTCTAAGCTTTCTTGCCTTCTCTAAGGATTCAGCTATTCTCTCATAAGCTCTATTTGTCTTCCATTTCTAAGCTTTCTTGCCTTCGCTAAGGATTCAACTATTCCTTCATTAGCCCCATTCCTCCACAATGTTCAAGGTTAATCATCTTCTTTAAAGGTTCTGCCGTCCTCCCCAAAGATCCATTTCTTCTCAGTTTCCCATCTCAACAATTGACCCTATTTCTCCTAAATTTTCAAAATTTCCAGTCTTTCCAAAATACTAATTTCCCTTCCACTTTGAAGGCTTCTAAAGAGAATCTACGTACTCCTCCCTTTGCCAATCTCCCCTCTCCTTCACGGATCCTATTTCTCCTCCATTTCCAAGGATTCACATCTCCGGAGGATTTTGTTCCTCCCCTATATCCAAGGCATTTACAAAATGTTTGCCTTTCTATCCTACCGTACCTTCTCTGTTTCCAAAGTTTCCCATCTGTTGGGAGTGTCATATTCCTCCCCATTTCCAAGTCTTCCCATGAATCCAGAGAATTATATTCCTCCTCCATTTCCAACATTGCGATGCTTGAAAACGCTCAGTGTCATAATCATGCCAAGGATGACTATTGCCCTACTTCCATCTCCAAAGATGCTACGCTCCGAAGCATGTCTTAATCAAACGATGCTTGTTTTATTTCATTTGAATCCTGCCATTAGCTCAAAAGTTCTCCTGTCAGCATTTCTCGCTTTCGGCGTAGAAACCAGAATTCCTTTGTGTGATTAACGAAGTCTTTTACCTGTGTTATTTCCGTAGTTCTGCATCAAAAGAACTTAAACTTTATCCACGTTCATATATACGGCCCTGCAACTCATCGTGTGCTATATAATAACATCCATTAACTGTTTGCTGGGTTCACTTAGCAGGGCCAAAAATCCTTTGCTGGCTTGCGGCATCTGCGCGCAATGGTGATGGGAAAGTCGTTGATATATTGAATATATGTAGCACAAGAGTCGAGAACTGATTCGGGCTGGACAAAGGAAATCAGCCAAGAAATGTGTGTGTGTGTGTGTGTGTGTGTGTGTGTGTGTGTGTGTGTGTGTGTGTGTGTGTGTGTGTGTGTGCGCGCGCGTGCGTGCGTGTGTGCGTGCGTGTATGCGTGCATGCGTGTGTGTGTGTGTGTATGCGTGTGTATTACATGACATTCAGGCTCGCATACACGTACACATTTAC
>JADBJO010000121.1:993128-1015628 GCA_016801955.1 Conus betulinus
TTTATAGGCTACGGGAAAGAGGACATCGCACACACTAGCTAGGTGTCTCGTCTCTGTCATTAGAAAATATTTCGGAACTATACGCATCAGAACATCTCCAGACGATGTATGTGTTCATATGATCTGTCATCCCTAACGTCTTTGTAAGCATGTTAAAATTCTATTGAGGTGTAGCGACTATTTTTTTTTTTTTTGGGGGGTGGGTTTTTTTTTCATGTTTTGGGGGGGGGGGGGGGGACCTTTTCTGGAAATGCATAGATATCATGGAAATCGAAAGAGGGAAGAGAGGGGAGAGAGGAGGGAGAGGGCTACTGAGGGGGGCTGGGGGGGGGGGGGGGGGTATGTAGTGTCGGAAGGATGGGGCTGGGAATGGGGGTGATGGGGCAAGACAGATAAATTGTGATCGCAGCTGCTGACAAAAAAACTATATGACATCACGTCACTCTTGTTTGTCTTTGACCTTTAGAGACTTGAAAAACTGTCACAACCCGACCCTCTCTCTCTCTCTGTCTCTCTCCCTCTTACGTATACAGACGCGCGCGCACACACACACACACACACGCGCGCGCGCGCTGCGCGCGCGCACACACACACACACACACACACGAGAGAGAGAGAGAGAGAGAGAGGAGGGGAGGAGGGAGAGACAGACAGACAGACAGACAGACAGAGAGACAGACAGACAGACAGACAGACGGACGGACAGATAGACAGACCAGAAAGAGAGACATAGACACAGACAGAGACAGGGAGAGTCAAATTAAAGAAACATCACGTCATCCCGTTCGCTTTTTTTTTTTTTTTCTTTTGCTCATTAAAGCATAAGCTACGCATCTCCATCACGTGACTGGGAAAGAAAAAGAAAAAAAAAAAAAGGAAAGAATGAAAAAAAAAAAACCGCGGCAATTTTTTTTTTTTTTTTTTTTTTTTTTTTTTTTTTTTTTAATAGAGTTTTGTCTGAGTGGATAGATGAATGTAATATTCTGGGGTCTCGTGAGAAGAGCCACATTGTCTTCTTACTTGTTGCTTTGTCTGAAATGTGAAGGTCGAATGTCGCCTATGATTGTAGTCAGGGATGTAAGCTTCCTTTGTTGTACAATCTTGTCCGGCAAAAAGGCAAAAACACCACACAAACAAACAAGAACTGATTAAGCAGGCTGTTTCCGATTAACAAAAAAACCCGCGATATTTTGTGACATTTTGCTTGTTTTTCATTGGTGGGTTTGTTCAGGCTTCTTTTTTTCTGTTTTTTTTTGTTTGTTTGTTTGATTGTTCGGTTTGTCATGTGACATGTTTTGGTTTATGTTGACAGCTGAATCAAGCCACTGATTTTCTGTCAATGGTTGCCTGTTTATTCTGTGTTTGTGACACCGCGTACAGTGATGCTGAAGGGGACAAGGGTTTGAGTGGTGGTGGGTCTTGTTGCTTGTTTGTTTTTGATTTCCCTATGCGTTAGAAATGCAACGGCATTCACATGAAATGCCAGAAGATTTAAGGACACTTCACAAAAGAAGAAAGACAGCGATGACAGCGACGAAAAAAAAAAGTATTTGGGAATGCCCAGACCTTCACCAAAGTAGAGTCAAAACTGGATCCGCCCACGAATCCAGCTTCATTACGTTTCCAATAACGGTTACAAACCAGAAGAGTGCATACCTATAACATGAACACAAAGTACTTAACAGACATAAAAGCAGAGAGAGAGAGAGAGAGAGAGGAGAGGGAGAGAGAGAGAGAGAGAGAGAGAGAGTCTACATTTCACTCAGTTTCAAACAACAAGATATCTACGAATGACTCATGTAAAGATATTACAAGATACATACTGCCTTATCAGCCTGACGCTTTTGTGGTGCACAATGACTGACCTCACGCTACATACACTCATCAAGTCCCTTGCCATCATGTTCTAAACACATTTCCGATTACTTCTCGATTAGTTCACAAGATGGGACAGGACAAGAGATGGAAATAGTATAACAATTGTTTCTTTGGTTACATCGTGCTGGACAGCACTAATTCTTGATTCAAGATAACCACCATGACAGACTTATAGGAGCCATCACGGGCAAAGATTTGGCAGATATGACGCCAATATCACGGGCAGATTGATCTATTTTGGTCTCGTTTTGGTCAATACTGATAGAAGAAGTAAAGAGGTGGATTTGAATGAAGGGGCTGCTATCAGTATTGCTTAATGGAAGTTAGTTCCGAAGGATCCGTCCTTTCATGTTGTGGACACAACATTGTCTGGCAGTGACTTGAAACATTAACGTTATTTGTAGCATTGTCACACTTATACATTCCTGTTTTTATCCCCCCCCCCCCCCCCCCCCCCCCCCCCCCCAAAAAAAAAAAAAAAAAAAAACCTGCGAGATTTGAGAAAGTCAATGATGTGAAACAAGAATTGAGTGACAAGAAAAAGCATCACAGGTCAAAACATTGACCTTGAGATGAAGGACTCCATATGAAAGGAGGAAAGGGTTTAACTTGAATTAAAGCACAGAAACAAACCTATACTGTCGTGGCGTTATTCTCTTCTTTTTTCACTTTATCTTATCTTCATATAATCGTGTTGTTATTTGTTTAATGTGTCTTTGCTTATTTTCACATTAACTTTTGTTAATGTCATGATATCACTGGTTCTTCCTTGACTCTTTCCGTTCTTTCTTTCTCTTAGTCTTTAACTATAACGTGCATTCATGTCATTGTATTAGTTTGTTTTTACTTTACGTACGTGTACTCTAACATCTTTTCATGATATTATGATGATATTCTTTCATAGATCCTTTCTGAACGTCTCTTAACGTTATCATGACGTAATGTCTCTTCTCGTCTTTTTCTTTCACATTAACATATACCCACGTAAACAAGAAGATAATCTTTTTCTTTCTTTAGGCCTACTATCACATTTACATTGATTCACGAGATTATTTTTCTTTCTCTCGCGTCACATGATCACATTATTTGTATTCCTTTTCTTCCACCGCAAACAATAAGGACACCCCCTCAGGTCGTCGTCCTCTCATTCATCATTTGCTGAATGGTTCAGCTGTCCTTGTAACCCCTTGCGCACCTGTCTAGAACAGTTGGACACTTTGTAATATGGCTGCGTCTTGTTATATTGTTACCTCCTGCAAAAAGGTTATGTATGAACCACTTATGCGCGCGCGCGCGCGCGCGCGCGCGCGCGCGCGTGTGTGTGTGTGTGTGTGTAGGTGTTTTGTTTTGTTTGACTGTCAACTAGATTTCACATGAAGCAATTGACCGCTTTTAAACGAAAATCCGTCGTGAGATCAAAAGTAGTCCACGTTAGAACACATTAACTTTCTGTGTGTACTTCTGGATCGCTCCGGTGCAACATTCCGTAACAGCTCCACACCAAAAATCACCCTCGGCCTCATCCGGCGGATGAAAATGGCCACGTGCCCAAAGTCACCACTTCCACCCTCCAGACAGGTAATTTAGACTGAGCTCCCCCTTCGTTCCCAGATTATTCCCCTCCAAAATTGTCAAAGTGTCCCAGACGACGAAATAATCAATCAAAGAACGCTGCACCCGAATTTGAGAGGGGAGTGATTCTGGACCTGAGCCATAGCTACCTTCCATCCTGTTCCAGACTCACTGCTCAGTGAGCGATTTGGAGTATTGCCCAGAAACGCCCCATGGAGTGTAATAAGGCAATGTAATAATGCTCATAGCCCAGCCGACCGCAAAGGGCCATATCAGAGCTGTCACTGTGTTGAAGTCAACTCACAAGTCGTCTAAAGAAACTCATTCACACAACCCTTTAAAATACAGCTTCTAAAAACACACAGAAAGTTTGTTTGAAATCTTTTTTTCCTGTAAAATTCTTAGATCAGATTAAGTATGTTGATCTCTTTCCATGGAGTGATAACGAGACTCACTCATTCCCCCATCCCCTTTCACGTGGGGGGCCGGTAACTTTGAGCCTGTACCTATCTTCACACCATAGGACGCCCCAGGGCCCCAGGGAGTGATGAAGAGACGCAGCCCTCCCCTCATCCCCTTTCACGTGGGGCGAGTGACTTTGATCCTGTACCGATCTTTACACCATAGGACGCCCCATAGGAGTGATGAGTGATGAAGAGACGCACCCATTGCCCAGTCCCCTTTCAAATGGGGCGGGTAACTTTGAGCCCGTACCTATCTTCACACCATAGGATGGCTCCGGATCATGCCGAAATCACTCACTGGACATTTGGTGTAGAACAGGGTTAGAGGAAGAGGTAGTTCTGTTTCAGATCCTGATCACCTCCTTCAAAATTCGGGCGCGTATTGTGCTTTGACTGATCAAAGTTGCAGGCTAGGACACTTGGGGAGGTTTAAAAGAGATGAGTAGTTTTGGAACAAATAAGGAGGGCGTTCTGAATTTTCTGCCCAAGGGATGAGTTTTGGGAACAACGTCCTTTCTCGTTCGCTGGGGAAGGATTTCAGTGTGGAGTGATTAAGGAACTTAACACCGGATAAAAAGATGACAAAAAAATCGTTCATCACGATCATAAATTTCGTTCGAAAAGAAATCCGTAACCGTTTAAAACAAACTTGGTATAAACCCGGAATGTGGATGACGGATGAACATATTGAATATTGGTGCATATTAACGGTGTTTATTTGTATCAAGCACTGGATCTGGAATGCATTCACATTTTTTGACAAGACCATTACAAACTCTGAGTGAATACGAACACTGAAAAGTCCCTATATATAGTTTCACTACTATCTTCTTCTCGTTCCCGTGACCTAAGTGGTCGTAGGGGGGACACGAGGGACGACTCCATCAATCTCCTTCTCCATCGTGGCCTGTCCTCTGCTCCTCGCAGGAGTTCTGGCAGCCTGAGGTTTGTCCACTCCATCACGTTTCTCCGACCAGCTCTTTCTCTGCCTGCCTGTGCGCCTTCCTCCTTCAAGCGTGCCTTGCAGGATTGTCTTTGCCAGCGAGTCGTGTCGTGTCACGTGGCCAAACCACATCAACTTTCTCCTCCCAACCTTAACCAAGAAGGGTTTCTGTGGTCCTGCCAGTGTGGCCACCTGCTCTTGGAGAGAGTCGTGGGTTCTGTGCTCTGTCCAGGAGATGTGGGGCAGTCTTCTGTATGTCTTCATTTCAAAGGCTTGGATCCTTCTCTCCATCTCTGCCGTCAAGGTCCAGCTCTCACACCATACTGCCATCCATGAGGTGATATATTTCCTGGTATATTACAATGCTGCTTGTGATATATACGTGATGATTTTGATTATTTTCCATGTCCTGTTCAAAAGAGGGGGGAAGGGGAGTACATAGGGAGCAAAGTCTTTCAGTCCAAAGCAAGTGTTACTTCCCCTGGAGGGAACAGTATTTGTTTTCACTCATGGACTGATTTTAGATGCGCGTCCAATGTTTTAGTCGACCTTGGACAAGGTCTGTGGTCGTGTTAGGTACCCTTCCCTTGTTTACCAGGCAGATAAAAAGGTATAAATATCAATCAATATGTTGAATGAATACGTGCATTTTCCTTAGCGAGTTTGTATAGCAGAGAGAAAGAAAGAGAGAGAGAGAGAGAGAGAGAGAGAGAGAGAGAGAGAGAGAGAGAGAGACAGACAGACAGACAGACAAACAGACAGACAGATAGAGACAGAGATAGATTGATCTTATTCCCAAGGGTGACAGATGAACAAGAATTTTTTTTTATCATCTGGCTCTTGTCCAGGTTCAGGGACTAAGGGGATGAATACAGAATATTACTACTCAATACAGAACTAATTAATAGCAAGATCAGTAATGATTCATATTAGTATTGAAGACAAAAAGAACACTCTAAAATATTTGTCAAACACACACACACACACACACACACACACACACACACACACACACACACACACACACACACACACACACACACACACACACACACACACACACACACACACACACATACACACACACATACACACACACACACGCCACGCACGCCCGCCCGCACGCACGCACGCACGCACGCACACACACACACACACACACACACACACACACACACACCACACACACACACACACACCACACACACACACCACACACACACACACACACACACACACACACACACACACACACACACACCTCAGTAACATGTTATATTCCTACACAGGAAGACTATTTAGAAGCATCTGACACGAGAAAAGAGAGAGAGAGAGAGAGAGAGAGAGAGAGAGAGAGAGAGAGAGAGGGAGGGAGGAGAGAGACAGACAGACAGACAGACAGACAGACAGATAGACAGACAGAGAGACAGATGCATGGTAATCTAGTGTTCTACATAACATTTTGTGTGTGTTGCATTGCACAACAGTAGCTGGGGATGGGAAACGACTCAGAGATTCTCTGATGGATTCGGCAGGTGTGCCTATAACGCAATATTGTTTTGGCCAGACGTGATTTTACTGCGCAAAATTTTAGCCCATGTTTGCGTTGTTTCTCTCTGTTACTGTTATATTCTGTCTGTCTGTCTGTCTGTCTGTCTGTCTGTCTGTCTGTCTGTCTCTTCTCTCTCTCTCTCTCTCTCTCTCTCTCTCTCTCTCTCTCTCTCTCTCTCTACGTCGTTATCTGACGGGCTGTTTGCGTAATTTCATTTTTAAAAATCATTAATACAGAAATATTTGAGCACAGATATATAAACACATACACATATAGACAAACAGGACCACACTCATTTACGCATGCATGCGCGCGCGTGCGCGCACACACACACACACACACACACACACACCACACACACACACACACACACACACAGAGAGAGAGAGAGAGAGAGAGAGAGAGAGAGAGAGAGAGAGAGAGAGAGAGAGAGAGAGAGAGAAGAGAGTTAATGAGCGCAGTACATACGCGTGATGCAGAGAGAGAGAGAGAGAGAGAGAGAGAGAGAGAGAGAGAGAGAGAGAGAGAGATCTGACAACACTTGAAATTATACTGTTGAAATTGAAAGCAGGACAGCGAGTGTGGCTGGAGGAAACGAAACGATAGAGATCGCAATTTCCATGACATCAGGCACATCATTCATCCCCGTGGAACACTTGTGGGATGACATCGGGCACAAATTTCATCTGTGTGGAACATTAGTGGGATGACATCGGGCACAAATTTCATCTGTGTGGAACATTAGTGGGATGACATCGGGCACAAATTCCATCTGTGTGGAACATTAGTGGGATGACATCGGGCACAAATTCCATCTGTGTGGAACATTAGTGGGATGACATCGGGCACAAATTCCATCTGTGTGGAACATTAGTGGGATGACATCGGGCACAAATTCCATCTGTGTGGAACATTAGTGGGATGACATCGGGCACAAATTCATCTGCATGGAACATCTTTGGCGCGACATTGGGCACAGATTTCATCTGGGTGGACCATTTGTGGAATGACATGGTGCAAAAATTTCATTTGTGTGGAACATCTATGGCACGACATCAGGCACGGATTTCATAATACTTGGAACGCCTGTGGAAGACTTGAGGCAGACAACACAGATTTCAACCATGTAAAACGACACTTGCAGAGGTCTTAGGGCAAAAAACGCAGCAGCTTTTATCCCTGTAGAAGAACATTTGTGTGATGGGTTCAGGCAAACGATACAGATATCATCCCTGTAGCAGAACACTTGTCGAACGATTTGGGACCAACAACACACACAATTCATTCCTGCTGGAAAAATACTTCTCGGACTACTTTGGGAAAAAGAGCACACGTTTTGTCACTGCACAGCAACATTTGGGGAACGACTTCGGGCAAACGACACAGAATCCAGCTCTTTAGACGAGCATGGGATAGACGGATCACTCTACTCAATTATTCTGATCTTATCTACTGGTCTGTCTGCAGATGGAGCGAACTGACTTACCCCCCAGTTATCCCTTGTGTCATTGATGAGCTTCGTGATCTGACAGCGCTGCTTCGAGGATTCTACAGCAAGTGAAGGCTGTTCACGCATGTCAGTGCTGGCATCTAACATCACTTTTGGTAATTTTGTAATTAACTGTGTTCTTCAGGTTGCTGGAAACTGCAGCTCGGTAATTAGCGAAATGTTAAGCACGAAATTTGATCTGGTGCCTTCAATTAGTGAATTAAAGGAATACTGTGATGAAGTCACGAAATTTGGTGATCTGATCTCTCTCTCTCTCTCTCTCTCTCTCTCTCTCTCTCTCTCTCTCTCTCTCTCAACCCCCCCCCCCCCCCCTTCCGTGCGTATGTCGTCCTCCCTCTCTATGAGGAGTGTCCGAATCGAATTTTTGCTGATATGCAATTACATTAGCATTTAATTGTCGTAAGAGCCATCTCTCTCTCTCTCTCTCTCTCTCTCTCTCTCTCTCTCTCTCTCTCTCTCTCTCTCTCTCTACGTCCCCCCAAATCACACACTCTACAGTTCTACAGTTATGTCCCCCCCAACCCCTGCACCCCTCCTTCTCTCCCTCCAGGCTTTCATTCTCTTATCCATCCCTTACTCTCCCCTCCCCGTCCTTGACCCCCTATCCCTTTCTCCCACCCCCCCCCACCCCCTTCCTCACTTCCCCGCCACCCCCGCCACCTCCTCTGACTGTCCTGAGCGTGCTATACCTATTCTCTCAAAGGAGTAGAGAGATGCTGCACAGAGCAGACCTGTGCATGCCCGTCTCTGGTCAGATATCACATCGCCTGTTAGCGTCACAGGAATGGTTGAGGAAGGTGGAGAGAGCGAGTGGGGGGGGGGGGGGGGGGGGGGAGCATGCATACGAAGGGGATGATGAGCCAGGGGTAGTGTCCGCTCGAAGAGATCCCGGGTCCTGCGTGAGGGTTGGCCAAGCCACCGCTGCAGAGGCTTTTGTTCAGTCATCAGGATGTGCTTTGCTCTTGGAGCAGAGGCGGGGGGGGGGGGGGGGGGGGGGGGGGGGGGGGGGGGGGGAAGGGAGGGGGAGTGACGTAATGGTGGCTTTGACGGACAGGCGTAGACAGATGACAGAACTGGGAGGGTCTAGGGGGTAAAGTGTGTGTTGGGGGGGGGGGGGGGGGGGGGGTGAAGGTGGGGGTGGAGGGAAGAAAGAATTAAACAAACCGACAGATAGCGATAAAGATAACGATAATTTATTCAAGAAAAAGACCACAGTCCCATTCGAAGGGGTGAGTAGTAATCCGCATATTTAAAAGGGGTATGTTATCACTAAAATATTAACATCCAGAATATATGCTTTACAAATTGCTCCTCCTTATGAGTAGCTTGCGCAGATACAAAACAAGATTCCTTGTAACATTTCATTTTGGTGACAGAAGACAACTTATCATCCAGTCTCACTCTGTTAATGTTAATGTTCTCTCTGTATTTTCTCTGCTCCTGTCTGTCTCAGGAGCCTGTGAATCTCTGCTCCTGCCTTAATTTCTCAGGAGAGAGAGAGAGAGAGAGAGACGAGAGAGAGAGAGAGAGAGAGAGAGAGAGAGAGAGAGAGAGAACCAATTTGTGACATTTACGCTTAAGCGCGTGGACACACACACACACACACACACACACACACACACACGCGCGCGCGCGCGCGCGCGCGCGCGAACACATATACACTCACCAGAGAGAGAGAGAGAGAGAGAGAGAAAGAAAGAGAGAGAGTAATCGGGCAGGTAGGCCTTATAATTTCATTTCACTCTGATTCACTGCTTACGCTTAATTCAGTTTGATCACGTGCACATCCGCCGCGTTTTGCGCCACTAACAGGTATAGTTTGCTTTTTGCTGCACAATGCAATGAGCAGTTTTTCCTCTCAAAGAAAAAGCTTGGGCCATGTTTCTAGCTCCTCAGGGATAAAAGCTATTTTCCCTCCACAGTTTAATGGCTTAGTTCGTGTTCGGCAACTGGAACACCAGACAGTGAATCAGAGAAATGCCAGAAATGTCCAGCTTTTATCTACTTTGGTTGTCAACGACTCGGAAAATTCGAATCGGCGTCCACAGGTTTCTGTTGAATTTAGTGTCTTAATGGTGGCAAGTTCCATTCTGTGTAATGGTGTGTGTGTGTGTGTGTGTGTGTGTGTGTGTGTGTGTGTGTGTGTGTGTGTGTGTGTGTGTGCGTGCGTGCGTGCGTGCATGCGTGCGTGCGTGTGTGTGTGTGTGTGTTGTTTTTCGTTCGTTGTTGAGTGCATTAACATGTTTTCTTAGAGAAGAAACGATATTTTGGTTAGCGCTGGCTGAAAAAAGGGCAGAAGATCTAATGCTGTGAGAAAATAGAACACACACACACACACACACACACACACACACACACACACACACACACACACATACACACCACAGCGAGCGCGCAGGCACACACACACACACATGCGCAAGTGAACATGCTCAGATATACCCACATAGACATACACTAGCGAGCACTAGTACATACAGAGAGAGAGAGAGAGAGAGAGAGAGAGAGAGAGAGAGAGAGAGAGAGAGAGAGAGAGAGAGAGAGAGATGCAGGCAGACAGACAGATGGATAGACAGACACTCAGAGACAGAGAAAGGGAAGAGCACACTAATCCGGTAACGCTCTGTGTAACAAAGCAGTCAATTCGACAATATTTGTGTGGCCTTTTCCGAACCGTTTGATTGAACAGACAGCAAGGTTTGGCACTGCTTTAAAGTATCCCTGGAAAAAGATTTTTGTAATACTGCAGAGCATTTACACAATCCTGAAACCAGCTCCTAGACAAGTAAACAAAATATGGGAATGTTTTTCACCGGCTGGAAGTAGGTCAGATCGTATTTTGAGCTCTTTGTTGCTTGGAAGATAGAAGACATTGAGCAGTTTCCTGTCAGATTTTGTCATGCTCAAAACTGTTATCTGATGTGTCCCAAGAAACAATGTTAGAAATGTTCAAGTACTTACAAAAGAAGGGGTAGAAACTCTAGGCGGAGCTTACGAGGAAGTTTTTAGAGTACCCCCCCCCCCCCCCCCCCCCCCCCCCCCCCCCCACACACCCCACCACACACACACACCACACACACACACACACACACACACTTTTCTGACAAGTGTTTCGGCCTAAACTCCTTACACTCATAGGGGCCGGTCCGCACTGGGTCAAGACTCCAAGATGCTCTTCTGCTGTCATTTTCCCCTTGGCGCTGCCGGGTCTCCAGGCGTTTAAAAGTTTAGAGGGATGTCTTCATTAATTCGCTTTCGGACACCTGTTGTAAGTTGGGACATTTGATTTAAGCCGTATGAATTTCACTTGTGTTCATCCTCGAGCAAACTCTTTTCAGCTGCTCTTGTCGTTGTCTCTAGGGATCCTAGTCCTCTCTTGCCAGAGATCCGAGCTGGTTCATGAAACCATATGCTAAACAACCTGCAACCCCCAACCCCCATCCCCATTTCACAGAGAAACCAGATACCCTTAAAGCTTGTTGGCTCGACTGACATTCTTTCAGTATAGATATGAGCTTGTTCAATTTTGAATTCATATGGCACAGTGACGTTAACCAGAATCAGTTTAAAAGAAAGTAAATAAATACGAAGTGAGGCAGGGAACAATAAAAGTTAAACAACAAACAAGTAGGGTAACTCTTGCTCCCACAAGAAAACAAATACACGCCCATACCTCCAAAGGAATGCTGATTATGACACCGAATCGCCTAGCAGATATGACAACACAGAGCACACAGAACAAACAAGGAAACATCCCCGAACCAGAATCAGTTGCATTGATGAACCTGAGTGGAGTACAATATTCGGTCCCATGCCACCAGTCCTGTTAATCTCCGTATGAGTTTGTTATTTTAGAAAGTCTGCTATGCACTCACTACCTGTCATCCGCTCTATCCAGCAAACACCGGTTCCATGGTCCTGATTTCAAAAATCGTAACACACTCCTGCAATGTAGAATGAGGTCAATCGTTGCTTGAGGTTCAGTTGGTGTAAGTGTTTCTTCTGGCAGTGCTAGCCACTTGTGAAGTCTCCCAAAGCCCTTAGTTGTATGGCTACAGGTACTTTCCCTGGATTAGAGCTGCTTTGCTTGAAGTCACACACACATGTTTGTTTGGCTTCACGAGCACACACACACACACACACCACACCACATTTCTCCTATCCACACACACACACACACACCCTGCACGCACACACACACACACACACACACACACACACACACACACACACACACACACACGTGCACGCACACACACACACACACACACACACACGCACACACATGCACACACACACACACACACACACACACACACACACACACACAGGGTGTGTGTGTGTGTGTGTGTGTGTGTTGTCAGAACTCAACTCTTTGGCCCTTCCAACCCTACGCACTCCCCACCCCCATCTCATAACCATTTAACCCCATTTGTCCCCTAAATCATATGCTGCGTATTATCTTCACACGTGAGCCAGACCTGTTTTTCTCCCTTGCTTCGTGTCCCAAGGACAGTGTCACGGTTCATTAAATTTGAACACATGCATAAACTCGCGGTTTGCTTTGTACCGGTCGTTAGGGCATGTTACATTACATTTTTCGGAACGCTAATCTCAGCCGTTTCTTTTTCTGTCCGCTCCTTTCCACCCCCCCCCCCCCACCCACCCCCAATGCTATTCCATCTCTCCCCTCGTGTTCTCCTAACACCAGTCCCTCCCTTCTCCTGACCCCCCCCCCCCCCCCCGCCCCCCCCCCCCCCCCCCCCCCCAGCCCCCCCCACCTCACCCGAATCCCCCGTCTCCTCTTTATTCCCTAGCCGTCGTTATGTTTGATTAAAACAGGTCTGTGTTCTGTAGTTGTTCTGTCGATGAGTCTGAAACGTTCCGTCCTTTTTCTTTATGATTTCTTACACTTTACTGTATGTACCGTTCCGACGAAGCTACTTTTGCCATGCGCTGCTACAGCTGTTGGTCAGGCAATATTACTCTTTTTTTTACTTTTATTATAAGCATCAATGAGCAAGAGTGACTTATCTGTTCCTTTACTACGCGTGCTGTTCGTTTGGTACTTTAAGAAAAAAAAAACAAGAAAAGAAAAAAAAACCTTAATACCCCATTGTCATCCAGTCCCACTTACCCCAACTGTTATCCTATGTATCGTTCAACCAGTACGACATTTCTCACTGTGGAGTGCAGCTATCATTCTACCAGTACTTTTTTTCTGTATATATATATATTATTCAGCCAGTGTTGCATTTTCTACTTTCCACTACATGCATTATGCACACAGTACTACATTTTCTGTGATATGTTTTACCATGAGTATTGTTCATTGAATATGTCCTACTTTGTACATCATGTATCGTTCAACCAGTACTACATTTCTCATTGAAGTATACAATACCACCCACCCACCCACCACACACACACACACACACACACACACACACACACACACACACACACACGTATATATGAAAAATGTCATCGATATTTATTTAGAAAATACATACAAAAACTATTTGAACATCGATACGATGGTTCAGTGCTAGGTAATTTTGGATACAGGAGCAGCATTTACAATACCTGATTTAAAAGTGGAAAAAGTTGTACCATCATCTTGGTAGACATTTTTCAATTTTCAGTGCTGAGCTTGTTGCCATTTTGGTGTCATTACAACACGTCTTGAGTTTTCCTATTAACTCTTGTCAAATTCTAGTATGCACCGATTCTAAATCGGCCCTTAGCGCTATTCAGTCTTTCCAATCCAAAAGTACGTGTTGAGATAATAACAGAAATAAACTATGTCATACATCTTCTGTCAGCTAAATGCATTACAGTCACATTTTGCTGGGTACCTTCTCATTGTGAATTTCAGCAAATGAGAGGGTCGATCAGGCTGCAAGAAAGGCAGCCTGAAATGTTGAAGGATCAATCGCAATAGCACTTGACATTTCCTTAGATTTAAGTGAATGTTATTCTTTAATAAACGAAACGTCCAGTAAAACATTCAGAAATGTATTAGAGAACTCAGAAATTAACTATTACCCGCAACTGTATTAAACCCAATTCTGGAAAAAATATATTGGCCTCATCAAGACCCAACCTTGTCTCCATACCTAGAGAAATACAAAGCTTAATGTACAGAATGCGTTTGAATTCACTTCGAACAAAATTCAGCAAAAATGTTAAATGTATGTATGGAGAAAGTTAGAGTTGAACATCTATTAATTTACTGTCCAAGAGCAAAGGAAATTATTAGCAAAACTGGTGACGATACTCCATCTGATGGGTCCGATTCCCTGTCTCTATCTAGATTATTACATAACTGGTTTTATCCTTACACAATTTGCAAAAGTTTGTCACGTAGTTCAGTTGGTATTTATCTTTAAATTTGTTTAACATTTTTTTGAGTGGGTTTAACCGTTAGTCCTACACATTAATTGACCTGCATCGTACTACCTATCCAAATATGATTGACAGTGCTCAAGAACTGACAAAGTGGCCATTGGACGCTCTCCCTATAGTTTTACATATTGTGTAATTGGATTTTTTTTTCACTTTAATGTTTTCCTGAGGTGGTGCGGGGGGGGGGGGGGGGGGTTGCTTTATTTGTTATTGTAACTGAATCATACAGCAATGCACATGTTCACACAGACACAGACACACACACGCGCGCGCGCGCACACACACACACACACGCGCGCGCGCGCACGTGCGCACACACACACACACACATACACACACACGCATGCGTGCGCGCACACTCACACACACTCATATCGTCTGATATCACTTTTAGTGGGGACGTTAAACTGAAGACGTGTAAACTGTGTGTGTGTGTGTGTGTGTGTGTGTGTGTGTGTGTGTGTGTGCGTGTGTGTGTGTGTGGAGAGTGGGGGGGGGGAAAGATATCTCTTGTGGATTCTGACAGTGCTTGCTTCTGTCAGTCAATCACAATGTTTCTCTTTCGTTTGGAACAAATAACTAATACGAGAGGTTGAAGAAGAACATATGAGTTCATGAGTTCATGCGCGTTTTAGAACAGGTACCCCTTCCCCCCTCCCCCCCTCCTCCTTTTTCTTTCCCCTTTGCTTCCGTGTTTCTTGCGTGCTTTCTTCTTTCTTTATTCACTTTGCTCTTTCCTCATAACAAATCTTTGTCAATAGGAATACTAAATATTCATTTTCGAATTGTTCTTGTTTGGAACATACACCCTTTACTTTCCCCCCGTTGAAACTCTTTTCATGTTAACAGGACAGTGTAACAGCTAATGAAATGATATGAAATCATAACGTAATACTATGTTCTCAGATTATTCTTTTCTTTACGCCAGTGTAGTTACTGGTGTCAATCTGGGTAGAAAGTCGTTTCTAAATGTTCTATTTATTTGTATGATTAGTTACCTGGTTATACATTTCTTGATAGCTTTTAATGAAATTGACTATTCAATATGATAATTTATTCATTTCTTATTTGCATACATTGATGGATCAGTATATGCATGAATTAAACTGTGTGTATGTGTGTGTGTGTGTGTGTGTGTGTGTGTGTGTGTGTGTGTGTGTGTGTGTGTGTGTGTGTGCGCGTGTGTGTGTGTGTGTGTGTGTGTGTGTGTGTGTGTGTGTGTGTGTGTGTGTGTGTGTGTGTGTGTGTGAGAGAGAGAGAGAGAGAGAGAGAGGAGAGTGAGACAAAAAGAAATAGACTGAGACAGCAGTGGACAAAAAAAAACACACAAACACACACACACACACAGCAATCACACACACACACACACACACACACACACACACACACACACACACACACACACACACACACACACATGTATATTGACCGCGTTGTTTAGACCCCGCGTTTGGAACAGTCACTGCGTAGATATGAAATTTCCAAATAGCCTAGTTTTAAATCGTTTTCCCGAATTCTTTGAGGAATGTATTTGCCGAAGATATGATATCAACAACCTCATCCAGGTCACACGGTTGCATTCGAATTCAGTCCATTCTAAGGCATCCAGCATTAGAGGACGTTCTGATGATGGCTGTGGAATAACGTAGGTTCTTTTTCATACTACGAATCAGATCTTTTTCTCTTTTGGCGTGACTAACGGGATCATCAGAAAGCTGTTACGAGGCTTATTCCAATGGGGGATTACAAGAGTGGTCCTCGTTGTGTGTATGTGATTTCTTACAATTGCCAGAGATAAAGCCGCCATGAATACGCGTGCGCGCGCCTACATACACAAGCACGCACACACACGCACGCACACACACACACACACACACACACACACACACACACACACACACACACACACACACACACACGCACACACACACACACACACACACACACACACACACACACACACACACACACACACACACATACACACGCATATATGCCCGCATGCGTACTCGCACACACAAAAGAATCCATTTCACAAATCGATTCGCATATTGCGCCACGTTGTGTGTTTATTTATTTATCTAATTCTTTCTTCAGGTCGCCTCAGTGCAAAGCATGACAGTAAACCAGAGCAAAGCTCATCATAAAATTGTATAGCTGAAGATCAGCCGACAGGGGGTCAGAAGAGTAAAAAAATAAAATCACAGGAGAAAAATACTCTGAAAAGCTACTTTTTGTCAGTAATTAAGTGAAAGCGTTTTGGTAACCGTGCTCATTATGACGCTCTGTCTAGTCTTAAAAAAAAAAAAAAAAGAAAACCTTTAAAACTGTCGGTTTTGGAATACAAAACCCAAAACGCGTATCACTGAATTGTAACACGACTACAACAGGGGTGGGGTTGCGATGAGGACAGGAGTGGAGGTAGGAGGTGGGTCGAAAAGGGGGGGGGGGGGGGGGGGGGTAAAGACCCAGAATAAAACCTATTCCTCAAAAAAAAAAAATCGAAATTTATTAGTTCTTTTCGATTTGCACTGATACAGCACTTTGAACCTGTGTTTCATCATGCTGATACAATGTTTGATATCCACAAGTGGGGCGGAAGAGAGGGACTGGGGGATGGTATACATCCAGAATTAACATTTTCTTTTTGATAGGAATGCCAAAACATTTTGGACCCGTGCTCATCACAGAATTGTTGTACCTATCATCCTAAGAGACTGAAATATCCAGCATGAAAAAAAACAAACTCTAAGACGTCATCTTTTGTCAATAATGTAAAAGCATGCTGAACTTAAACTGTTCATATGATACCAGTTGTTGCAAATCTTATCGGGGAATCAAGAGGAAAAGCACAGAACAAAACTATTCTCTGTGGACAACATTGTAATATACATGAACACTGAAGTACCCGACATAACAGTTCTCGAAGAAGCAGCCTTTATTTGACAATGAGACAACAGGCTGACATATCGTTCATATAATACCAATGGTGAATATCTCATTGGGGAGTATGACAAATAATTCAGGACCAAAAAAAAAAAAAAAACTCTCTTTGGACACCATGTCATATGGATGGGGATTAAAGTTTACAACAAAGAAAAAATTCTCTGAGAAACAGCCTTTAGCTAACATTGAGATAACCGACGGGGCTTACACTGTTCGTATACTTCCAGTACGCGGAGTCAAAAGGATAGCACAGGACAAAAATACTCGCTTTATGCAATATAGTGTGTGTGTGTGTGTGTGTGTGTGTGTGTGTGTGTGTGTGTGTGTGTGTGTGTGTGTGTGTGTGTGTGTGTGTGTGTGTGTGTGTGTGTGTGTGTGTGTGTGTGCGTGCGTGCGTGCGTGCGTGCGTGCGTGCGTGCGTGTGTGTGTGTGTGTGTGTGTGTGTGTGTGTGTGTAATTTTCGGCAGTAAATTATTCAGCTAACAGAACTTGTATGTCAACTACCAGAATTGAGGAGCTAAAAAAAAAAAGTGGGGGGGGGGGGGGGGGGGGGGGGGGGGGGGGAGCAGCGGTGTTGTGATTGTGTGTTTCTCTCATCATCATGTACGAATAGGAACATTAAAAGCACTCAGTGGAACTTTGTGTGTGTGTGTATGTATGTGTGGTGTGTGGGTGGGGGGGGGGGGGGGGGGGGGGGGGGGGGGGGGGGGGGGGGAGGGGGAGTTTTCGATCTGTCTAAATCAAAGAATACAATCTGTGACAAAACTGTGCAGTGTGTTTGTTACGTACGTGATACAAACATACTAAACTAGCGACCTTGGGGCCTAGACTATAAGAGGCAAAACACGTGGTCCTTCGTGCAATTCGTACCAACGGCTGGGGTACTTCTCCTGTTGTTCCAAGAAAGTATATTGGTGTACATTGACACTGACCCTCGCCGGAGACTACACATCTTAAACAATACGGCGGAAGGCAAGCTACGGTAAGTAGAAAATCTCTCCGATATTTCACTGGGTTCGTGAAAACATTGATGGCGCATGATCAGGAAAACATATGTCTCGTCTGAAAATGGGAACTGAATTGACTTGAGTTAAACTTACCCACATACAGAAACCAAGAGTTGAAGTGTGGTAATATCGGGGACCAGCCGAATTGGAAGTTTACAGAATTCGACGAACCGTAAATAATAAACAGAAAGATAGATGGATCGACAGATCGACAGATAGATAGATAGATAGATAGATAGATAGATAGATAGATAGATAGATAGATAGATAGATAGATAGATGGATGGATGGATGGATGGATGGATGGATGGATAGATAGATAGATAGATAGATAGATAGATAGATAGACAGAGAGACAGATAGCTGGATACATAGGTAGACAGATAGACAGATAGCTGGATACATAGGTAGACAGATGTATAGACAGACAGCTAGCTAGCTACCTAACTAGCTAGACAGATAGATGATAGACAGATAGTGACAGAGAGATAGATAGCGGGATACGTATGTAGTCAGATAGTCAGATAGTTGGATACATAGGGTACAGACAGACAGATAGACAGACACGGGTAGACAGCTAGCTAGCTGTCTGACTGTCTATATGTCTGTTTATCTAGCTAGCTAGCTAGCTAGCTATCCGTGTCTATAGACATATAGATGGATAGATAGATAGATAGATAGATAGATAGATAGATAGATAGATAGATAGACAGATACATACACAGACAAATAGATAATAGATGGAAAAGATAGATAGATTGATAGATAGACAGGCAGACAGATAGATAGAGGTAACGAGCATGTCAATATCCAAAACTAGTATTTACACAGAGGAAGTGTTTAGCGCGCACCATCACATCAAAACTGCAGTAGGTGTTCCCCTTAGGTCAGAATCAAACTTTACCCCAGTCTGAACACTCTCCAACTTAAAGCAACCAACGTCAGGTAGTCGAAAGACCGTGTTAACGCAGTCGTCGCATTGGCAGGAAGACTGAATCGTAGACAGAGCGCTGCACACGCGAAAGGCTGGTCAGCGGAATCACCTTCAAACGCGGGACTGCAAAGGCACCGCTGCGCTATTTGCAGTCTAAGCTGAGAGTTTATGAAACTCTTCCGCTCGCGATGTGCTGCATAATGTAAAGCTCGAAGAGTTTAATCGCAGACCTTAGAGGTTGTTAGCGAAGGAAAAGGTGTAGAGGCAATTGTAGTCGGGTTCTGTTTTACGAAATAGTCCGAATGAACCAATCTATATTACCTGTCACCGCCTATTGTCCAAGATATTTGAGGGACGAACACCTACCCTGGCAAAAACAAACACACAAACGAAGGATAAACATTGAAACCTGGGTTTAGTTTATGAGGCTTTACAGGTACCCATGTGGACCTCTGCTTATATCTGTTCATCTATCTATCTATCTATCTATCTATCTATCTATCTAGCTGTCTGACCGTCTATATGTCTGTTTATCTATCTATCTATCTATCTATCTGTACGTATGTATGTTTGTCCAAACATGTATACACACACACACACACACACACACACACACACACACACACACACACACACACACACACACACACACACACACACACAGACAGACAGACAGAGAGACAGACAGAGAGACAGACAGACAGACAGACAGACAGACAGACACAGACACAGAGAGAGGTATGATTAAACAAAACTTTTCTCTAAATGGAAAGACAGGAAAAAAAAGTCGAAATTTAAACAGCCTAGCTCCTGACTCAGCTTCTCAGCGTTAAAAATCCCGTTAATCTTCAAATATAAATGTGGTCTTTAATGGCCGGATGTCCGAAAAAAAAAAAAAAAGATTAAATACAACCATGTTCGTTTTCCATAAGCCGTATGTGCCATGTTCCAGGTCCTCTAAATGGTAGTTAAAGTGACAGGCATTCTCATTCTCAAAATACGACTTTAATCCTAAAAATGAAATATGTAACAGGAGGTAGGCAGCTGTTGAGGAAAACTACCTTTTTTGTCGAAAATGTATTCAACAGTGGAACGGGAGCATGAAAGACATCAAAGCTGTGAGCTATGCGAAAGTATTTGAGGAAATTAGGGTGGTGCTTAAATTAGAACAGCTCTTCCTTTCTGATCAGCAAGCCGTTGGGAGCTATTTGTCATGTTTCTTTCGAACATGAAGTGGTGGTTTTAAAGGAGAAGAATCTGACTCAGAGACTACTTCGTTTAAATTAGGTTTTACATATTTGATTATTTACATGACATTTGCCGTGTTGGCAGAGTTTTGTTAACTTCCATGCGATTCGCAACAACGGCTGGGGTACCTCTCTCCTATTGTTGTCGTTCCAGAGAATTATATTGGTGTATATTGAGACTAACCATCGACAGAGACTACGCGTCTTAGACAATACGGCGGAAGGCAAGCTTCGGCAAATAGAAAAGTGTCCGATTTTTCACTGTCTTCATGATAAAATTGATGACGCATGATCAGGAAAACAAATGTCTTGTCCAGAGACCCCCCCCCCCCCCCCTCTCTCTCTCTGTCTCTCTGTCTCTGTCTCTGTCTCTCTCTCTCTCTCTGTGGTGGTGGTGGTGGTGGTGTGGTGGTGGTGGTGGTGGGTGGTGTGTGTGTGTGTGTGTGTGTGTGTGTGTGTGTGTGTGTGTGTGTGTTGTTGTTGTTGTTGTTGTTGTTGTTGTTGTTGTTCTGACGTTACATTTATCTACAGACAGTTTAAAACATGACCAGTGTTGCTCTTTATTTGCGTGCGCGCGCGCGCGCGTGTATGTTGTGGTGTGTGTGTTGTGTTGTGTTGTGTCGTGTTATGTTTATTGATGAATGTTTATTGATGAAAGCAAATTCGTAGTTCGTTTTTAATGGGCGATCGGTAATGTTACTGCTCTGTTATATGTATCTATGCAAACAATAATACATCCGGATCCTAAAGGCCTTTGATTTCCAGGGGGAGAAAGTGAAATAATCATCAAGGACCCGACGTGGTTTTACCTAAAATACCAGTTACGAGTTTACGAGGAAAGTGGACACGAGAAAGAATCTTTCTGAGGTGACCCTGGAAGGAAGCGTCGTACCCTTCCGAAGTGATGCTAAGCGAACCAGCAAGAGACATCTGTTTCGCTCTGTGAGGAGTTCGTCAGGCTTTTTACTGGATCTAGTTTACCAGCTGATGACAAACACTCACAAAGCCAAAGGGGGGGGGGGGGGGGGGGGGGGGGGGGGGGGATTCACACCGAGTATGTCACCGTGCCTACAAAAAGAGTAACATAGACAGACAAACATGAGCCCTCAGGTAAGATAGGAATACGAATTTGTATAAAAAATACTAAACTAAACTACTCTGAGGTAAACAGGAGGAGGGAGGATGGTTGAAAGAGCTAAGGGGAAGAGCGCAATGAAATACGCGAGCGACAGACGCATGAAGTGTTTATCTTGGTAGAGCAGTGTAAATTATGTTGACATGAGCGTAATGTTTGGAAGGACAAACAAGCGCGCTGGGTAAGCGAATCAATGTTAAGTCGACTTTTTGTTCTTCAAAATTCTAAACTTATTTTCCTTTACTGAAGGAAAAATAAACAACGTCAGTAAATACTTTCCCACTTCTCTCGTCTTCCGCATTGTGCTTTCTTCGAAACTTTGCACATACCATATTATTATCATTGTTCCCATATTCTAATTCTTCCTCTTCCTTTCCTTTTTCCTTATCATCATCATCATCATCATCACCATCATCATCATCATCATTTACATTATCATCATTATCATCATTGTGTTGTTGTTGTTGTTGTTGTTCTTGTTGTTGTTACAAATATATAGACTGAGACATGAATGAAATCAGTGTTAGAGCGTCCATCTGTAGAACTGAAGGTCGTTCATTCGAGGCGCAACGGCAGTTGGATTTTAGTTTGCTGCGCCTTCCATACTGCCGTGCCCTAGACAAGGGGAACAACTCGCACGTCACTGGGATGAAGTGATACATGGGATGTAACTCCGAACCTCGTCCTGCACTTCCGGATCCATTCCACCTACACTACAACCTCTCTCCATCTCACACTCTCAAGAACACTGACACTGAAAGGAATACATGCAGCACAGTAATCAGTTATCAGTGAAGTGTGGGGCAAAAAGCCCAACTGTCGGATGTGTTGGTTGTATGCTCACACAGTCCATTACGTCAACATGCTCTTAGTTTTAGATGAAAGAAAGTTTGTTGCCTTTGGA
>JADBJO010000121.1:1023128-1043128 GCA_016801955.1 Conus betulinus
AGTGTACGACTTACAGACTTTGGCAGAACCTGTTTGGGTACCTCTGTTTTGTCACTGATACGTCTGAATGAAACCATCTCACGTGATGTAAACCGCGCCAACAGTTCCTTTCCACCAAAAAAAAAAGGGGCAAAGAAAGTAACCATTCTAAGAGAAGAAAATATCCTCATAGTCACCGATATCTTTTGAACTAATAATAACGTCTGTCGTTTATTATCACTATCATTGTTCTCTAAGTCTTTCTGTTATCACAAGGGAATCGTGGCGAGTCCCGCGGATGGCGTCATCATCATGGCAGTTCGCTGAAGGGCTGCAGTAAAAACCCAATCACAGAACTGGAAAAAAAAACATATCTGGAAAAGACCCGGCTAGAACTAAGATGACGTCATAATCATGACGTTGTTTTCTCGTCTCGCGTGAGCAGGGACAAGACGGCTTGGGCAGTGGCGCTTCGTCGTCTCCGTTTGCCTGCAACAGAAGAGGAGGATGAAGACTGGTGTGTGTGATTGATTGGGTGGCACAACAATGGGATTTTCTTTAAAGAGGGAAAGAACGTGCGAGTGATTACAACACACCTGGTATTTTTTTTAACGAGGAAAGAAGAACGTGCAAGTGATTACAACACACACACACACACACACACACACACACACACACACACACACACACAGAGAGAGAGAGAGAGAGAGAGAGAGAGAGGAGAGAGAGCGGGAGAGAGAGAGAGAGAGAGAACATACGACTCAACAAGATACACCATATCAACATTTCCTGAGAAAATCCACAATTGTGTCGGATGCTTTACATGTTTACATGTGATCTGTGGCAAGAAAAGACAAAGAAAGAAGGTATCGAGGTGGAGGGTCAGACACACACCACAAACAGTCTGAGAGAGAGACAGAGACAGAGAGACAGAGAGAGAGAGAGACAGACAGAGAGCAGACAGACGGAAAGAGGCAGAGCAGGCAGAGAGAGAGAGAGAGAGAGAGAGAGAGAGAGAGAGAGAGAGAGAGAGAGACAGACAGACAGACAGACAGACAGGACAGAAGAGAGAGAGAGAGAGAGAGAGAGAGAGAGAGAGAGAGAGAGAGAGAAGACAAAAGGGGGGGGGGGGGGGGGGGGGGGGGAACGTAAAAGAAAAAAAGAAGACACAAAGTCAAAGTAAGTTATACGTCATCAGGAACGGCCGTCCTATGCCTCACAAACGTCAGCAATCATGACGTCGTGATGCGGGGGAAAGGCGGGAATCGAGACCGCCGATCACAACGGAAACAGAATTCCGCCATGACAAGCCGCCGCTGCCGCTGCGCAGCGTGCGACCGGAACTGGCTGTCCGGAAAGCGCATGGTGGATGTATACCCTCACAGTTCCGCCACGTCATCTTGTCATCTCGCCGGACTTTTCACTCGTCTTGTGATCTCGCTGCTGTCCCCCACCCTTCTCTGCTTCATCTCCGAGCCACTCCCTTTCCCTCTCTGTCACTCCTCTCATCATCTACTGCGACTCCCATGGCAGATGGTGGTAGGGAAAGTGTAAACACTTCGTGATTTGTATTACCGCTTCAGAGCCATCGTGGCGCTCAATCACTCGGAACAACGACAACAGCAACAACAACAACAACAACACACACACACACACACACACACACACACACACACACACACAGAGTCTTAGTCCGCCTCTCCCCCCCCCCCCCCCCTTTCCTTTTTCATTGCTTTAAATAAGCATCAAACCGCATCTTGTGTCTAGTCAGAGAATATACAACCACAACCTCTCCAGCAGTCATGTATCTTCTTCAGTCACAAAAAACAAAACAAAAAAGAAAACAAACAAACAACCCAAACATCGCCTTTCCTTCCCCAACTTTCCGCTCCCAAGGGACCGGGCCGACCCCAAAACAACGCACCGGGACTGCCTCTGCACTTAACCTACCTACTCAGTCCCTTACTCATCATCTGTCCTTCGTCGTTTGTCCTTGTAACCTGGATCAGATGATGATTGACAGCTCACAAGGAAACTGACAAGAGGCTCAAGCGAGGGGATCGCCCCGTACCCGCAAAAGCCAGCCCTTAGACACACCGCGGAAGTGATAGGGTATCAGGACGGGGGCGAAGGGGCGCATAACCGATGGCATAATGCCTGAGTCACGGATCAAACGTCAGAGCTTGGGGGCAGGGGGGGGGGGGGGGAGAGGGGGGGGGGGGGGGGGGGGGGATATTAGTAGTCATCGGATAAGAAAGTGTGTGAGTCAAAGGTGAGGGGAAAGGGGGGGGGACGAGGGAGGGGGAGAGGGGGGAAGAGGTGTGTTGGGGAAGGGGACGGGGTGGGGGGGGGGGGGGGGGGGATTGGGGGGGGGGGGGGGGTTGGTGAGGGTTGAAGGCACAAGGGATTGTTGTTTTACGAGGTGAGGTGAACTTGTCAAGGTGGCATTGAGAAGACAGAACGGAGAGAGTGGGGAAACGGGGGGAGGGGTGGGGGTGGGGGTGGGCGTGAGAGGAAGAGGTGTGGAGGGTAAGGAGGGGTGGGGAGGGAGGTAGGATACTCAGAGGCTCATGGGTGATGGATTGGACAGATTGGGAAACGGTGGAGAGGAGGAAGGGGAAAAAAAAAGAAAAGAAAAAAAGAAAAGAAAAAACGAAAAAAAAAAAAGGGGAAAAGAAAAGAAGGGAAGAGAAAAAAGAAAAGAAAAGGAAGAAAGATGTTTATTTCCCCAGGGATTTTGCTCATGCATAAACCCATTACTCATTTCCTGATTTGATGGATCCCGTCCCCTGCGTCACCTCTCGCTCTCTGTCGCTCTGTCCAAGTGACGGGGACTGATGATTGTAAAAGACTAGGCCTTGTCTTAAGGAATTTCATGAATTCTTCGGGTATTTAGATAAAGATCAATCAGTCAGTCAATCAGTCTGTCCTTCTCTACCCTACTCTACTCGTCTACTCTACTCAACTCTACTCTCTACTCTACTCTACTCTCCCTCTCTCTCTCTCTCTCTAAGAAGAAAAAAATAACTATAATGATACATATAATAATATATATGATACTAATAATAATGAAGAAGAAGACAAAAAATTTGAACCAGGTGAATGAGAAAGAGAGACTGATGTGTGTGTGTGTGTGTGTGTGTGTGTGTGTGTGTGTGTGTGTGTGTGTGTGTGTGTGTGTGGCAAGTGCGCAACGCGCGCGTGTGTGTATATGTAAGACAGAGAGAGAGAGAGAGAGAGAGAGAGAGAGGAGAGAGAGAGAGAGAGAGAGAGAGAGAGAGACAGACAGACAGACAGACAGACAGACAGACAGACAGACAGAAATCCAAACGGTTGTCTCCAGTGGTAAATCTGATCCACCCGTGTTATTTCAACGACCGAGACAACTGAAAAACAATGCCCGCGCTGTCAGGGGCAATTAATTGTCTCTCTCTCTCTCTCTCTCTCTCTCTCTCTCTCTCTCTCTCTCTCTCTCTCTCACACACACACACACAACACACACACACACACACACACACTCACACTCACACACACACACAGAGACAAACAAGCGCGCGTTTCAGATTGACTCTTATCTGCATTGAGAAGACCGGAAAAAAGTCAAGACTAAGAATACCTGGACAAAATTCAAGTGCAGCCAAAATGAGTTTTTTTTTAAAAATCACTTGAATTCGTTTGTGAGAAAAATAGTCTATTGCGAGCCAGACACTCAACTTGTTAAAAAAAAATCTAAAATCTGTAAGTCATCATATCAGGTAGTCCAGGCCCCCCCCCCCCCCCCCCCTTCTCTCTCTCTCTCTCTCTCTCTCTCTCTCTCTCTCTCTCTCTCACACGCACACACACACACGCGCGCGCGCGACGCGACACACACACACACACACACACACACACACACACACACACACACACACACATCTGCGCGAGCGCATCTTAGATAAAAATCATTCCCCCCTTTTCACCAGCTTTTTACCCAAACCTTCACCAAAAAAACACGCACGTGACAAAAGACTTCGGCCATGTTGGATAGTAATTTCCGGGTTCGGAGCTCTGTCACCTGGCTGTGCATCTCTCTGTCTCTCTCTCTCTCTCTCTCTCTGTGTGTGTGTGTGTGTGTGTGTGTGTGTGTGTGTGTTAGTTTGCAATGCTCTTTTCGTCAAACGTGGCAACATGACATTGAAACTAGCAGTAAATGTATTCTTTCTACAAATTTTATAAATCTGATTTTAAGGAGGAGAAAATATATTTCTAGCTTACCAGATGTTGTTTTTTACCCTCTTATAAAATTTAGATGTTCTAATCATAAATTGCCGATTGAAGTAGATCCTCGATTTGCTATTCCAAAAGAAGAACGGTTATGTAAAAAATGTGACATGTCTGCAATAAATGATGAATTTCATTTCATAATGGAATGTTCATCATACGTTACTTTCCGCAAAACGCATTTGCAAAAATATTTCTCTCCCAAAATTTGTCTGTACTTTTTGTCAAATGATGTCTTCTATTAATCGAAAATAAAAATGCTACCATTGTCAAAGTATATTAGATTATCTCAAGTGTTGTAAATTGTTGGTCTAGAGTAATTAAGGTTTTTTGTTGTTCATTCCGGTTTGTTTTTCTTTCTTACTAAAAGAAGAGGGAATCAACAGAAATTTGCAAACTGCGTTGCCAGGTAACCAACATTAATGTAACTATGTATTTAATAAATAAAAATGAAAAGAAAGGTGGCAAACAACTACAAAGTTTAGAACAACTTAACATCTGATCCAGCTTTGTGCGTATAAAATCCACGTGATCTTCACTACGGAGCAGAGAAGTACTTTCTTTAACGATTCGTGTGCTATAGGCAATGGAGGGGAGGGGGGGGGGTGTAAGTAAGGGCAAAGAGAGGGCAGAGAGAGAGAGAGAGAGAGAGAGAGAGAGAGAGAGGGAGGGGGGGGGGGAGTGACCGCGACCGAATTACAGCATACGAAATTAACCTTCGATCCTTTCGTCAATCCCCACTCAGCGCCGGCACCTTTTTTTTTTACGCTGTGTGTGTGTGTGGGTTATTCTGTTCACCTAAATTCTGAGCCTGAGAACGTCGCAGTTTTTGTGTCACCAATGAAATGAAGTTGCTAGCTTGGTACACGGAACCTAACCGAACTGCTGAATAAAATTTCAAAAAGAGTTCCCTTTTCAACCTTTCGCCCAAAATGGCAACATTTATCTTGCTTGTCTCGATGATGAAAGGAATGAAGCTGAATTACAAACTAGACTGTCTAAACTTCGTCGTTTTAGTTTGGGATCTGTTGTCTCTCTTATCTATGAATATGCATATGACGTCGGGGTTGGTGAATCGTTCCGTTTTTGTTAGTAAACTTTTTTAAGGACTGGGCCACACACACAAAAAGCCTGCCTCGTCGCACTCTGTGGTCCTTTCCGTCCGCCCTGTGATGGCGTACGTGAACTTGGTCACACATGCACACGGCGGGGGGGGAAAAAGTCACGCCGGCAAAGCGTGTCATGCTAGGCTACCCTTTAGATAGCCTACTTAACGCCTGTGGTGGGATCATGCAGCTCGGGTCAGCTGGCTCCAGCGTGGCTTTACAGGCGGCACTTGGCTTCTCTTTCTTTCTTTTTCTTTTAAAGAGAGATGTTTTTTTTTATCATGCAGTCGGCCCTGTGTAGGGCCTACGTGAGTCAGGGACTAGGCCCCCCCCCCCCCCCCCCCCCCAGCCGCTTTATGAACCTGATTTGCTGGCGAACGAAACAAGGCTAAAGTGTAACGATAGGGACGTGATGAAAAGGAACAAAAAAAAAAAAAAAAAAAAAAAAAAACAAAAGAAACCTCTTGGGGGGGGGGGGGGGGGGGGGGGGGGGGGGGGGGGGGAAGGGAATGGAAGGGAGGGGGAGCCGCGGGAGGGGCTCAGTTGCTCTGTAGTTTTTATCAGTTCTTGGTGATCCCTATTGTCTGAAAAAAATGTAGAATGTTGATTAAAATGATAGCGACGGAGGGTGTAGTGTCTCTCTCTCTCTCTCTCTCTCTCTCTCTCTCTCTCTCTCTCTCTCTCGCACGCGCGCGCGCGCGCGCGTGCGTGTGTGTGTGTGTGTGTGTGTGTGTGTGTGTGTCGCCTCTCCTAATTCTGTCAGTTTTCCATGTGAATGGTATTAATAAAATCAGCCCTTCAGCGGTTTGACCATACGTTTTGTGCGCGCACCTGTATGAAGAGTCTTAGGTATGCAGATAAATTGTCTTTCCCCTCCAACATGTAAAAACCGATCGCTTCTTCTACGAATCGAAACGAAGTGTACAAAATTCGGCGAATCACACACAAAAAAAAGGCGGTCTGTATAGTTTATAATCAACTTCTTTCCCTTTAGAAAATACTTCATGTTCTATATACACACACAGGGAAAGATGTCTGTGAGGTGCATGTGTGTAAAATAAAATTGTATACCCCCCCCCCCCCCCTTCCAGAGCGGATCAATTACGTAAGGGAGGTTCCAAAGGGGGTGTGATCCTTTCCTTGAGGAGGAAAAGGAGGATAACGTGTCAAGATAAACAATTCTTGCCAGCCAAGAGGGGTTTTCCAGAAACCTTGGAACCCTCATCCCCTCTTTCATCCGGCCCTCTCCATCCCTGAAACAAAATTATTCATGTCTTTTTCATTGGCAGACAACATCGTCTGTATACTTTTTTCCTGAGATGGCCAAGAAAACCTGTTGTCTACTACCTCTACCCACCTCTCATGCTCCCAACTCATCTCTTTTCACTGCCCGACCTGTTCGGAAAACTAGAAAAAACGTTGCAGTTAGGCCACTGTGCCCTTGGAACGCGAAAAAAAAAAAAAAAAAAACAAAAAAAAAAAAAAAAAAAAAAAAAAAAAAAAAAAAAAAAAAAAAAAAAAAAAAAAAAAAAAAAAAAGGTGTGAAGCGCGTGCGTACGTGCGAGCAAGGTGCGTGCCACCATCAACGCGTTGAAGTTGGTCTGTCGTCGACAGTGAGCGAGTTACAGGGCTTTGATGATAACAAATGACCAGTCAAGCACTCTTTGCGACTCGTTGCGGCAAACGGGACCCCTTTTTCCCCGATTTGTTGCTGCTAGCTTGGCTAAATTTCGACTCCGCCACCTAGGTGCCCGGGATTAGATAGCCCTGTGAAAGTGATTACTAGGGGGCTGTCAGTCAGGGATTTTTTTTTTTTTTAAATTTTAGGGCTACGTGAGACGTGCCATGGTGTCGTCGCCATCTCAGCCTCTCCCACTGCGGGGACTTTTGGTCACGGGCATGGTGGCTGACCAGTGTTTGATACGTTTAGTCAGATCATTTTAGTTCTTTTGTTCTCTCTGCCTTTTATGTGGTCCTTTTTTTCTCTTTCTGCGTTCCTTTCTTCAGTGGTCCTTTTTTTCTTCTGCGTTCCTTTCTTCTGTGGTCCTTTTTTTCTGTGTTCTTTTCTTTTCTCCGTATCTTTTTTCATATGTGTGTGTGTGTGTGTGTGTGTGTGTGTGTGTGCGTGCGTGTGTGTGTGTGTGGTGTGTGTGTGTGTGTGTGTGTGTGTGTGTGTGTGTGTGTGAGTGAGTGCAATGTATGCAGTGTATGCGTGAGTGTATGTGCACGTGTGTATAGCAGTCGCTGTCAGAAGTGAAGAAAGTGAGTAACGGACTAGGTTAAAAATATATGTGTAATGAAAAACAACACATATACCCACACACACACACACACACACACAACACACACACACACGCACACACACACACACAGAGAGAGAGAGAGAGAGAGAGAGGAGAGAGGAGAGAGGAGAGAGAGGAGAGACAGAGAGAGAGGAGAGGAGAGAGAGAGTGTGTGTGTGTGTGTGTGTGTGTCACACACACACACACACACACACACACACACACACACACACACACACACACACACCGAATGGACGAAGAGAGATCCAGACACGACGAGAAGATCAGGAAAAACAGCAAAGAGAAAGCAAAACTGCTACACAAAACGCATCAAGAGATAGAAAAAAAAAAAAAAAAAAAAAAAAAAAAAAAACGGAGAGGAGGGGATGGAGAGAGGCGGTGCATCAAGGGGGGGGGGGGGGGGGGGGGGGGGGGAGGGGAGGGGAAACATGAGGGAACACAGAACAGAAAACCTAGACAGACACAGAGATACAAGCAAATAAAAACACAAAACGTGACTTAACCCGAGCCGCCGCCGACGAGAAGCGAAAAAGCGATCCAGTTCGCGGTTTTATGGTTGGGTTTTTGTGCGTGTTTAAGAAATACACACAAGGCGCATTAGTCGGCCCCTCGGAAAAGCCATACAACTGTCGTTGTTCACCCAATGGGTGTCATCACGTCTATGGAACATTCGATAAGATTGCAAGACTTCTTGTCTGCAGTCAGCAGCGGAGGGGGGCCCCCGAAGCAAACTGTTATTATCATAGTGTGTGTGACTGCAAAGTTTTTTGTTTCTTTTGTTGTTTTTTGCCCGTTCGGTTGGTGGAGGGCCCGGTTGTGGGGGGGACTGGGAGAGCGGGAGAGGGGTGGGGAAGGAGGCGGGGGGAGCGGACGACGAGGAGCCAAGCATCAGAGAGGACAAAGGACTAGTAGGCTGATCTGCTACGGGGAGATAGGGGAAGATAGTTGGTGTGGGGGGAGGGGGAGAGCCGGGCGAAGGTGCGTTTAAAAATAAGTGTATAGGTTTGAAAGTACCACTCTGTGCAGTGCACGAGAGAGGTTAGTTTTGCCCATCACCACTTCGTGTAATGGCGCTTGAGCACGAGAGAGAGAGAAAAGAGAAAGATGAGAGAGACAAGAAGCAGATGAGAAGAGAGCATAGAGCGACCGAGGAGACATGAGAGAGGAGAAAGAAGGGTAGATTTTAGAGGGCCCTATTCGTGGGGAACCTCGGCGGCATGCACTACAGGTAACACACAATATAGTACAACAGCATATCCCTAACCCGTGACATTCTATATTCAAATGATGTCGGACCTGCTACGATTTACGAACTAGCGTGGCTACTATTATTGAGAGGTGACTATATATTTTTAGGTGTGAGTGCGAGAGTGTGTGTGTAGTGACGTGCACTGCACGCGACAGTGCAGGAAGGTGCAGGCGTGTTTAGACCACAAATGTGTGTGGCAACGAGCTTGACCGCGACAGAACAACATAGAAAAGAACGGAGAGGAGAAAGCGGGTTGCGGGGCGACACATAGATCCAGGGAGAGTGACCTAGGAGGGTGGACGCCCCCCCGGGGGGGGGCGGGGGGGGGAGGGGGCGGAGGCGAGGGGAAGATGAGAGAGGGGCCGGGGTAGAGGAGAGGAGGAGCGGAGATCGGGGTCGAGAGCGGGGAATGGGGACGAGGGGCGAGGGAGGAGAGGAAGACGGGAAGGGGGGGCGAGGCCCCCCCCCCCCCGGGGAGGGGAAAGACGAGAAGAGATGAAGAGGCACAAGAGAGGGACGCAGGCGACAGAGGAGACAGCGGAGCGGAAGCGAAAGAGAGAGCAGCCACAGAGCGAGACAGGAGAGAGACAGAAGGAGAGCGAAAGGACAGAGGACAAAGGACGAGAAACGAGCCACAGAAACAATGACAACGAGCATAGAGCACTATGCAGAAACAAGAAATGAGAAAGAAAGCAACTAGAAAGACAGATAACGCACAGAAAAAAGACGATTGGATTAGATATGAACGACAGTCAGACCCTCATGACAGAGCAGAGAGAGAGGAACAAACGACCCAGCACAGACAGGACTATGGCAAAATGACCAGATGGCACAAACAACACGCAGTGACGAAAGTCGGACTCCTAGGAAAGGCAGATGCCAGAGGGAAACAGAATGATTAAGTCGTTTTGTATCATGTTCTTGGGTGTGTCATGCTAGCCGCCGTGCATAACTCTGCGTGCGTGCGCGCGCGTGCCTGCGTGGTGGTAGAGGCAGTGAAGTGCAGGGACGGAGGTGAGTGAGTGAAGTGAGTGTGTGGTAGTGTGTTGTGTGTGTTGGTGGTGTCGTGTGTGCGCGGCGCTGTGCGATGGGTAATGAGGTGCTCTCCGTTCCGTGCGTGACGTGCGGTGCGGTGAGGTTGTGTGGTGGTGTGTTTTGGGTTCCTGTTCTGCCATTGTCTGTGATGGATGTTGGCAGGTAAAGAGCGAGAGCCGTCAGTAGGGACAGGATGGGGAATGAAATACGAGAGAGAGGAGAGAGAGACGGGGCGGAGGCGAGATCGGAGAGACGACGAGAGTGGGAGAGGAGAGTGACGAGAGAGAGAGAGGAGGAGGGAGTGGAATCCGACTATAGGACATAATAAATATGTCAGTGATAGACCCTCACAACGAAAGCACGCTACATACAACACTCCGAGGCAAAATTTGCGATGTCATCACCAAAACGCCTCTGATCACGATTTGTGCATGTGAAGGGTTTCGCCAGACCGCACTACCTGATTGCGTGGCGTATGGTGTGCGGCTTGTATGTTTTGTGCGGTGAGCGGAGTGGTTTGTGCATGTGCATTTCCTGATGAGGGAAGCACCCGGTGTGTGTGTGTGGTGTGTGTGTGTGTTTGTTGTGTGTGTGATGTCGTAGGTGTGTCCCCCGTGAGTGTGGTGTGTGTGCGTGTGTGTGGTGTGTGTGTGTGTGTCGTGTGTGTGTGTGGAGGTGCGTCCTGTCGTGTGGTGTGTGTGTGTGCTTTTCTTTGTGTCGTGTCGCTCGTGTGTGGGTCCGTGTGTTACGTTTGTAGGTTTGAGGGACAAAATGTTTTGTGGGTTTTTCGCCAAACTGTTCCCGGTTTTCTTCCTGTCGTAAACACCAGCGACAAAAGTATAGTCGGGACAAACCATGCGCAACAGAGAGAGGAGCTGAGGGAGTGCGAGGAGGGCCGCGTAGAGCGAGGAGGGTGAGTGGAGAGGAGGGGAGAGCGCGCTATGAGGCGAGGGCACCCGACGCCCCATGAGGCGCGGCGACCCTTCTACCTCTCCCCACACGGGAGATTCCTGTGCCGGAGATGTTATGCCCGCTTGTAGAGACAGCACGAGCCCCCCACCCCACGCCTTATGAAAGTCCGAGTTTTTTGTAGACCGACGACAAGAGTAAAGACAGAGACAAAGACTGCTCAACGCGTTTTTTGTTTAGCAGACCCGGAGCACCGCAGCCCCCCACACCAACGCCACTCCTTTATGTACCCTTTGAGAGGACTTTTTTCTTTGTTAGAGAGGACCCGGGACTAGGCAGCACCCGTTTTGTTTTTTTCCCCCCCCCCTCCGGGCAGCCCTTTTTTGGCTACCGACCGTTAACACGTTTCGTGCTACAACCGCGCCATGACCCCCAACACCCACAATCACTGACTAGTTATGCCCTTTGTTTCCCACCCAACTGGTAGAGGGTTAGTTTTTGTGTTTTTTCACCCTTGTTTTTATTTTTTTTGTATTGTGGTGTTGATATGTTTTTTGTTTCTATTGTTTTTCTTGTCTTGTTCTTATGTTGTCTAGTGTTTTTTGTTGTGATTAAAGTTTATTGGTGTTCTTGGGTTCTCAGGTGGGTCGTGTGTTGTTTGTTGTGACTCTTGTGGTTTTTTCTGTGGTTGTGTTCATGGAGGTCTTTTGTTTGTGTCTCTGGATGGTGTTTACCAAGACCTATGCACACGTAGTTAGATTTGCTGCTGTTATGTAGTTATTGATAATGCTCGTTTTCTCTTTTTTATTGATCCACATCTTCTTTACCCTGATGTCGCCATGTTCGCATCTGCTTGCCACTGAACACATGAGCCCCTTCCTCCGTTCGCCCCCCCCTCCTTTCCCCCACTCACACAGCCCACCCACTTGTTTTGGATCATCGTATTGTTATTCACTGAGGGATTCTCATCTCATTCCCCCCCCCCCCTCCCCCACCACCCCCTTCGTCCACTAGCACACCACCTCTTTCCTGCTGTTTTCTTCCAAGTCTTCTGTCTCCTTGTTGTATTGTGTTTTGCCCACCTGTTACCCTTGGCAAAAAAAAAAAAAAAAAAAATTTGTAAAAAAAAAAACAAAAAAAAAAAAAAACAAAAAAAAACAAAATAGAAAAAACACCTCAAGAACAAACATTTTTTGGTGAAAAAAAAAAAGTCTTTCCAGGTAAAACACTACTTCGTTGCTTGTCTTTTTTTCTTCCTTTGCCTATTATACTTATTGTTGGTTGACATTCAGTTGTTTTGAGATGATTTGGAGTTTCGCGTATCGTCCAATCCCTCGGACGCCCTTTCCTGTGTGCTGTACTCGTTTCTTTTTTTTTTGTTTATTTTTAGCTCCTTCAAGTCGATCTTTCTCATGTCGTTTGACCTAAAGCCTAACCGTCTCTCTCTCTCTCTTCTCTCTCTCGTCTCTCTTTCTCTCTCTCTCTTCGAGTAATGTTTCACAGATTCGCAAATGCCTTGAGCTGCATTTTTATATGCTATTTGGATAAGAAGAAGTCCAAATCCATAGAAGTCGACCAAAAAAAAGTTGAAAAAGTCCAATCCAACGTGCCTCTCCTCTCTCTCTCTCTCTCTCCTCTCTCTCTTCTCTCTACTCTCTCTCTCTCTTCGTCATTATCTCTATATAATTCGATTTCCTTCTCGCACCCTCCTCCCTCTGTCTCCCTTTTTTTTGTCGGGATAATGAATCACCCTAACTCGCGACAGTTTTCTCCCCCCATCCAACCCCCATTTCCACCCAGGCGCATCCCATCCCTCGCTGCAACACCCTCCCCACACGAGCTCCCACCCCACCCCCACCCCCCACCTTCCCTACCACCACCACCACAACCACCCCGAACGCATCTTCTCCCCGAGAGAGGCAGATGCGAGGTTCCGGACCTCCGGAAGTGAACGCAGGCAAAAGCACAGCGTTTGCTCCCAGCCAGAGCGAGGTTGTCTCGAGAGAGAGAAGGCGAGATTTCAGCCCACACCCCCCTCTGAGGGAGGGGGGGTCCGCAGGATGTGCATCTAGAAGTCCGATCCATCAGTGACTGATCCCACTTCTTGGTTGTGGCCTTTTGGGCCTGTGTCCTGAAAGAACTGATCTCCTTCTACCCACCCCCACCCCCATCCCCATCTCCTACCCTACCCCTCCCCCCCCCCCTCGCCAGCAGCCCCCTCTCATCAACGTACTGTCCTCCCTCCGTTGAGAAAGGGGAAAACGCAATTGAAAAAAAAAGACAAAGGCGAGATGGGGCACGGAAATAGAAAGGGAAGACACCAGAAATGATGGGGAGCAAGTCAAGTTTTAGGCACGAAAACTAATTATTAGTAGAAACACAGACACAGACAGACAGACAGACAGACACACACACCACACAAACACACCCACACACCACACACACACACACACACACACAGAAGAGAGACAGACGAGGAGGAGGACTGAGATGCGGAGAGAGATCGAGTGGGGTGAGGAGAGAGTGTGGGCGACGGAGCGGACGGAGAGAGAGGAGAGGAGAGAGGGAAGACGAGAGAGAGATGGATAGACAAATAGATGGAACAGACAACAAAGAGAATGGGATAAACAAATAGATTGGACAGACAACAACAAATAGGAACAGACAACAAATAGACAGATAGATAGATAGATAGATAGATACATACATACATACATACATACATACATACGGATTGACTGTCTTATCGATTAGAGTAGAGAGATACATTAGAAAGGTTGAGTAGATCCATACATAGTTAAATCAGTTATCCACACAACACACACCACACACACACACACACACACACACACTTTTTGCCGACAGCAAATGAAGCAGGTGGTGTCCAAGACTTTGAAACAAACTGGCCTAGGTTAGACCCCATTCCCGAAGCAACTCTCTGTCACAGGGTTAAAATCCCATCATTATAAGTATGACAGATGCTATTTCAGTTCTATAAAGCCCCTCATCACGTTCTATTTTCAGTTCTATAAAGCCCCTCATCACGCGGAAAGCAGAAGCTTGGTTTACAAGATTTGTGTAAATAAGTAGTAGTAAAAATCATATCATGATGAATGAAAAAACCACTATCTTTATTAAACCATTACATCAAGTTTTACTAATTACCCTCTTCAAGACAGCTAAAAAAAAAATCGCCTTGGTTATTGAGATGTGTTGATATTTCACTTTTTTTTCTTTTCAGTTTGCTAGCACCACTGTACAACGACCTTTAAAAATCTTTTGAAAAAAAAAGGTGAATTTAAAAAGAGTGAAAGTCCTCCGTAACGATTAGGAATCCTTCTTAATTCGTGACGGCAAGTCCATACACGAGGTTTTTCCTTTATTGAAGATTTTCTTTTCTTCTTCTTTTGTTGTTGTTGTTGTGTTGCTGTTGTTGTTGTCGTCGTCGTCGTTGTTTGTTGTTGTTGTTAAAGGTCTCATGGGAATCGGTACTCGGGGAACCACTGTGTACGACCCAACCTTTGAATAAACGACCTCCCGAAATCCTGGGTTAAAAAAAAAAAAAAAAAAAAAAAAAAGAAAAAAAAAGGGCGGGGGGGGGGGGGGGGGGGGGATCGGGGGGGGGGGGGGGGGGGGGGGGGATGGGAGGAGGGGAGAGGTTCGCTTGCAAATGAGAGAAAGTCCTTTTTTTTTTTTTCTTTTTTTTTTTTTTTTTTTTTTTTTGCTTTCGTCGGGCAAAGTCCGTGACGCGCTTTTTCTTTTCAAACGCATGACATCATATGCCTTCTTTATTCCCTCTCCCTCTCCTTCCCCTCCTCCTCCCTCCATTCTGTCCCCTTCTATAGAATAATTAATGGAAGGTGGGGGGGGGGGGGGGGGGGGGGGGAAAAGGGGGGGGGGGGTGCTACGGTTTTTTTTTTTTCTCTCTCTTTTTTTCTTTTCTTTTTTTCTTTCCTCTCTCCCCCCCTTTTTCCTCTTTTCCCTCCTTTTCAGGTTTATTTCCAAAGCTGGCGACATGCCTTTATTATCATGTCAAATCACGACTGGGCGTGTCGCGACTAGGTGTTTCAAAGGGTCCGTTGTCTGTTGTTCATGTTCTTGTTAGTATTGCTGTGGTTTTACAGAGTACTTTTTGTCGTTGTTGTTGTTGGTTGCAGTGATTACAAACACCTTTTTGTGTCTTTTTCTCTTTCTTTTTGTTCTTGTTTCTCAGAGAATATAGACATTTATACTTATACTCTCTCTCTCTCCCCTCTCTCTCTCTCTCTCTCTCTCTCTCTCTCTCTCGCTCTCTCTCTCTCTCTCTGCGTGCGTGTGAAAGCAAGGCACGTTGTCACGCTCGTATATGTGTGTGTGTGTGTGTGTGTGTGTGTGTGTGTGTGGTGTGTGTGTGCGTGGCGTGCGTGTGCGTGCGGCGCGCGCGCGCGCGCGCATGTGATACAGGTGTAGCAGGTGCGAGTTGTTTACAGACGTCTGACTGTTTAAATTTTTTTTTTTTGAGTTGTTTACAGACGTCTGACCGTTTTTTTTTTTTTTTTAACTACAAATATGTATGGCGTAGTCACGGAAGATTTCCTGCATCTCTTACAATCTCTATTGACCTGTACAGCACCTAATAGAGGCGTATATGTTCTGGAAACCAAAAACCCACACAGAAGTTCTTGAAGGGGATGGGGTCTAGTTCGTAAAAGAGATTAGAATGGCAAGGAAACGGAAGAGGGGTGGTGGTGATAGTGGCGGTGGTGGTGGCAGAGATCTTCAGTAGAACGCCCAGTTTTGCCTTTAATAATAATTAAAAACAAAAAAAGGACAGCGCTACAGAAATAGAAGAGATCTCGGTTCTAATCTATTCGCCGCATAAACACACAACACACACACACACACACACACACACACACCACACACACACACACACTCCCTGTGGTGAGTTCTTGAGCATCGGTAAGGTCGTGAAGATCGTTGTAGGGTAGGCAGAGTGCGTAGAGACGGTTCCCCAACCCTCCACCTATCCCTAGACCCTTCCTCTCCCCCAACCCCCCCACCCACCCACCCCCCATCCCTTCATCCCTAGTAGTAAATCCATCCACCAACCCACCAACCCACCCACACCACACACCCACCCACCCACACACACATACACGCACAAGCACATTGACCTGAGGAGGAGATGCTTACCTGGGGAGCATTTGGGGTTGTGGGCACACTCGCTGAGCTTGGAGAGCAGGGTCTTCATCAGGGCCGCTTGCCGGCCTTGGCGCCCAGGTGGGTGTACATGCAGGGGAAACCGTTGCAGCCTCGTTTGGACGATTCCACCGCCATCTTCAGCTGACTGCAACAGGCAACACACAGTCTAGTGTGCGCTGGCTTTCATTGTCGGTGCTACGAAAGAAGAGAAGAAAGCAGAAGTGGAGGAGGAGGAGGAGGAGGGGCGGAGAGGAAGAAGAAGCAGGAGGGAGTAAGAGGTGGAGGTGGGAGGAGGAGGAGGAGGAGGAGGAGGAAGAAGAAGAAAAGGCAGAAGAAGAGGAGGAGAATTACATGAAGATAAGGGAGTAAAGACGTCGGAGAAGAAGAAGAAGAAGAGGAAGAGGAAGAACAATGAGGATAGGAGAAGGACCGGAAGGAGAGAAGAGGCAGAAGAAGAAGAAGAAGAAGAAGAAGAAGAAGAAAAGAAGAAGAAGAAGAAGAAACAACAAAAAATTGAAAAAGGAGGATGTCTACAACGACATTTTTAGTGACACAATTTGATCAAACAAAGGTAAACATGCCGACAGAGAAGAAGAAGCAAACAAGGGGGGGGGGGGGGGGGGGGGGGGGGGGGGGAGGGAGGGAGTTGTTAATAAAAGCAAAAAAAAGGAGGAAGACGACAACGACGTTACTACTAGTGACAAAGTCCATCAAAACGATCAAACAAAAGATAACCATGCCGACAGAGAGGAGATGGGAAAGACCGACAAGAGTTGAGGACACTTGCATGGACAAAACTACTAGTGGGTCGCTTGACATGGAACGTATCTGTTCTTGATCCTCACCGCCAGCTAAAAAAGGTCGCAGCATATCAGCGTGAACAGCTTAAAACCAACAACTGCTTTAAAAAAAAAAAAAAAAAGCTCTCGACATAGTCATCGTCTCGACTGAAGTAATACTGCACTCGCCTTTTCAAACACGATTGCACCTTTGACATTTCGGTTGATGCCAATTTCCTGTGTTCTGTATGTTGATTTTCAAAGGATACGTCTTCATGGCCAAGGTTTAAGGGCCCCCCCCCCCCCCCCCCCCCCCCCCCCCCCCCCCCCCACCCCCCCCCACCCCCCCCCACCCCCCCCCCCCCCCCCCCCCCCCCCCCCCACCCCCCCCCCCCCCCCCCCCCCCCCCACCCCTCCACTTCCTTCTTCACCTTCCCTCTCTTTTCGGTCAACAACTCTTTCATTATTGTTAGTTTAGTTTTGTTTAAAACTAATACGCTTACAGTGAAAAACAAATGTTAAACTTGAGAGAAACTTTGCCAATAAGAACGCAAACTTCAGACGGTTTTTTTTTAAGAAAACGCTAGACCGGTGAACGGATTTGTTGTCATTGTTGTTGTCTTCTTCTTGATCTTCTTCTTTCTTCTGCTTTCTTATGCTTCATCATCATCATCATCATCATCATCATCACCAGCTTTTCATTCTTCTTCTTCTTCTTCTTCTTCTGTTGTCGTTGTTGCCTCTTCCTCTCCTTCTTCTTCTCTGCTTTAAGGACCATTAGTTTCCCTCTGCATCTGGCAGGAAAGAATCAACTTGCTTATCCTCCATGGGTGTTTTCTGTATTTAGATACATCGTCTGTTCACACAACTCTGACGAAATAAAGGGGTAAAAAAAAAACAAACTGAAAGGGTTAAAACAAATTGGGGTGAGAAGTGGAGGCCCTGTTTTATGATGTCGTGTAATTGATTTGGAAACGGGGTGTCGTTGAGAATGGCTCCCGTGTCCAGTGGGGGGCGGGAGGAGAGAGAATGGAGATGGAGGAAACTAGAGGAGGAAGATGCATTTTAGGGGGGGGATCAGGGCGGGCGGGGGGGGGGGGGGGGGAGAGCACGGGCGTGGGGCAAGGAGCAATGGGGGGCAGCAAAGCAGGCAATAGCAATAAAGCAATAATAAGCAAAAAGAAGAAGCAATTCGAGCAAAGCCAATCAAAGCAATACCAAGAAGCAAGCAAAATCAATATGCAAGGGCAATAGAGCCAACGGGAGCAAGCCAAGAGCACCCCAAGCAATACGCAAGAAGGGAGAGCAAAAGCCAATAGAGCAAAATAAAAAACAGCAAAGAGAATAAAGCAAGAGGCAATAGCAAGAAGCAAAGCAATTCGTCCCTCGGAGTCGGTTGGTTTAAATCTCTCTCTCTGTCTATCTGTCTCTCTCTCTCTCTGTCTCTCTGTCTATATCCTCTCTCTCTCTCTCTCTCCCTCTCTCTATCTCTCTGGTGTGTGGTGTCATGCCTCAAGAGAGAGACGAGAGACAGAGAGATGAGAGGGGAGAGAGAGAGGAGAGAGAGACAAGAGGGTGTGTGCGAGTGAGGTGATTCTTATACTAGCGGGATCCTTCCATTCGATATCCTGAGGAGGTCTCGAAAGACGATACTAGCGGCGCATACGAAATTAAAGAAGAAGAAGAAAAAAAGACTCCTTATTCCGTACTTCTGAAGGTCCTCATTCACCTAGCGCGTTCGAACTTGTCGAGCTTTTTAGAGGCGGGGGGTGGGTGGAGTTCAGGACGACTGAGTACAAATTCATACACAACACAAGACAGAGAAATACACACCACACACACACACACACAACACAACACACACACGCGCGCGTGCACATCTAAACACACATATCATACACACATTGTGTGTTATGTGTGCACGCGTGTGTGTGTGTGTGTGTGTTGTGGTGTGTGTGTGTGTATATATATATATATATATATATATTATATATATAACCCTTGCAGCAGAGTTGTCAATGATAGTAGTGAAGGAAGTAAAAAAAAAAAGGAAAAAAAAAAAAAGACAAAAGAGAAGGAATACAAAAATGAAACCGAAGACAGAATGAATGAAAAAAGAACCTACACACAAAGAAAGAACCATTTAGCATTAAAATCAAAACAAACAAACAAACAAAAACGGAAGGACATGGCACATTCAGATTCTATGTCTCAAACCTGCCACATCAAGTCTACGAACAATGAAACCAAGTGCTGTATGAATGACAACAACATTCGCTCCAGCTTTGCGAAAGATCTTTTAGCGCTCCTACCCTCGTCTGAATACCCACTTTGTCCTCCCTCCACCACACGTAAAACAGATTTTGGGATGGCTGGCCAAAACATCCATTATAACTGGACAGCGAGCGAGACCGAACAAACAAAAGGGGGGGAGAGGATTGGTCAATAATAGCCGGCTTAATTTGCATAGTCATTCCCGTCTGACAGACGAGCAAGAAGAGATGAAGCGGGCGGTTAATGATTTTGTAGCAATCGATTTCACCTCCACCCCCCCCCCCACCCCCCTTCCCTTACCTAGTCCTTCTGCTGCCCCTCCTCCCTCCTCTTCTCCCCTTCCTCCCGTGTTCTCCTCCCGTCTTTGAATTCCTCAGACACACAAACTTACACACGTGTACACACACACACACACACACACACACACACACACACACCAGAGAGAGAGAGAGAGAGAGAGAGAGACAGACAGACAGACAGACAGACAGACAAACAGACAAACTGGTCCTGTGTGATAAGGTTTCATGGGATATTGTGAGCGTGCTTGAATGTGCGCTCTGAATGTTGAACAAAGTGACGCTTGCTCTACGTCACGCTGAGACTAGGTCCCAGAATTTGAACTTTTATCCACATTATTCAATTCAATGTATAGGATCTACAGACCAGCCCACCATGTTGAACCTTTATTCACATTGTTCAGTCCAATTCATATCATCTACAGACCAGCCCACCATGTTGAACCTTTATTCACATTGTTCAATTCAATTCATATCATCTACAGACCAGCCCACCATGTTGAACTTTTATCCACATTGTTCAATTCAATTCATATTATCTACAGACGTTGAACCTTTATCCACATTGTTCAATTCAATTCATATCATCTACAGACAGCCCCCACACAAAGCCGTATCAGGGATGT
>JADBJO010000121.1:1050628-1065628 GCA_016801955.1 Conus betulinus
GGGGGTGGGGGGTGGAGGAACGAAGGGAGAGAGAAGAGGAGAGAGGGAGGGGGTGGGTGGGATTTGAGAAAATACAGAGAGAGAGAGAGAGAGAGAGAGAGAGAGAGAGAGAGAGAGAATGGGGACGGAGAGGGAGGGGGATGAGAGTGTTGATTTTCTCAGATAGGCAAACAGATCCCATAACCCCTTAATGCTGTAAGTGTCAGATTGCGAGTTGTTTCTGTGTGATGTTGTGAAAGCAGATGTGCGGATGACGCTCGACAAAACATACAAAGGGAACGAACATCTCAACAAAACATGTGAACGTCTTCTTAAAAGTGAACTCGATTGATATGACTTGATGAACTGAAAAAAAAAAAAGCGAAAAAAAGTGTGGCGCGCGAATAAGAACACAACCAACCAACCAACCAACCAAACGCGAACTATGAAAGACTCAAAACAAGAATGCAATCCGACATATGTTTAAAAAAAAAAAAAAAAAAAACTGAGTGGAAAAGGGGGAGGAGGGGGGGGGGGGGGGGGGGGGGGGGGGGGGGGGGGGGTTAGATTCAACCACTACATGTATCACAGGGGGCTATTTGCCCATACATGTTCCACCATCAGTTCACAGAATAATAGGCCCCGGAATCAGTATGACGGACAGCCAATCGTGATTGTCAGTGGACCGGGGTTGCTGCAATCACCGGGAGATGGACGGCGAGGAAGGAGGGCCGAGGGAGGAGGAGAACGTGATGAGAGAAAGGGTGGAGGGAAGTTAGGATGGTACGTGGAGAGGAGGAGAGAGAGAGAGAGAGAGAGAGAGAGAGAGAGATGATGTAGTTTCGGAATCGACAAAAGTAAAAAAAAAAAAAAAAAAACGCACACGAAGTTGCACACACACACACACACACACACACACCGAGAGAGGTGGGGGGATGGGTGGGGAGGGATTTTGGGAGAGATGAAAGGAGGTGGGGTGGCGGAGAGGGGTTCGAAGTCAGGTGGGCGTAAAGGAAATATAACCAAACTAGGTAACTACAGAAATCAAAATGTGCTCTCTCTCTCTCTCTCTCTCTCTCTCTCTCTCTCTCTCTCTAGCTCTCTCTCTCGCCACGACTCGAGAGTATTTCAAAAGGCGACAGGCTCCTATTTTCCCACCTCATTGCCTAATGTATGGATCTTGTCAATCTCAAGGGAAGATGGAGTGGGTGTAAGGAGTGCATGCTGTTCCATTAGTTTGTTGTAGAAACACAACATATAAAAAAAAAAAAAAGGTGTCATGCTGGATTAAGAAAAAATCTCTTTACTGCGTGATTTCGCCTACATTCAAGACAAAGACAGCATGCTGCAACCACTCTTTTAAAGGGCACTTAAAAAAAAAGAAAAAAAAACCCATCCCAGACCCACACAAACATCACGTGCGCTTTCAATTCTGGAATGTCAGAAGTGACGGTGAGAGAATCAGTCCGGGCAAATAAGATTTGCCTTTTTCATTCCAGGGTGGAAGTAACGATTGAATGTCCCCGGGGAGCAGCAAGGTTTCCCTGCCATTTCCGGCAGCAGCTCCTACTTTCTGCCCCACAGAGTTCATCGCTCCCGACAGCACATAAACACAGTTCCGAATCTCCACCAATCGCGAGAAAGTTTCGCTGTGTTCAGCGAATCACTTAGTAGTCCACACACACAGGATGCAGACCTCGACCAAAGTCGAACAGATCCTGGAGCCACGTTTTAATCCGGATCCGTAGCTGGGATTTACATCATAACTTGAAGAATTCGTCTTGGCCCACAGCCTGTTTTCCCGCTAAGTTCCGTTAGATTCGGTTCCGTAGTTCTTGCTGACACACCAACTAATCAAGACATGCAGATCAAAACAACTTCTGGTTTGCATTTACAACTTAAACCTGAATGGAAGCAAGATCAAGACTGTCTTGGAGAGCCCGACGTCAAAAAGAATATCCAACGATGTAACGCTCTTTTTCCCCTCGCCATTACACTTAGAAATCTCTTCTACATCATCCGCAATGTCGACCTCTGGGCAAAGAACGCCCTGACCATCAGCTGAGAACGAGATCAAGGGAAGGAAATGCAGGTGGACTGTACTAATTATTGGGTAACCTGCGTCAAAGATCACCAGGCAAGGCTAGAAGCGAGAACTCCCAAATACGAGCAGAAGCGAGGCAGGTCATGAAACTCGACTCCAAGAGTCAGAACCTTGGAGCAGACACCAAGCAAATGGAATACGGCTGGGGGACAGCTGGAGAAGGCTGCCAAGGACAGAGAGGTGTGGCGGACTGTTGTTGACGGCTTGTATGGTCTATGAGGAACGCCAGGCTACACACACACACACACACATGGACATCAGCAATTCACGAAAAAAAAAAACGAACGAGACGGACGATGATTATGACAAGTCACATAGCCACGATCTCTAATTGGCAGGCATTTCTCGTGGTTTTTTCCGTGAGTACGGCGACAGGAACATGTATAAATGAGGAAACACATTTCCATTCACAGGTCCAGTCTGTCAGCCCATTCAGTCAGGAACATGTATACACAGAACACAAGCCGTTTCCTCACAAGTTTGTCAGGTCAGGCCAGTCCCTTTAACTCCAAGACGGGAACATGTCTAAATGGAAAGCGTATTGATCCTTACAGAGTCGGACGATCTATTCTACTGCTATGAGACTGAACACTACCACAGGAACAAGCATAAGTAACACTGACTGATTCTGACTGTTTTATAGAACAATCAAACAGGCAGAAAGTGTGATGTTGGCTCCGTAGATTACAAGGAACTATCTAAATAGACATACGTTTACCTGCATTAAAAAATAGAACACTGAAGGGGGAACATATATAAATAGAAGAGGTTGTACAGAATGATTCCGTGCCATGATATGCGTAACAACAGAAGGGGTTTCAAACAAGCAAAATCAGATTAGTCAGTCTCAATAAATAACATGTCATTTGGAAGTAAAAGTCATCACCCTCACCCCCATCCCTGCCTCCAACAAACTGACGAAAAAGCCTTTCCCTAACCTGCAGCCCTCTGCAGCCCTTCTCGCCTCCCTTTTCACAGTTCCTTTCTTCTCCTCTTTCCATTTCGCCCTAGCTGTCCCCCCACTTCTCCCAATGGTTTTGTAATTTGAAACAAACAAACAAACAACAAACAAACAAACAAAAAGAAAAAAAAAACACTAACCCGTTGTTTATCAGAGCAAATCTTAAAAAACAAAACGAACACACAAAACTATAACACGTTTTTTTCTTAAAAAAGACGAAACAAATGAAACAACTCCTCTAAAATTATTACTTTCCCCCTCTTCTTTTAGTGTCATTGATTTGTTCACCCTTTTCAACCTCTCTGTGAGCCAGTTCGTTTTGTTAATATTAAACCCATCCGGTCGTGCAGCTCGTACCACACATACATTTTTTTCCTGGTGTTTTTTGTTTGTTTTTTTCTTTTCTGAACGAAACAATGATCATCCTTTTGAGTTTTTCTATACAATATCAATAATTTTTTTTAAAAATGTTGCAATAATTTTGACGTCAGCAATGCACGTACTTACCATTTCAACTGTCAGCCACGAGCCACCAAAACTTTGGATTTAGTTTCAACATGTCATTACAAGCGCGCGCGCGCGCGCGTACACACACACACACACACACACACAGAGAGAGAGAGGGATTTCCAGATGTCAACAGATTTCGATCCAGGTTTTTTCATCCCCTCCTCCTTGCAGTTCCACCCAAGCAGCTGCGAAGAAGCAACAACAAAAGGACTGGCGCATGTGATATTTCAATTGACTGCATTTTCCCCTCCCGTTAAGAAGTTGACATTTACAGTCTTTCCAAATGGCACAAGGGAAGCAGCAGTTCATCTGCTGGTGATCGACCACCGAATGAGGTGCTTTGACCTGGAGGTTCTCCTATCTCAAACTTCCTGTTTCGAAACAGTAAGCTATCATTGACAGGTATGATGCTCCAGTTCTTCTTGGCCTCGGTGACTGAACTCTGCTTTCACGCGCACTTAGCGACGAGCAGACAGACGGATAGGGAATGGGAGGATAACTCGCTAGAACGGGTCGCTCCAGCTTCTTGCAAAGATGTTATTGGCTTCGCAGACTGTGCTGACGGGGCGACCTCTCTCTCTCTCTCTCTCTCTCTCTCTCTCTCTCTCTCTCTCTCTCTCTCGTTCTTTTCTTTACATAAGATATTTTACACCGTAGTGGTTGTGATTGCATTTGTTTTCCGTTCCAATGGACGTATGATATCTATGCAACCAAATAATCTAATCTGAAGACTCTCTCTCTCTCTCTCTCTCTCTCTCTCTCTCTCTCTCTGCAAAATGACGTGTGAACCAAACAAGTGTTAAAATGTAACGTGTCATAAACTACTGAGAAAATTAGTCAACGGAGTAAAATGTAACTGAAAGAAAAGGTATCAGAATGCAATAATAGGGGTAAAATGTGAAACCCTGCAGAAAGCAGTAGCATGCAGCAGTGTGCAGCCAGATACGAAATGAAGTACATATGAAAGTTGTCATGAATGCAGAAACAAGTCGTCTTTCGTACACTCAGACAGGAACCCCAGGGGCACTGACGAAGGCTGCTGTACAGCAAGTACCCTCCAGAGATCATAGAGATTTCCCCTCATCGATGTGCCAGCAGGCTAGATCTCTGCTCTTAGCTACTGATAATCATGTCGGACAGCCCTACAGGAAGTGTTCCACAGTTCACTGGGGCTGTACCGCATGGGCACCCTTAAGACTCACCAATGTGGAATGATGTGAGCATGAACCAAGTGGTCACATGCAGTAGACAGCAGGAATAAGCAATCGAATGCAGAAATGCAGTAGAAAGATACAGTTAGTCAGTAATGCTAAGTCAGGATCAGGCGTTAGAGCACTGACCTCGTGTGAACGGACCAGAGGCGGTTCAATATAAAACGCAAACAACGAAGGAGCACCTGACGTCTTACAACAGCGGAGAAAACCAAGTACGCCACGACATCCGTGGGTTTGCCTGAATTCCTTCGATGTGATTCTCCCCACTGACGTTTGTCTTTGTCCACAGCAAAATCACAAATGACGAAAGCTCTGCCTACACTTTTTTCCTTCAGCTGTGAACCTGTCAAGATTGCTTCGCCAGCGGATGAGTTAACTGTTCGTTGGACAACGAGCATTTCGAAACGAACTCAGTTTTGACGTTCTTGAGTATGACTTTTCATTGTTCAACATATTCTGATAAAGGCCGTAAGGCCAAAACTTGGGGGAGGAGAGAGAGAGTGAGAGAGAGAGAGAGAGAGAGAGAGAGAGAGAGAGAGAGAGAGAGAGAGAGAGAGTTAAAAACAACTTGGTCTTTGCTTCGGTTTTTTTTTTCAGAGTAAAACGCTTTCATCTTCAGTACAAACAAGATTAGTAGGCCTATTGTCTTGAAGGACTATGGGAGAGAGAATTGTTTTGTGCCGCTGTTATTCATCATTCACCACTTTCTCTCTCATGCAGACATAGTGATCCTCGTTTCAAGTCTCACGCCTCCTTTTCTCACCTTCTCACAACATCTGTATCTCAGTCCGCCATTTTCCTTTCTCTCTCTTCTCCCCCATCCAACCCCTTTCTCTCTCCATACTCTTCAGTCGGCACTACCCAGGTAGGCAGCCCGTTGTGTAAACGAGTGTTGATTGTAAAGCGCTTAGAGCTTGGCGTCTAGCCGAGAATAGGCGTTATATAAGTATTCATTATCATCATCACTATCATATTCATTCCCATTTTTTTTCCGTCCAGATCGAAGCAATTTTCGAAAGAAAAAAAAAAGTCGTGATGGAGATGCATGCGGATATCCTTTCAGAATCTAAGCAACCTACCCATTCAATCTGTCACCTCCACTAGACCTGAAGATCCGTTCAGAATTTGGGCAACCTCCGCATTCAATCAGTCACTGGCACTAGCCCCGGAGCCCTAACGGAGCCGTGAGGGGGCGCTGCAATGGATGGACGCGCACAGCACCGTGTCTCCCTGCACCTCTTAGGGTTGTGGGCCTCAGTGGCTTGGCTGAACTGCGGGCAAAGCACTGACCGGTCCCCCCAGCAAAACGGTCTGTCCACCTGTGTCTCTGTCTGCCCTGTCTCCTTTTCCTCTGGTCTGCATCCTTAGAGAACGGTCTTGGGCAGTCCGGCGGTTGACTTTGTCATTTGTGCACCATACCACATCAGCCTGCTTCCTCTCCTCAGGATCCACCAGTCTTCCTAGTATCTCACGTGCTGCCTGAGGAGTCGGCGATCATTGTCCTGTTGTGTTCAGTTAAGACGATGACGAGTCGGTGTTTTTCTTTTTCTTTTTTTTTTTTTTTTTTTTTTTTGCAAGTCCAGATGGTATAGGCGTGGTACTTTGATCTATTTAAAGTTTAAGACGATGACGAGTCGGTTTGATTTTTGTTGTTGTTTTGCAAGTTCCAGATGGTACAGATGTGGTACTTTGATATATTTAAAGTTTAAGACGATGACGAGTCATTTACTTTTATAAGTCCAGATCATATAGATGTGGTACTTTGCTATATTAAAAAATCTTGTTTTGTACGACAGGAGGCAAACTTGAACATTAAAAAAAAACTTTTTTTGTTTTTTTGCTTAAATGGGGACGGAGGGTATCGGTGAAGGAAAGACATAACCGTGACAGGTCTTTTCTGTCTTTTTCCTTCTTTGCTTTTTCTCTCTGTCTTTCCTCCTCCTTCGTTTTATGGCGATCATTAAGAGCCGTTACAAGAGTTAGGAGGACAAGAAGGTGGAGGAGGAGATAGAGAAAGAAAATGACGCTGCTACAAAGCCATTCTTCGTTAAAGAGCGCAGTAATCTCCTCGCTTTCTGTGAGATCATTCAATATTCTATATTCAGTGTCGCAATGTTTCCTTGGGGAGGGGTGGGGGGGGGGGGGGTCGTTTTTAAGGCCTTTATATTTAGAACACGCCCACCTCCACTATTTAAAAAAAGAAGAATGGGGGAAAAAATGGGAAAAAAAAGTAGAAGCAGAGAAGAGGGAGGGGGGGGGGGGGGGGGGGGGGGGGGGGGGAGGGAGACAGAAGAGGCAGAAGATTGTTCGGAAGTGGGAGGAATCATATTTGGTCGAGGATAATCAATTCCCATCAAAGTCATGGTTACGGTGTTCCTCCCCCCCCCCCCCCCCCCCCTCCCTCCCCTCCCTTCCGTTTCCCCTTCCCCCTCCCTCCCCCTTTGCCCTATACCCCCAACCCTACCCTACCCGGCTCTTCCTCACCACCCGGCCTTCCCGCTATATGAGTTCCGATCGCCTTTCATCCAACACTTTCCGCGGGTGTAATATTCAGAGCCGCTCTGTCGTGTAAGATGTCTTGTGTTTGCCAAATATATTGCCTGACATTTCACCGCCTTCCCGTGCCCCCATCCCTACCTTCTTCATTCAGCACGGCCTAAAGATTCGGATAAACAACCAAGCGTGAGCAATCGATTGGTAAATCGGCAAGGTGTGTGTGTGTTTGTGCGTGTGCGTGCGTGCGTGTGCGTGCGTGCGTGCGTGCGTGCGTGCGTGCGTGTGTGTGTGTGTGTGTGTGCGACGTGTGTGACGTGGTTCTGATGCGAGAAAAAAAAAGGTATAGACCTATCCCACTTCCACAGCTGAATGCGGAGGGGCCTCTCGCTCCCCGCCTACGCACAGAGAGAGAGAGAGAGAGAGAGAGAGAGAGAGAGAGAGAGAAGGGGGGGGGTAGAGAAGGAGGGAGAGGTGAGGGTAGGACCGGGAAAGGGGAGAGACCCAGCCAGTCATCTCGTCAGCGCGCATCACAATAAGTGAATTAAGCAAGCAACCCCAAACCTTCGCAAAGATGGAAACGCCTGTCCGAGCCGACGCCTGACGACGATACCTATCAAATTCCGCTTCCATTTTTGCTGACAATCGTCCGGTTAAACACTGGCTGCCAGGGAGCAATCTCGCGTATCCCCTCCCTCTGACCCCCGGACGGCGAGGAGCACACAGGGATTTATGGAAATAAGATGCATTGGCGGGCGAAGCCCCGCCTTCTGTATTTGCACCTAGCTCAATTCTGATTTAATCCAGCGGAACATGTGAGATAACCCTAAACGTCAGGGATGTCTGAAGGGAGAGGGAATCGGTCGGAAGGCGATTTTCTTACCATTTAAATGCTCGTTTTCTTGCTGCGAACTCCTTCTTCTTCTTCTACTTCTTCTTCTTCTTCTTCTTTACTTTTCTACTTCTGCTTCATCTTTTCCTCTTTTCCCCTCATTTTCTTCTTATATTTCTTGTCTTCGTCCTTTTCTTCTTCCTTTCCTTTTTCTTTCTTTCTTTCTTTCTTTCTTTCTTTTCTTTCTTTCTTTCCTCTCTTTCTTCCTCTTCTTTTTCTATCTTTCTTCCTGTTCCTTCGAAATTTTTTTTCTTCTTCTGAATCTTTTTCGTTCAACTTCTGCGTTCTCCTTCAAAAAAAAAAAAAAAAAAAAAAAAAAAAAGATTCTTTCTATCAACTTTTTGACCTTTCCTTTTCCGTCTCTCCCTTCCTTCTTCGTTCTTTGTTACTATCATCATCGCCCACAGAAAATGAGGCTTTAAGGCCAGTCTCTGAACAAAACTGCAGCTCAGAATCGATGGCATCGATTTAGTATGGATGCTGTCTTCCATTGGCCCTGCCACTGCTTCATATGGCATTCTACGTTGCATACTAGACTAATCTGGTACTGTGGATGATAGTTTCCTTTGTCACTGAAGAGAGAGAGAGAGAGAGAGAGAGAGAGAGAGAGAGAGAGAGAGACAGACAGACAGACAGACAGACAGACAAAACAAAACAAAACAAACAACAGGCAGACTGACCTACGGACATGAAACATTGCGGGTTTGAAGGATGATTAAGTCACCTGTTACAAAGTGTGCTCTCCTCCTACCCTCTGTCCTATCATACCCCCTCCATCTGCATCCCCCACTCCCACCCCGCTGCTCCTCTCCCACCCCCTCCCTCATATCTCTTCTCCTCATCCACCCTCATCCTACCTCCACACCATCATACCTAGAACACAACACACACACACACACACACACACACACACACACACACACACACACACACAACAACAACAACAACAACAAAAAAAACAACAGTAGCAGCAGCACAACAACAACAACAACAGCAACGCAGTAACATTACTCTGCTGCATATAGAACAGGTGCGTGCGTGTTCTGTCTGACCAGGTGTGACGATGCCAGCCAGAGACTGGATTCCGAAGCATGGGCATATTTCACCACGGGAACGCCGCTCTGGCAGACAGGAGAGGCCCCGCTGAAGACAAAGGCGACAAGCGACAAACCAGCTTATCTCGACTCCTAAAATATGACCCTCTTCATTCCCCCATCTCGGCGCTGTCGTCTCCCCCATAAAATTGTCACTGCCAGGAGAAATCTGTCCAGGGCGTTCACTTTTTTTCGGATTTTAAATCATTGGTCTGTGAACACAGTAAGAGAAGTGGGCGAGGTGTGGGTGTTGGGGGGGGGGGGGGGGGGGGGGGGGGGGGGGGGGAAGGAAAGACAGACTGGCCGAAAATAATGAATAGAATAATACCGAGACCGAAATACCCCCCCCCCCCCCTCCCCCTCAGGCGAGAGCATTTTTCACTCGAGGTGAAACAATTTTTCATACAGGTGAGAGCATTTTTCACTAAGCTGATGGCATCTGGAACTTTAGCGAGAGAATGTGACCACCCGAGGAAAACCCGTTATTTTTAAACTATGATGAGGGCATTTTTCACGAAGAGAAGCCATTGTTCACTTAGGCGAGGGCATTTTTCACTGAGCTGGATCCTTTTTCTCCACTTCAGTGAGGGCTTTTTTTTCACCGAAAAGCAGCTGTTTTTCACTTAGGCGGGGACATATTTGTCTGTGCTGAAGCCTTTTTTTTTTTTTTTTTTTTTTTTTTTTTTTTTTTTTTTTTTTTTTTTAAACTTCGACAAGAAAAAAAATCTCTTCACAGAAGTAAAGCTTTTTCTTACTCAGGCTAAAACACTTTCGATTGAAGTAAAGCCCATTTTCTGTTTCCTTCAAATCAAGTGAATTCATTTTTGACTTAGCTGATGGCACTTATCCCCGAAGTGATTTTTTTCCCTGTTCCTTCTTTCTTTTCTTTTCTTTTCTTTCCTTATTATTTTTTTTCTCTGGCGAGGGCATTAGTCATTTTGACGCGGGCATTTGCTTTGAAATAAAGCTGTCTAAAACCCATGCAACAGCATTCCTCACATAGGCTGTGTCTCACAGTCAGAATCCCCTATCCCCTCCCTCTCTCTCTCCTCCTCCTTCCCCCTCGCTACAGCCCATCCCAACCCCAACCCCACCCCTATCACTTCACTTTCACCACCCTGCCTGGGAAGTTTCGACCGATCGCCGCAGGGGGGGCACAACTGACGCGGAGGAGGCGCCAGAGTTCTAGAGATGTCGTCGGTCAGTTCCAGAACGTGCTCTCTGTCCCCTGACAGAAGGTCTCCGTGGCATCACCTAGCCAGCCCCCAGTCTCTGTCCCGGGTAAACACGCCGAGTTTGGGAGCCGCGCCCAAATGTTAATACGGCTAATTTACACCACGTCTCTCTCTCTCTCTCTCTCTCTCTCTCTCTCTCTCTCTCTCTCTCTCTCTCTCTCTGTCTCTCTGTCTGTCTCTCTCTCTCTCTCTCTCTCTCTCTCTCTCTCTCTCTCTCTCTCTCTCTCTCTCTCTCTCTGTCTGTCTGTCTGTCTGTCTGAGAGAGAGAGAGTGGAAAGATGAGAATGAAGGAGTGGGCGGGGTGTGTGGGGTGGGGCGAGTGGAGGAGGAGAAGGAGATGTGTGTGTGTGTGTGTGTGTGTGTGTGTGTGTGTGTGTGTGTGTGTGTGTGTGTGTGTGCTTGAGGTTGGAAGGCGGATGGCGGGGATAGGGGGGATGGGGGGCGGGGGCGGTATTTAAGCCGAAGTCTGGTCTCACCATCCGTGGAAACCTGCCACGTGTGGCAGAAGACGATGGTGCTTAATATGGCTAATTTGCACTAGGCATTGTTTGGTGATCAATGGCGGCGCTGATCCCCTTGTGAAATATTGTCATCGAAGCACCATGGAAATATGTCTCTCCTCCATTCACGGAGCTGGCGTGGTATGGTTTTATGGGGGGAAAGGGGGAGGGGGGTGGGGGTGGAGAAAGAGGGTCTCCTTGTAACCATGGCTTAACCGTGTATTATTTCTGAGGAGTATCGTTCTGAAATTATCGTGTTAATTTTTCCCCCCTATTTCTTTTTTTTTTTTTTTCCTTGCAAGATCACGAGTGTGTTGTCTTGAAGGAAGATTGAAACTGAAAAGTCGAGATAATCCTTTTTGTGATCATAATTATCAGTAATCATCTGCTTTTTTTTTTTTTTTTTTTTAGCGGAACTGAAGACAGACGTTTGCACACACACACACACACACACACACACGCACACACACACGTGGAGAGAGGCAGACAGACAGACAGAGACAGATACAGAAAGACAGACAGACAGGACAGACCGAAAGGACAAAGACAGACAGAGAAATACATTTTCTTTCACTCTCTGGACTTTGCACCTGACTGACACAGTGCACAGCACACAGTACACAGTACAGTACATCCCCACGCCGTCTGCCATATGTTTTCAAGTGTCCCACCGCGTCCTTAAGCCTTTCTGACGTAATGAAGCGATTACACTTGACATCTTTTCACCATAAAGCAAACTTACCGAAAGACTTTAAGTCTTTCATCACACACACACACGCACGCACGCACGCACGCACGCACGCACATATTCGCGACATTAAAAGGTGGAAACGTGTCAAAGCAATCTCGGATTGACCATAAATTTTAGTCTCGTACTGCGGACATGGAGGTCACTCCAGGCTGGGGATGGGTCGGGAAGGGGGGGCGTGGAAGAGAGTGGGTGGAGTGAGATATGGTATAGTGGAGAGGGGGAGGAGGTGGTGGTGGTGGTGGTGGTGGTGGTGGTATGTGGTGGAGGTGGAGGGAGGTGGAGGTTATCGCTTGCGAGACTCAATGTGTTGAAAGATTTGAGAGACGGATCATGACGTTGTGATCCATTTTTTTTTTTTTTTTTTTTTTTTTTTTTTTCCATCTTTTCTTCTCCCTAATGCCATCGATGTTGTAAATGAATATGCGCTATGTTTGCAAAGCTTTTGTTTCTCGGTTTTAGATTGTACTTTCCATGCCCATTGATTTTTTTAAAGTATTAAAAGTTCAGATATAAAACAAGCCTGATGCGTGCTTATTGTTTCATCTCATTGAAGAAAAAACTTCGTTTCTTTCATTGGTCATTTTCTTTCCTTCACCCTATCCCTTCACCCTCCCAAAACACACACACACACACACACACACACACACACACACACACACACACACATTTCTGTCTGTCTGTTCTGTCTGCCCTGCCTGTCTGTCTGCCTCTCTCTCTCTCTCTCTCTCTCTCTCTCTCTCTCTCTCTCATATTACACGGAAGCAACTAAATAGTTTTCATTGACACAGCCTGCGCTGAATGATGTATGACGTCGTCAAACATAAAAAGAAAAGAGGTACTCACTGAATCAAGTCACAGATGGGACATGACGATGGTTATGATAATCAGCATTGATGTCACTGTTAGAACTGGTTGTTGCCTATGTAACTGTAATTCATTTTAGCAACCATTGAGAATTTTAACGCCATCTCTATACGTGGCATATAGATGTGAGGTACATTTTACCCCTCTCTGTGACATTCTGTCGTTGTCACAGTGTCTTCCAAGCATATGAATTCGCCGCGACACCGGCGCTGTGTGGTTTTCTCGACCTTTCTGCGGCTTTTGATTACAGCTCCCAGCTGTTGTCTGGACATGAGTGCATCTGAAAGGGCGCTTCCTTTATTTTGCTTTCCCTCCTGCTTTCATCTTCATCTAGTCTTCATCTTTCTTCTCCGTCATCAGGTGTGGGCCTTAGATTTTTTTTTTCTTTTTTCTCTCTCTCTCTCTCTCTCTCTCTCTCTCTCTCTCTTTGGTTGCCTCAAGGTTCCCTGCTCAGCCAACGGCTGAATACATCAAGGGCCTCGAGCATCTGAGCCGTGCTTTTTTTTTTTTTTTTTTTTTTTTTGAAAAGATGAGACGGCGTCAAGAGAGAGAGAGAGACAGAGAGAGAGAGACAGACAGAGAGAGAGAGAGAGACAGACAAGACAGACAAAGACACACACAGACAGACAGAATGGTTGTCTTTATTCTGCCTGTGTGTTTTGTCCTAGAACTAAATGAACAACATTTCCATTTTGCGAAGTGGGTCAAGCTATTTTTTCCCCACACATAGGAAACGGTAAATCGCCTGTGCTATACGAAAGGAAATCGCGTATAAAGAAGGATGCTGAACATGATTATTACCATGTTCTCTTTGATAAAGGAGCGCGTGATCATGTAACGAAACTGAGTTACTGTCGGACTAATTAAGAAAAAAAGAAGATATTAAATGTCAAAATCATTCTCATCATCATTACCATTGTTTCTATAGTCACTGCTGTCAGTACTGTCGTTTTAGGAGCAAAAAAAAAAAAAAGAAAAAAAAAAGAAAGAAAGAAAGAAAGAAAAAAAAAAAAAAAGAAAAAAAAAAGTATCAATTTGACACTGCTCAGGGAGACAACTCAGTCAAAAGGGAAAGAGCACGGCACTTTACCGCAAGGGGATCGAAGGGAGAGAATTTGATACTACGTACACAGGAAGTGCGTTCAAGCGGGAAATGGCGGGGCCGGAGAGAGTCTCGATCAAACATATCGCATGCTGTCCCCTTCCTTGTCTGTTGGCCAACCAAACAGAGCCATGCTGGTTGATTCTTGATGTCGATTAATACGTCCACACTCTGCTAACACACGCACGTATGGGATTGAAAAGGACCTCTCTCTCTCTCTCCTCTCTCTCTCTCTCTCTCTCTCTCTCTCTCTCTCTCTCTACTGCATGTGCATGTGCGCGCGCGCGCGCGTGTGTGTGTTCGCATGTGTGTGTGTGTGTGTGTGTGTGTGTGTGTGTGTGTGTGTGTGTGTGCGCGCGCGCCCGCACGTGTGTGTGTGTGTGCGTCAGCGTGTGCGCACCCCATCTCATGATAAACTCTTGTTCGTAACTGTATATTGTCAGATGAATTTTGATGCCAGTGTTGTGGCATCTTGTTTTCTTCTATAGCGGAATTACTACGGACGGTTAAGAAAAAAAAAAAAGCCAATTTAGCCAATACGTTACCAGCTGTAAATCATAGATCTCTCTCTCTCTCTCTCTCTCTCTCTCTCTCTCTCTCTCTCTCTAAGAAAAAAAGGGCTATATATAAGCTCAGCTCTAATCTCTATAGCTGACGTCATACACTTTGTCATCCTAACGTTCGTTCGGAAAGGAAAATACGTTAACATGAAGATTCTCATCACGTATTACAACACACCTGCCGTGTTCGACTCTCTGTCACGTTTCGCAGCTGTAACCTTATATAAACTCTCTCTCTCTCTCTCTCTCTCTCTCTCTCTCTCTCTCTCTCTCTCTCTCTCTCATGATATATAACATTTCACCTTGTCACGGAGTAGCGCGGCAAACTGCATGGCGTATACATCAAACAGAACAACGGCCTTGCTCTATGGTTTTCTGTTGACAGGACAAATACCGGTTGATTCTTTATACGATGCTCAATGCATTCGCGCGCGCCCATACAGACACACAGGCAGACAGACAGACACATACAGAGAGACACAAGTTACACACAGATACACACACACGCACACACACACACGCACACACGCACACCACACACACACACACACACACATACACACACACACACACATGGACGACACACACACACACACACACACACACACACACACACACACACACACACACACACACACACACACACACACACGCGGGCGTGCGCGCGCGCGGCACAGTTCCATGGCTCGTCCCTAACCTGAAGCCAGCTATGAACATTACGAGACGCGTGTTGTTAGTTTT
>JADBJO010000121.1:1073128-1083128 GCA_016801955.1 Conus betulinus
GAGGGGAGGGGGACGGCATGCAGACGCATGTCACATTTTTAAAATACAAAACACAAGTTGTATGCGCCGATACCACCACCACCCCCTTCACCCCCACCCCCCCCCCCCCGTTTCGAGCCCTCGCCTGTACCTCACACTGCACATAAACAAAATACTTCCACGACAAACCTTCCACCTCCTTCCTTTCTTCCTCATCACTCCTAACCTTATGGATACTACTTTCACAACCACCTTCTCTCCACCTACACCCGTCTCTTTACGCACACATATAGGGATATACACACAGAGTATTCATATTCATGTACATATAGATACATATACAGAGTGGCCAAAGCATCCACAGATTTGGCGGCTACTCAGTATGGCCACACAGACTGTCCTATTTTTACCGACCGAACGCCTGCGCAGGTTCGAAGGTGAAACAATCGCAGACTACATCTAGCAGAAACACTTTCAGCCGTGAACACGGGAAACGATCGCTTGGCACGGAGCCAAAGTGTCCGACATAAGCCCTGGCCTCGACAGGAAGCACGAGGGGCGCCGATGGACTCCTGAGAGCGGCGCAAGGAGGAGGTAACTATTGTATTCCTCTGTGACACATTTCCGCTCTCTCTCTCTCTCTCTCTCTCTCTCTCTCTCTCTCTCTCTCTCTCTCTCTCTGTGTGTGTGTGTGTGTGTGTGTGTGTGTGTGTGTGTGTGTGTGTGTCTGTCTGTCTCTCTGTCTGTCTTCTTCTTCTTCTTCTTCTTCGTCGTCGTCGTCGTCGTCGTCATCGTCGTCGTGGTCATCGTCGTCGTCGTAGTCGTCGTCGTCTTCGTCTTCTTCTTCTCTAACTAACAGGTGTAATTCATTTTCTGCTTTTCCTCTCTCTCTCTCTCTCTCTCTCTCTCTCTCTCTCTCTCTCTCTCTCTCTCTCTCTCTCTCTCTGTGTGTGTCTGTTTGGTTTTTCTCTCGTACATAGCCCATAAACACTAACACATTACATAAACATAACACTACACATACAGAAACAGAAAGAAATCTACGAGACAGGGATGAACAACCAATTTTCACTTCCACACTAGCGTCTCTGATTCACTTGTTTCCCAACATCTCCTTCATCTTCACAACAAGTGGCATTAACGAGGTACAGGCATGGGGCCCGGGGTGCTGGGGGCGGAAAGGAACGCACTTCCAGAGAGATTTATCACCAGCATTTGTGTTTTGACGAGCAGTTTTTTAGGCCTGTTACTGAGATACCTGGCCAACCTTCTGTGCTGTCACTGATTTGACCATGAATCAGACACGCGTTCAGGTCGTCCTTCCGCATCCTGGCGTGTGTCTGCTACTCCTTACTTTTTTTTTTTTTTTTGCTGCATTCTTTTTTGTACTATTCCTTTTTGTTTGTTTGTTTCGTTGTGTTGTTGTTTTTTTTTTCCTTTTAAAGTCCCCCCCTTCACCCCCCCCCCCCCCCCCCCCCCCCCCCCCCCCCGACTTCTTCGTATTCTCTCTCTCTCTCTCTCTCTCTCTCTCTCTCTCTCTCTCTCTCTCTCTCTCTCTCAAGTTTTCCCAGTTTTAATCAATTTTCGTCTGTGTTTCTCATACAAATTCGCACTTTACATATTCCCACAATACTTGATACTACTACTACTACTAATGATAACTATGATCAATATAACAACAACATTATAGTAATAATAATGACGATGATAATACTAAAAATAGTAATAATAATAATAACATCAATAATAATAATAATAATAATAACAACAACAACAATAATAATAATAGTAAAAATACAGCAATAATGATGATAATAATAATCCTAACAAATAATGATGATGATGATGATGATGATACATTCAACTGGCAGAGATGGAATTCTCATATCGAGGACAGTTGCCGTTTTGATGTTTACAAAGTGTTAAATCCTGCACACTGTATTCCAAAGTACTTATCAATGCAAATTAACAGACATATTAAACATATTGTCACTAAATTTAGATTTGGTGTATCGGATATCTGTGTACATTCTAACCGTTATCGGCCTTTTCTTGATCGTCATTTTACATGTCCGCTCTGTCATGAAGATGATGAAAATGAAGTTCATTTTGTTCTGTCTTGTCCTGTACTACAAGTTATCAGACAGCAATTAATCCCACTTAAGTATCTAAGAAAAACCTTGTTTCTTCAAAAACTCATTATGTTAATGGCATCATCGAATGAAAGCACTACCAAACAGTTCGCTTTGTATTTGTATAAAGCTTTCAGAATGCGAAATTATGTGTTAAGATAAACAAATGTTATGTTTGTCAAATTGAGTTTGCATTGATGAATTGCGTGATTTTTATTTATTTACCCCCTTCTAAGGGGCTATGGCCACGTTTGCAAGTACGCTCGCAAGCCACGCCTGAACAACAGGAAGTTTATACTCACGTCCTCAGAGAGAGAGAGAGAGAGAGAGAGAGAGAGAGAGAGAGAGAGAGAGAGAGAGAGAGAGAGAGAGAGGGGGGGGGGTGGGGAGAGCGGAACTGCAAGAAGGAGTGAGGTGACAGGGTTACGTAGATGGAGGGCCAGGAACATGAGCGACCCACGGTTTGATGTCATTCTTTCCCTCGGTGACGCCATCAGAAGCGGAGCCCCAGGAAAAGGACTCACAAGGACAATGGGGGCATTGTTCGGTGGAAGCAGTGTTTCTTTTTTGTTCTCCTGCTATTTATGGCACAGAGTAACGGTTCACCAGGAAATACAACAGTTCGTTTTCTTTAGTTTTTGTTTGTTTGTCTGTTCTTTCTTTCTTTTCTATTTTCTTTCTAGTCTTTCTTTTCCTTTTCATCTTCTTTCTTCTGCACGAGTGCACTCCAAACAGCAAGTAATCCAACCAAAGGCAGAATCTACCGTAGTATACAACATCTTCAAAGAGTGATAAGTTAAAAAGGTAGACTAGACCTGAAAAGATAAACAGAGAGAGAGAGAGAGAGAGAGAGAGAGAGAGAGAGAGAGAGAGAGAGAGAGAGAGAGAGAGCTGGGCAGGCAGCTTGGCAGACAGATGGGCAGACAGATGAGCAGACAGATAGGCAGACAGATAGATCGACTGATACATAGATATAGATACACAGACAGAAAGATAGCCATAGATATAGAAAAAAAAAATGAAGAAAAAAACAATAACACGATAAAGACAACAACGCTGATCATAATTACCATCATTATTATCCTTAAAACAACTACTATTATAAACATTTTATCTCATGATCTAGACTCTCAAACACACACCCTTTCGAACCAGCGGAAAGGCACGTGCGCGCGCGCGAACACACATGCGCACGAACGCGCACGCGCACACACACACACACACACACACACACACACACACACACACACGGGCACTCTCTCTCTTTCTCTCTCTCTCTCTCTCTCTCTCTCTCTCTCTCTCTCTCTCAGAAGAAGAAGAAGAAGAAGAGAAGAAGAAGAACAACAACAACAACAACAACAACAACAACAAGAACAAGACGGTGATGATGAAAATGACCTTGCTCCTGCGTCTTGCCCTCTCCAGCGACACTTCAGCAGATTTCACGACTAGCGTCGCAGACTCTGGCTTCAATTTTTTTTTTTTTTTTTTTTTTGAGCCTGCTTTGCTAAGTATGCACAAGCCAGATAGATACATCTAGGCTGCAACCAGACATCTGACCTCGGATGCAGAATTAAAAACGGGGCGGGGGGCGGGGGGGAATTGACACCCAGGACGAGTACAATATCGACGGTCTTTCGCACCAGATCGCCTTGTTATGAATAAAGGTTATTCAATCTGGGCCATGCAGGGGAATAAACATTACTGCTGGGCAAAATTGAAAGAACGACACGAAAAGGTGAAAAGGTGAGAGAGGAGAGAGAGAGAGAGAGAGAGAGAGAGAGAGAGAGAGAGAGAGAGAGATGGTCTAACTGTTACAAGGTGCAATTCTCTCTCTCTCTCTCTCTCTCTCTCTCTCTCTCTCTCTCTCTCTCTCTCTTGAAAGAAAGAAAGAAAGAAAGAGAGAGAGATTGACAGAGACAGAGAAATAGATTCTCTCCTCCACTTACCTCTTTCCTGTAATTATCGTTGTTCAAAAAGAGCTTGTGCGTGTAATAATCTCTCTCTCTCTCTCTCTCTCTCTCTCTCTCTCTCTCTCTCTCTCTCTCTCTCTCTCTGTTGTCACACACTGTGTTAACGATGAGAGAGAGAGAGAGAGAGAGAGAGAGAGAGAGAGAGTGAGAGAGAGAGAGAGAGTGTGTGTGTGTGTGTGTGTGTGTGTGTGTGTGAGTCTTACAATATCAGACATATTCAAAGAAGCGTATCTTTTACTGGAAACTTCCTTTCATTCTTTTCATTAACCTTTTCAATTGAAACAAAAGAACTTGATCAGAAAAGCAACTTCTCTCCTGTAAGTTTGTATGTTGTCGCAGAGGAGAACAATGATGAATACATTGGTTTTATCCGGTCAAATTACAAATCGCTAACATCCAGCAAACAACTACGAAAAGTACGGTGAGCAAAAATCTGGATGGATACAATCGTCTTTTAGTGGACGTTTGCCATAATAATAAAGATGTTTGTGTAGTCTGAAGTTCCAGAGATCCGTTTTTGAAAAGGTCAGTCTATGGATAAAAACATTTATCACACTGCACACTTTTGTTTTGAGCCTCACAGTTTAAGATCGTTCTTGTTATCATTACTACTGGCTTTGTCAAAATACCTCTTGTCATCGGCATTACCATTCTATGTTGTTCTTGACTTTATTTTTTTTTTTTTTTTGGTTGTTATTGACAATAATAGTCGAGGTGAGGAAACAGAGAAAAGTTGTTCACACAACACACACAATCTTGTAAAATATCACAACACACACACACACATCACACACAACACACACACACAATCTTGTCTCTCTCTCTCTCTCACACACACACTCCTCCCCCTCACCCCCCACCCCCAGCAAGATTAACGAATGGTACACTTTTGCGTTTCTTTGTTGGTTTGATTGAGTAAGCCGGATAAGTATAACAACTGTATAATATGTTTTTGCCTTACCTGTTGGCAACTACCGTAGAGGAACTGAGGGTGGATTAGCAAAAAAACTTTCAGAAAAAACGTCCGATTAAAGGACAGTCGTACACAGTTTTATTTCCGTGTGTGTGTGTGTGTGTGTGTGTGTGTGTGTGTGTGTGTGTGTGTGTGTGTGTGTGTGTGTGTGTGCGCGCGCGCGTATGTATGTATGCAACATAAAATTAGTGTGACCCATTTGGTTCCAGTCAACTGGTGAGAGAGAGAGAGAGAGAGAGAGAGAGAGAGAGAGAGAGAGAGAGAGAGAGAGATTTAAACCACACGCGATTTAAGTGTAATGCTTGTTGTTGCACAAAAGTCTCGAGTTTTCTCGATCTGGTTCAGTCGACAAACTTATCCCTGCAGCTCGAACCGAAGACTGTAAGAATGTAAACGATCGGATGACGAAACTAGTTTTGGTGTCCGGTGACAAAACAAACAAACAAACAAACAAAAAAGAAAAAACCTCACTGAACAAAATAAACATTTTTTTTACCATTCGCCCTTCCAAACAACAAAATTTATCTTGTATGTATTGAAAGAAAGATTTAGAATGGCAAGAATGATAACTTAAGCTAGAACAGAGACTAGATCTTTTTTTCTGAATCTGTTTTGATTGTCTGTTTGTTTTTTTTATCTTTGTCTTTTTTATTTATGTGTGTAGAGGCCCATGATTTGCCCAGTTCTGTAAAGTTCATTGTGACTGGGACACGGAGACAGCTGCAAACGCCTGTTCCAAGACTTTCCACTCATGTTCGCTGCGAATGACCATGCAACGACCGACAACTTGCACAATTCTGGGACGTTCGGTTGATCTCCCTTGTTTTGCAGGCACTCCCGTCACACCTCAGTTGTCCTCTGACATACCGTAATAAAATGGAGAATGTGAATGCCGAGGAATACGCCTACCAATCAGAGAACGGTACTATTTTAGGGGATGGGGTTGAAAACAAAAAATAGCCAAAACGTAATTGAAAAAAAAATTCTATTTTCACCTCAAGCTCCTAAAGAGGACGTTTACTCTGTGTGTCGTTGCAACACCAAGCTGCTCTGTAAGTTGCTGGAATGGTGCTCCGTTTACTTATCCTTGGAATGTATTAGTTTATTGTAATTTAGTCCCTGTGGATTCATTCCAAGAACTGGCCCTCAGCACTTGTGTCTTAAGAGGTCATCTTTTCATTTTTTTTTTTTTTTTTTACTTTTCACAAGAAAATGTAGCTTGTTTTGCTCTTTCATGATTTTCTTTTGCTTCTTCGGGTGGCACCTTTGGTTGGTTTTATGAAAACTCAACAACCATACTACAGTATTGCACACCAGCCTTTTTCTGGGATAGCATTCTTCTTAAACCCAAAAAGGCAGCAGAAGCAAATAATAACTTTTCGCGGTCGCTGAGGAGAAACAATCAGACTACGACATATCGACATTTGACCAAGAGTTTATATGTTAGTGAATTTCTGTCCCAGATTGTTCCCCCCCCCCCCCCTGGAAACTTGTTGAAGGCTCGTTTTGAGAAGCATTAATTATTCCCCATCCACCTTCTCAAGTTAGTTGTACTGTTAGTTGGGCAAATTAATTATTACTGCAGATATGAACGGTTACCTCCCCCTATTTCTTCAATCTAAGACGTAAGAGCAAGCTTTGATTATAATTGAATATTTCTTGCAATCATTGCAACACCAAGCTCCTCTGTAAATTGCTGGGATGGTGCTCGCTTCCTTATATATATATATATATATATATATATGTACGTCGTCTCAAAGGGCTTGACGTCAAAAGAGAAATAGTTTTCAATTACTATAGTTATATCGAAGAATAACTCCATTTTAATGGAAAACAGTGGACTTACAAACCAGAATGTTTAAAAGCCGTCACTTTTTTTTCTTCTTATCTTTGTCTCTTTCATTTATGACACTTTACATCTATGTCGGATTACGTGTTTCACTTCACTGTGTCAACTTCTTGTGACTGGTAGGGACAGCTGTCAGCATTCTCTTGTTTTCAGTCTTATCTGTCGGACAGAATGGCCTCCCGTTGATAGGTGCTCACGGAATAATATTAAACTCAACGGAAGATGAGGCTGATTGTCTTATTAAGAAGTTAAAATGAGGCTGCCCAGTTCTGTGGTTTGGCATTTGACCTGCATGCGAGCCATCGTCGCATTAGCTACCAACAGCGCCATTCACTGACTCATCATTGCTGAAATATCATATACACACACACACATAAATTTATAATATGCACCAGAATTAAGCAAGTCGTCGCAACGCGCCGAGGAGTCTCGATGAAACCTAATTGTTACTTACGTATGTGTCAGACAAACAACACCGCGTCGCACGTTGATTCGTGACAAAACATCGTCTCGTTCAGTGTGGGCGGCCCACATGCTTCGGCGAAGACGGGGATCGGAAGGGGGGGGGGGGGGGGGGGGGGGGGGGGGGGCAAGGGGGGGACTCCTCCTCAACCCCCTCTCCTCGGCCCTTCCCTTTCCCTCCATCCCTCCACACCCCCCACCCACCACCGTCCATTCCTCACGGCTATACAATAATAACCTCACTAGAGTCGAAAAAAAGAGAGAAGAAAAAAAATGCTGCGACAGATGTGGCGAGTGTGTATATCCAGACATCATCTGAACGATTCGTGTTACAGAGCCACCTGAGAGCACCCAGCCAATGTGATCTATATATACATCACAACAGGCCAGCTTTTGAGGGCGTCACACACACACACACACACACACACACACACACAAGACTGGCCAGGTTATTAAAAGCCTGCAGCAGCTTTTGAAGCTAAAAATACTAATTGATGTTTCCGGGGCTACTGACAGACCCAGCAGATCAAGCGTGTAGTGGGGTGTGCATGATCATTGCATTGAAAAAATCTAGATTAAAAAATCAGAAAGAGAAAAAAGAGATCCAGAAAAGAGCTACTGTATCCAAAAACATCAGAACACAGAGAGACAGACAGAGAGCTTGTATTTGTTTCCCCTATGAAATTATTGTTCAACCCCCCCCCCCCCCTTATCTCTCTCTGTGTACGGAGAGAGAGAGAGAGAGAGAGAGAGAGAGAGAGAGAGAGAGAGAGAGAGAGAGAGAGAGAGTATACGAACACAACCTTCAACTGGATTTTTAAAATGCATTTTAAAGAGAGTCACAATGACGGAAAATACGCAAAGTTCAGACACGTCATTTTGATGCCGAATTCTATCATTTCAGAAGGACTAGAATTTCTAGGATGGCTTTTTTTCGAATACTTTTTTTCGTTGTTGTTGTTGTTATTGATTAACATTTTGAAAATTCGTTTTTTCCCCGACACCTACACTTGTGATTAAAAAAAAAAAATTGTTTAAATCAACTATGTAGAAGGTGTAGCCTCTTCTGGTTTCCAACCATTAAAACATGCAGGGACCTATGCAAAAACAAATTGGGTTAAAGGAAGTAGTGGATTTAAGAAAGAAAAAAAAAAAACCCTCTCCCGGTTTTTGACTGGCTGGTAAACTCACGTCACAGGTTAGGAAAGTACAAATACACCCTGATACACTGGTCATGCCTACAGAGGAAGAATGAAAGAAACAAAGAACAGAGAAAGAAAGAAAGAAAGAAAGAAACAAAAGAAAAAAAGAAAGAAAAAAGACAGAAAGAGCAAAGAAAAAGATAGGTTGAAAACCAGGAAGAAAAAAAAAAAGTACAGGAGAAAAAAGGAAAGAACGAAACGAACCGAACACACACACACACACACACATACACACACGCGCGCGCGCGCGAACTGTGGAAACAGAAAACCCACAGTCACTTCACAATCATCGGTTCTCAACACGTATTTTCCTCCTGTCGCCAAACCTAATGGCGGGGCGTCGGGCAGCAACTGAGCACCGGGCGAAAGGGAAACGGGATCCCTGGTGGGACAAATTATAGAGGGGTACATGCTTTCTCTCTGTGTGCCCGTCTGTTGTTTCCTCCGATCGTTCGACCCTCTGTCTGTCTGTCTGTCTGTCTGTCTGTCTGTCTGTCTGTCTGTCTCTCTCTCTGTGTGTGTGTGTGTGTGTGTGTGTGTGTGTGTGTGTGTGTGTGTGTGTGTGTGTGTTTCTCTTTCTTTCTCTATGCCGGTTTCTTTTTGAACACGCTTGTGAAGAAGAAGAGAAGAAGAAGGAGAAGAAAAGAAGAGAACGACGACGACGACGACGACGAAGAAGAAGAAAGAAGAAGAAGAAGAAGAAGACGACGAACGAAGAAGAAAGAAGAAGAAGAAGAAGAAGAAGAAGAAGAAGAAGCCAGCGACAAACAGAAGAATACAGAAAAGATACAGAAATAAACACCTAAAGGAACAAAACAAAACCAACAATTCAAACGAAATAAACAAACAACTCAAAACAAACTCCTTCGATGTCAACAGACACACACACACACACACACACGCATAGGTATCCCTCTCCATCTTGTCCAGGTGACGCCGCTGAAGTCAATAACGCCCACACCCCACCCACGCCCCTCACCCAGGGTCTCCCCCTCTCCTGCAGCGAGAAGTCAATAGCCTCTGGTCAATATCATCTGCTCAGGTACCATCTGGTCACCGGCTTTACGGCTTGCGTCATGTGACTTGACACGTGGAAAACGTCGATGGGAGCCTCCATGTTGAAGCCTGTTCAAACAGCACTAACGCGTTGGAGGTGGAGTGGGGACTGCTTGGCGCTACGTGTGCTGTTCATCCTCATTCATTACATCTGGAAATTCTGTGTCTGTCATTTCCTCTTTTCAATGACTCTCTTGAACTTAAAAAAAAAATTGGGGGGGGGGGGGGGGGGGGGGGGGGGGGGTTGGGGGTGGTGGGTATGAGATCTTTCTGTTCTATCAACCACTGGTTTTCCGCGTTTGTGGCTTATTCTACAGTTTTGTTTAAAAAGACTTAAATTTTGTTTGGAATTAAAGTTTATGACATGCCATATT
>JADBJO010000121.1:1088128-1100590 GCA_016801955.1 Conus betulinus
CCCCCCCCCCCCCCCCCCCCCCCCCAAACATACCTCATGTTTATTCCTTACCAGCCATGCCATATCAACCTTCCTGATTTCTTACCTTCCACCACCCCGACCCACCACCAATCAGATCTGATTTGGTTTGTCTTTTATCACCACATCATGAAACCTGTCTGGTTTTTTTTGTTTGTCTGTCATGAACTCATTTCCTGATTTTGTTTTTTTCTCTTAACCCATTCACCAAACCCACATAAACTTCTTCTTTTTTTTTTCTCATCACGCTTACCCAACAAACCTACACGATTCTTGTTGATGGTGGCGGTTGTATATAAACCCTCATTCATCCGACTTACCTGATTTTTTCTCGCATCAGTTGCAGCCAGGCTTCTACGTTGAAGGCGATCATGCCGTTGCCACCCGACGCTGATCTCCGAGGAAGACCCCGCGCCTCACACACCCGACATCACGGTCAGGGACATCAGCATCGCCACCAACAACCAGCTGCACAACCTCATCGTTGCCATCCTTGAACTGTTGATCAAACTCGACAACACTCAAGCGTTCAGGTTCTCTCGCGCTACGTTCTCAGCCTTCTTTGAGCTGACTCTTTTGGAAGACAAAAGGTGGTGTCGAAATCACGTTTTGTCGGTCAAGCGAAACTTGGAAGTGTTCTCAGCTGGAATCTTCAGAAACAAACGAATCGTCTTTGTGAAGAATTCCGGGAACGAAAAACGGTATCAGATTCTGGAACTTGGTTTTTGTGAAGACGTGTGTGTGTGTGTGGAGTTGGTGGGTCGTCTTGGTTGTTCCCTTCGAGTGATAAAAACTACCGGTGATTTCTGACACAGGAGCCGGCGAGAGAAGGTCGTCGTCACTGTGCGCTTGAGACGTGCGGTGGTGAGTGTGTTGGTGGGGCGACAGGAGCTCGCTGACCTCAGGGAAATCTCGCTGTTCACTTGATCTGCTGATAATTCCGGAGGGCGCGTGTCGCTCGCAGGCAGGGGAGTAGCTTACGTCGTAGTCTTCACTGCTAGGGGGAAATCCGCCGCGCCGCTGCAGACAGGTAGAAAGAGGCTACACCTCTTATCACGTCTGTTGGACTCGCGTGTCTTGCACCGTTGAATCAGGAGTTTAGAAAACGCCTGACTTTTTTCTTCTTTTTTCTTTTTTTTAAATGTTCCTTTTCTTGTTTTTGAAGAGAAGTGGGGTGGTGTGTCTACAGCGCTGTGCGGGGGGCGAAGCTTTTAGCAAGGATGTGGTGTATGAGCAGGCCTTGAGCTAGTTAGCGTGGGGAAAGCCTGTTGCATCAGCCACCTGCTCCCGTCTTTCGCTGAAGGCTGGGAAGATGACGACTGAGGGGGGGAAACTGCAGAGGATAGAAAGAAAAAAGGCTGGATCAGCGGAGTGGTATAGTGGCCTGACAACGCAACCTCAGTTTGGGTTCAGGCGTTGATGCTGTTTTAATATTAAGTTTATGTTTTCCCCAGTGCTGGCTGTTACGTCTTGTCAGTTCAAAAATAGGGAAAAAGACAGCGACGTAATGTTTTCTATGTTTTGGGTTACCCCTTCTCGTTGATACAGAAAGAAAATAGACGAGATCAGCTTCAGTTTGAGAGAAGGTGTGATTTTCTCATTTTACTTCTTGTTCCTCTTCAGCCGATGTTTTTTTTTAGGTGGCTTCTTTTCTATTTATTATTAAGTTAGTTATTATCACTATTATTTATTTTGTTACTTCCTTCTTTCCTTCAGTTATTGCACTTTGTCTTTCTTGTTTCCTTTTTTTTTCTTGTAGCGTTCTCTCTTTTCTTTCTTTCGTGCTCGATCTCTTGATCCTAAAGTCAATTTCTGAAAGCGCCGGGCACGAGGTGCTGGCTTTTTATGGCTGTCGGACTCCGCTGCGAATGGTGCGCCACCACGTTGGGCTCTGTCATTGAGTATTTCCTCACCAGTCCCTCGTTGGCGCTACGCAGCGTCATAAGTGCAGAGCTTTCTTTTTTTTCTTTTTTTTTTTTCTCTGTCTTCTTCCCTCCCTCGCCCCCCTCCACCCCCATCACTATCACTCCACTCCCACTCACCCTCAGCCACGCCTCCAAGCTTAGCCAATGAGAAGCGCGATTTTGCTGAGAACTGCGTCAGTGATGTGAGAGCTGCGCGCGCGCCGGTACAGGTTCGTCTGCCGCTATGGCGCGAGAGGTCCGTCTGCATTGAGTTTAGCTCTCTCCTCTCTCTCTCTCTCTCTCTCTCTGTGTGTGCGATGTGGGGGCCCAAAGGTCTATATCCATAGGAAAGCATTTTATACCACCGAACATTGTACGACACTGAATCCCTCTCTGTCTGTCTGTCTCTCCCCATCTCATCTGTCTGTCTCTCTCTCTCCTCCCAGCCTCCTCCCCGGCCCCCCCCCCCCCCCCCCCCCCCCCCCCCTGCGATGTACGTCCTCTTTCGTTAACAAAAATTTTTTAATATTGATACTATCGCAAGACACTGAATGACCCTAACAAAACGAGCACTTGACACAACAAACGAATAAAGTGCACACATACACAAACACAATGTACTGAATTTAGTTCTCAGCAGGAACATCGATCGTCATTGCGAGTTATTTTGAGAACAGTCCTGTGGGCGGCGGCGGGCGGCATTCGAAGCCCCAAGAACTATCGAACACCAAGAAACCGAGAACAGCAACAACAACAACAACACAACAGCAACACAGCAGCAACACAACAACAACAACAACAACAGAATGGGGGGTGGGATAGGGGGCTTGAGGACAAGCAAAAACAAAAACGGAATGGCAAAAATCTTTTGGCAATATGTGTAAAAACAAAACAACAACAAGAAGCTATAGTTGGGATAAAGGAAGAGAAGGAAAGAAAGGAGGGTGGATGGGGGGGGTGGGGGTGGGGGGTGGGTGGGAGGGTTCAATGAATGTAAAAGTCGCCAGTTATGATGATATATTATGGGCTCATCATTCAAACTCATACATGATTTTTCTCTCTCTCTCCGTCTCTCTTCTCTCTCTCCTCTCGCTTCTTCTGTCTTTCTCTCTCTATCTGTCTGTCTATCTGTCTCTCTCTCTCTCTCTCTCGCTCTCTCTCTTCCTCTCTCTCTCTCTTCTCTCTCTCTCTCTCTCTCTCTCTCTCTCCTGTTCACCCATTAAACTCATCCATGCCAACGTCTCATTTACCCCCTCCCCCCACCTCCTCCAATACCTCTCGAGAGAGGAGAGAGAGAGAGGGAGGTAGGGAGCGAGAGAGACAGAGAGATAGACAGAGACAGACAGAGGAGAGACAGACCGAGTGACTGTCTGGTCTGTCTGTCTGTCCTGTCTGTCTGTCTCTCTCTCTCTCTCTCTCTTCTCCTCTCTCTCTCGTTCATCTCTCTCTCTCTGTAGCCTTCTTCATCCATTTAACTCATCCATGCCTAAGGTCCCTTATTCCCCCCACCCTCCATCTCTCTTTGTCTCTTTTGTTCATCTAGTATATTTTCCCATACGCTCTCACCGATTCACTCCTTCCCCCTCATCCTCTCCCTTCCTCCCTCCCCTTCTGTCTCTCTGTTTGTCTGTCTGTCTGTCTGTCTCCCCCCTCTATCTCTCTCTGTCTCTTTGTCTGTCTGATGTGTCTGTCTCTTGTTTATCAACTATATTTATCCATACTCCTCTCCTCTGTCTGTTTCCCCATCTTCTCTCTCTGTCTCTCTCTGTCTCTCTCTGTCTCCTCTCGGCTCTCTCTCTCTCTCTCAGCTGGTGGTGTGTGTGTGTGTGTGTGTGTGTGTGTGTGTGTGTGTGTCGCCTGCCCCTGATCCTTCTCTCTCTGTTTCTGTCTGTCGTTCGTGGTCTTTTCTTTCTCTCTTCTCTCTCTCTTTCTCTCTCTCTGTCGCTGTGTCTCTTTCCCCCGCCCCTTCTCTCTCACTCTTTCTCTCTCTCACATCATCAATTAAAACGCTCCCACACTTCCATACTTCCCGGCCAAAAGGGCAATGGACCATGCAGCTTATTGCGTTTCAAACGAGAGGGGGGTGGTCGCGGAGGGCCCATGCATCTGGTTTGTTCCTTTTCTACAGTTGGCATAAACATACGGTCTGGCTGTCCCCAAGGAGAGGGTTGGGCATGTCGCCATAGACCGAGCCCATTCTCTACCGTGCGTGGGCTTGCCAGTGGGATTTTTCGTTCACCGCCGTGTTAAAAGATGACTATCAGACTTTGTGTGGTGTGTGTGTGGTGTGTGTGTGTGTGGTGTGTGTGTGTGTGTGTGTGTTTTCTTACAAGAACGTGGTGGGGATTTCGTGGGTTCGTTGTGTGTGTGTGTGTGTGTGTGTGTGTGTGTGTGTGTGTGTGTGTGTGGTGTGTGTGTGTGTGTGTGTGGTGTGTGTGTGTGTGTGTGTGTGTGTTGTGTGTGTGTGTGTGTGTGAGTGTGTGTGTGTGTGTGTTGTGTGTGTGTGTGTGAGTGTTGTGTGTGTGTGTGTGTGTGTGTGTGTGTGTGTGTGTGTGTGGTGGGGGGCTGGGGGTAGGTGTGTGTGTGTGTGTGTGGGTGTGTGTGTGTGTGTGTGTGTGAGAGAGAGAGAGAGAGAGAGAGAGAGGAGAGAGAGAGAGAGAGGAGAGAGAGAGAGAGAGATTTTTTCATTTCAATAAGGAGGTAGCGGTTTCGTTAGCAGCCGTCTGTGTATGTGGGGGTGGGGGTGGGGGTGGGGGGTGTGTGTGTGTGTGTGTGTGTGTGGTGTGTGTGTGTGTGTGTGTGTGTGTGTGTGTGTGTGTGTGTGTTGTCTGTCTTCCTGTCTGTCTGTCCGCTAGAGTACGCAGCGACCGTTCAACCGACTTTGACCAGTTTGTGGAGAGATGGGACGTGGAGAGCAAACACGAAGTCGTTCTTATTGTGGATCTGTCCAACGGATCCGGACCAACTAGCGGATCAGCAAGATTATGACGAAGTGTCCAAAGTGGACGTGAACATTCTGAAGTTGCTTTACACGAATTGATAAGTATATAGGGAGAAAAAACATTTTCGTGGGAAAATGAAAACTTTGTAGTGAGGTGACCCATCACATTTCCTGTCATTCATAACGATTGTAGGGAAATAGTATACTGGCAGTGTATCACCTCACTTTCTTTGCTTTCTTTTTTTAAAAAATTAATTAATTATTTTTTTCTTTTCTGAATTCATGACAAATGTTTTCATGTCCTGCCCAGACACTTTACAAGTACCCGAGTACACAAACGAGCGCGCGCGCACTCACTCACACACACACACACACAACACACACACACACACACACACACACACACACACACACACACACACGCACATACACACACACACACACACGCATGCACAGGTGTGCGCGCGCGCACACACACACACACACACACACACACACACACACACACACACACACACACACACACAACACACACACACTCTCTCTCTTTCTCTCTTCTCTCTCTCCTTCACTCTCAAACACACATACACACACATCACAAACACAACAACACACACAACACACACACACACTCTCTCTCTCTCTCAAAAACATACAGACACACACACACACACAAACACACACACTTACAGAGAGAGAGAGAGAGAGAGAGAGACGAGAGAGAGACCCGAGACCGAGCAGGGAGAGAGAGAGAGAGAGAGAGAGACCAGAAGACAGACAGACAGACAGACAGACAGACAGACAAACAGATAGACAGACATTTAGGCGGGACAACCGACCGACGACCGACCGAACCGACCGACCGACCGACACATAGACAAACAAACAGAGACAGAGAACAAGACAAAGGTTGGATAAAGAGGAAGGAGAAAGCCAGAAGGATGGACGAAAGTGTCAGAAATGCCAGAAGGACTGTTCTGCAGCAGCCATGGGAGAGGAGGAGGAGGATTGCATTAACAGACAAAAAAAAACAACAACAAACCCCAAAAAAAAAAAACCAGGACACATCAGGTGTAGTGAATGATGACAGGGGGAGGGAGGGAGGGAGGGAGGGAGGGAGGCTGCCTGGACTCTCTGTCCCCCGGCACACAAGAGAAACCGCATGGTGGTGGCCGCAGGAAGAAGGTACCAGACTAGAGAGAGAAGACAGACAGCAGGAAATAAAAACCACCGGAGAAGGGGGAAGGGAGAAACACAAAAACAGGAGAAGAAAAAACAAAAAACACTGAGACAGGAGAGAACACAGACCCTAGAAAAAAAACAGAGACAGCAGAACAGATACAGACAAAAGAAAGAAGAAAGATAGAAAGAAGAATACCCCCAGGCAAGAGAAATATCACAGACGAGGGGGACGGTACACAGACAAAACCAAACAAAACTAACGCAGATGGGAGGAAAAACAAATTGGCGTGAGAAGAAGAAAAATTCAGGAGAAAACACAGATAGAAAAAAAAACAGAAACAGCAGTACGAACATAGACAGAAGAGGAAAGAAGAAGAATAGAGGCAAGGAAAAAGACCACAGACAGGAGGATGTACACATACGGGAGGAAATACAACCACCGCAGACGGGAGAGAACACAAACAGGTGAAAAGAAGAACAGACAGGAGAAAATGATAATGATAATGAATACTTACATAGCGCCTATTCTCGGCTAGACACCAAGCTCTAAGCGCTTTACAATCAGCACTCGTTTACACAACGGGCTGCCTACCTGGGTAGTGCCGACTGAAGAACTGCAGCTGACGCTTTATTCAGTCGTTTCCCGTGTCATCCAGTCAGTATCGTTCAATATCGATCACTCATTTTCCTTACTTCCTTCATTCTTTCCATTTCATTTCTCTCACTCAGGGTGCATGCTATGTGTAACGTGTCATCCATACCAACGGCCGAAATGGCCTACTCTTCCGAATGTTGGTGATGGGATTTTACGTGTGTGCAAGATGTTATGCGTGAGTTCACACACGGAACCTCGGTTATAGTAGTCTCACTCGAAGGACTGTATGGGAATGGAGTCAGAACCAATGTTAACTCCGAGGGAAAAAAAATCCCCCTGTACCGAAACGCCCCGGCGGAGGTTCGAACCCGCAACCCCAGGATCACCAAGATTACGAGTCAGGCGCTCTACACTGAGCTATTCCGGCCCTTTCCTTTTTATGTTCTTTCATCTGAAAAATGATATTCGTTCTCCTGCCTGCTTCTTTCCACAGATAGAAGAAGCAGAGACAGCAGGACCAACATAGACGAAAGAAAGAAGAGAGATACAAGAAGAATACAGGCAGGAGAAAGAACGCAGACAGGAGAACAGACACAGACAGGAGAACGAAAGCATACAGGAGAGAGAACAGAGACATGAGGTGAACACAGCGAGGGAAGATAAATTCACGGCAGGAGAAAGAAGCAGGCAGGAGAACAAATATAATTTTTCAGATGAAAGAACATTTAAAAGGAAGATGAACACGGACAGGAGAAAGAACACAGACAGGAGGATTGAACACAGACTGAGAGAGAGAGAGAGAGAGAGAGAGAGAGAGAGAGAGAGAGAGAGAGAGAGAGAGAGAGAGGAGAGACGAGAGAAAACGTCCCAGGCGAGAAAAAAACCGCAGGACATGAGAAAACGAAACACAGAGAGAGAATACAAACTGGAGACAAAACAGAGAACTAAAACAAACAAAAGCTAAGGCATGAGAACGAACTCAGGCGTGACTAACTACTCAGACAGAAAAACGAAGTCGTATAATTTATATAATATCCTTTTTGTCTGTTTTTTTTTGTGTGAGAACACACTCACGAAGAACACATGTAACAGAAAGAAATGGACAGGAAGAATGAACATAAGCAGTAGAGAGAGAACACAGACAAAGAAACAAACACATTGAGTTCGTCTAATATTATCACTTTTAATGAGAAGACTTTAAACTGAAGACGAAACACATCCACAAGAAAAGAATGAGGAACGAGCACAGACAGAGAGAAAGAGCACAAAGAGGAGAGCGCGAAGACACACAGAAAAAAGGGACAAGAGACAGAAGAACGAAGAAAGAGATATAAAAAAAGAAACCCGACAAGAACCCGAACGACAGACGGGGGGAAAAAAAAACAGGAGAACGGAAAACAAGACGGGAACAAGAGCACAGCAGGAGAGAGAACATAAGAACACAAAACATATGATTAAAACATGGAGAAGACAAGAAACAAAAAATTACAGACAGGAGACAACACAGACAAGGGAAAGAAAACAGGACTGGAAGCAGAGAACATAGAAGAGCAATTGGCAAGTCAGCAAGGAGAAACTGACAATCACCGGGAAAGTCCAAAGTTGTGTCAATATGTTCACCTGTTCAGTTGAGACAACATCAACAAAACAGTTCAAGAACACCTCCGTAGGGGAGGAAGCGATAGCCAAATAGTTGTGATATTCTCGCCTTATCTCTCTCTGTCTCTATCTCTATCGCTCTCTCTCTCGTCTCGCGGCTGCTCTATTTTGACATTTATAATGTTGGAATCTCTCTCTCCTGCTCTCTCTTTGTCCTCTTCTCCATTTTGCTCATCGTAACTATTCAGTTACCCCTCCTAACTCCCTCAATCCACCCCAACCACTTAATCTATGCGATTAGTTTCTAATGTAGACTCTCTCTCTCTCTCTCTCTCTCTTCTCTATCTCCTCTCTCTCTCTATATCTCACGGTTTTTTCAATTGTACCAAAAATGTTCTTGTGTTTTCTTGTTAATCCCCACAGCTCAGGTCAATAAGTTTGTAATAGAGACTAAACATGTAAAGTAACTCATGATTTTTGGGTTGCGTGCCCCCCCCGGTTCATACATACCCCTGCCCGCCAACTAGGTTTATCTTTCTGTTAAAATGGTGGAACACAGACCCTATAATAGAGGGGGGGGGGGAGGGAGAGGGGGGGGGCATGAGGGGGGGGGGGGGGGGGGGGGGGGTGGAAAAGTTGCAATATAAAAAAAAACGAACAGAAAAAAAAAAGAAAGAAAAAGTCAGCAGCAAAACGACGAACTTTGTGGGCCAGACAAATTTGTTGACTAAAGGGCCATCCTGGTGTTCTTAGTGCTATGATACATCGTGTGATTTCTACAGGGGTCCGGGTGTGTCAATTGCCGGGTAAAGACAGATGGGCTAGAGAGGGATGGGGATCGGGACCAGGGGGGAGAGGGGCGGTGTCTGAATTCGGAGGGGAAAAAGTGAAGTTTCATCTCAGTCAAGAAGACCCATGCGCTGCCCGCGCGGTGGCCCGGTCAATATACACTGCACTCTGTCTGTTACGTCATTGAGTCCGCCGCGGCCATGGCAGAAATTACTACTGCAGAGGTGACAGATGAGGAGAAGGAACGAATTCAGAAAAAAAGATTAGGGGGAGGGGAAAACGGCGTCCCAGGGGACAGGGATAGTGGCAGCCTGCTTTGAGGAACTCTCATTCAACACACAGCGCGCACGGTGGTAAGGTCTTGGATACTTAGCTAACATGGTCTGTGCCTACTCTGCTCTGTACTCTGTCTGTCTGTCTGTCCTAGTCTGTTCCTTTTCTCTATGTACGTAGCGTGCGTACGTGTGGTGTGCGTGTGTCTTTCGGACACCAAATCACACACTCGGCTTGTAAGACGGGGCGCGTGACAAATCCACACCACCCTACCCACTGCCCGTCCCCCCCTCATCCCCCCATGATCCCGCCACCCCCAACAGCGCATGTCAGTCTAGACTCATGACGTGGCCTCTAGGTGTCCAAAATCCTTTGCCTCTCCTTTGAAAATGCTCAAAATGTCCCTAACCGATTTAAACAAGATTATATCAGAGCTCAGTGAGCAGGTGCATTACCACAGCGCCCGCTGGTGGATTCTGGACCCGAGCCCAAACTTCAACACCCCCCCCCCACCCCCCCCCTCCACCCAACACCCCCCCCCCCCCCACCCCCCCCCCCTCCCCCCCCCTAAACCCTCAACCCACACCCCACCCACCCCCCAAAAACCACCACCACAACCCCCACCCCCCCCGGTGCCACCCCCAACCACCTACTATTGATGAACTCAGTTGCGGTAATGGATTTGACACTAAATTAATGCCAAATGCATTCTAGAAACCGTGTATACTGTCCATACTCCATGTCACATACGACACAGCTAACGAGTTGCGACAGTGTGCCTAAACCGTCGTCGTCCGTCGTCGTCAGTCGTCGTCTTAATCCGATGCCGCTCTCCCGTCCGCTCCATCATTCCTACCACTCATGCGCGTCATCATAATCCCCATCACAATAATTATCAGCGTTCATCACTATCAGCATCACTCCTCATCAACCCCTTCATCATATCGTCATTATCAATCATCTAAGCAACTTTTCGTCTTATTTCTTTTCTTCTGCCTTATTATTCTAATTCTTCGTATTCGCATTCTAACCGTGCTTCTTAGTCTCATGCTCTCTATTCTTCTTCTTATTCTTCGGTACAGTCAACTTAGACCAGGACCCCAGAGGCAAATGACGATGGACTGCTGTACGGTGGAACGGCCTCAAAGAGGTTCATAGAAGCTTTCTCCCACGTCGACTGTGGTCGGCAAGCGACAGGTCTCGTGCTCTTATGCTTTTGATGTGTGGGACAGGACTTGCAGCGAACAGCCTTCCACAGACACTGGCGGATCTGTACCGTCATGTGAGGTCACCAGATCAGAGCACGAGCAGTTGTGTGTGTGGGTGTGTGTGTGTGTGTGTGCTGGTGTCTCGTGTGTGTGCTCGCTGTGTGCTGGTGTGTGTGTGTGTGTGTGAGTGTGTGTGAGGCGTGGTGTCGAGAGTGTTGTCGTGTGGTGTCGTGTGTGTGTGGATGTGTGTGTGTGTGTGCCACACTTGTGGGGTGTGTGGTTGGGGTGGGTGTGGGTGCTGTGTGTGTGTGTTGTGTGGGGTGGCACAAAAATGTCACTCCAATGGAGGGTTCGCTAAACCATACCCCGACTCGCTCACCACGGAGTGGTTTTGGTCCGGGGTGGTGTGAGCATATGGGAGGAGGGCGTGGTGGACGGGGGGTAGGTGGGGGCGCAGTTACGGGTTAGGTCTGATATCAACTCCCGCAACTCAAATCAGCTGCGATGCGTTCTGGCTTAGGTGTGTGAATTTCAACCACCTCCCCCTTCCATCCCCCTGGGACGACACCCACACCACCCCTCCCATAGAATTCCAGCGTGCCCCCCATGACTGGACTGGGGGCTTGTGTTTGAGACAACTTCAGACTTTTATTGGAAGGGATAGTGCAGTGATTTTGGAACAAGGAGGTGAAGTTGGGTAGGCCTGCCCTTCTCAAACAACCGGCCGGAGGCATTTTATGGGGGTGGGCCCCGGTGGGGGGGAAAGCGGTATTTACGATTACATGCGGCATAATTTCTGTTGTTAAAAAGATTTTTTGAGGTGGGAGGTAATTGACCCTAGCAATTCTGAAAAAGTAAAAATAGAACAACGTCACAAGCAGGACTATTATCGTTTTTTAAAATCTCAACAAGGTTGTTACCGTTTTTTAACTTAACATGAAGGTCTTAGTAGACACACTCTAGTATACGCCATGATAATGCGCCGATTCTGTGCCCTCAACCAATCGCGAGTGTCTTAATTTGGCCCTTCTTTCTGTGAATCACACAAAGTCCTTTAAAATTTACATTACCGAACAACACTTCCATACTATAAACCCAGTTTGGAGGTTGTGAATGTTTGTAGTCGTGTTTGCGTGTGCGCGCATGCGCGCGACGCTGCGCGCGCGCCGCGCGCGCGGCGCGCGTGTGCTCGTCGTGTGCTACACGTGTGTGTGTGTGTGCAGCGCCTGCCGCTGCGGGCGTGTGGTCATGCATGCACTTGCCCACCTTGGTGTGTGCGTCCCCGTTTGGACTTTGTGTATTATCAATGCACGCCTTCCCGCCCTAAGTGAACGTAAGCCGCGGGCATTTGCACCCATGGGCCGCATGGGGGTGGTGTAGCGGCGTCTGTGGGGGCGATGAGCGTGCGTCGTGGACACCCTCAGTACACTGCGCAAAACTCGGCTACGTCATTACATGATAATTCCGTTACATACTGCTTAGTTAATAAAAGAACAACCTGACCAGGCAAAACGGAAAAAAAAAAGAGCGCGTAACACGCCTCCTTGAATTCAACAGCAGGATCCAAAGACCCACGAACGTCCACGTTGCCATGTCCGACCTTATGATTCAAAGAAACACTCGAACAATCTCTCCAGCGCTCCATCCCGCATCCACTCTGAAAAACCAAAAACGAAACGACCAGAAACACTGACATACTTTGTAGCTGATGTCAGGCTACAGCACGACGTCGCCTGAGAAGATGCACAAAAAACCAAACACAACAAAAAAAAAACACCAAACACACACCCTCTGCCAAAACCCACACACCCACCACATAACCCCCTCTAAGCTTCTGTACCATCGCCATTACCATCCCCGCCATTCCTACGACACACAACAGCAAAACCACCACAAATACAACAACAAAACACCCCACCCGCCCACCTAAGGCACAGTCGCACGACCTCCCCC
>JADBJO010000122.1:0-17500 GCA_016801955.1 Conus betulinus
AAACTACATCCTTCAGGACTTTGGCTCTGCAATTTATACAAAAAGCATCGTCTATGCGAGGTGTCGTAAATGCCATATGGGTATTAATGACCAGTTTTCTTGTTTGGTGGCTTTAAAGAGTTTCCCCGCCCTTTGTAAGTACAAACAGTTTTGAAAATTACTCATATTAATCATATTAAGACCTCCTTCTTTGCTTTCATTATTTTCTTTTAACTTTTTCGAAAGCTTTTCTATTGTTGAAGCGCTTTATCATGTAACAAAATGACTTTCTCTGTTGTAGTATGATGAAAACAGTATAGTGTTTTCCTTTGCCAGCCTTTACCTTCACTTTACATTCTCTCTCTCTCACACACACATGCACGCACACACACGCAGAGTGATATTTGCAAAATTTGTAACTTCCCACGTTTACCGAGAAAGAAGATCGGGTTGGTTATGCCTATTTGAATGACCACTCCCTCCCACGTTCTCCGGTTGAGCGACGTCCTCCAAAGGGGAGGAAACTCACTATCATATAACTCCTAGTCAGATACCGGTATTTCGAAACCTGATTGTTTCTCCTCAGTGACCGCGGAAAGTGGTAACTTGATTCCTCTGCCTTTTCGGTTTTAAGAAGAATGCTATCCCGGAAAAAGGCTGGTGTGAAATACCGTAGTATGTTTGTTGAGTCTTCAAAAAAAAAAAACAACCAAAGGTGCCACCTAAGAAGCAAAAATCATGAAAGAGCAAAATAAGCCACATTTTCTTGTGAAAAGCAGAAAAATATAAAAGATAACATCTTAAGACACAAGTGCTGAGAGCCAGTTCTTGGAATGGATCCACAAGAGACTGAATTATAATAGACTATGGTCGGCTGAACACGTGTGCAGTCAAGGCGCTCCACTGTGCACGGTCCTCAGCCAGTTGCTAGTGTCACTCCATCCTCTGTCAACGAGTCTGAGGTCTCTCTCCACTGTCTGTCGCCAGCTAATCCTGTGTCGTCCTCTTTTTCTCTGGCCTGCTGGGGTCCATTTAATGCCTGGTTTGCAGGTCTTGACGAGGGTGATCTTAAGACATGACCCAGCCAGTGGAGGCGCCGTCTGCAGACGATGGTTGACACGGGGAGCTGTTTGGACCTCTCCCTGATGTCTTCATTTGGTATAAAGTCTGACCATTTGATGCCCAAGATCTTACGTAGGCATTTATTATCAAAGGCGTCGAGTTTCGTTTCTTCTCCTTGGTAGTCTTCAGTTGCCAGGTTTCACAGCCATATAACAGCGTTGAAATCATACAAGAATTATAAAATTTCAGTTTGATTCCAAGGGAGAGTTTCTTGCTGTTCCATATTTTGTTCAGCTGATTGAATGCTGATGTTGCTTCCCCAATACGACACTTCAGTTCATGGTCGAGGTCATTGACGTTGTTGGTAGAGCTGCCTAAGTATGTGAAGTCTCTACTACTACTTCACTTGCTTTTGGTCGATGAGAACGTCTGTTGGCCCTTGGTGTTTTACCAGTAAGCATGTTTTAGTCTTTATGGCACTGATGATAATGAGGCCATTGCTGTAAAACTTGCTGATATTGTCTACAAGCACCTGCAGATCTTGAGTGATGCTACAAGAGCAGCAATATCATCGGCAAAATCCAGATCTGAAAAGCTGTTTCCTCTATCCCACTTGATTTCCTTTCCATGGGTTGCGTGTGTTCAGAACCCAGTCAATGGCAAGTGCAAAAAGGAGAGGGGAGAGGTTACAACCTTGCCCTACCCTGGTGACAACTTCAAACCAGTCACTGTAGCCATCTTCCATCCTGACTCTGCACTTGGAATTTATGTATATCTGCTCAATGGCTGACACAACTTTTTCTGGGATGCCATAGGTTTTCATGATTTTCTACCATGTGTATCAGGGTCTGATTATTTTTTTTTAATCTCTGAACAGAAGAACGCTACAGGATATACCGCCAGGTACAGTTTGGAAGCAGTCCAATAACATGAGCTCTGAGGGTTTCATCATTTGAGTATGGGGTGAAAAAATCTGTTTTTGTGATCTTTGTCATCAGGTCATAACGTTGTGGTCAAATAATTTACAATCATCAAGAAAATGTAGTCCACAATAACGTGACATGTCGAGACATGTCGAGGCATGGAGGCACAAATCAAAGTCATGCAGCTTATTTGGCCACAAGGCTAAAATCATCTGCAGACTGCCAGTGTGTACACTTATTGAGAATTATCCATGTACCACCCACTCTACAATAGTTCGTATCTCTCCTCTTCTACATTACACGGGGAGAAAAGAGAACACAACGAACCTCCAAGCGTCTGCAATATCCTTCAGAATTAAAACAGGAGGAAGAAACTCTAGGGACAGCTTGACAGCAGAAGGTCTTCACAGAACATACCCCCCCCCCCCTACCCCTGCCTTCCCGGGCCCCCATCAGACAAGCGTTGCGCCTCTGAACTCTTTACACTCTAAGGGGGCCAGGCTGCATCCAGGTTATGACTCCCAGATGCCTTTCTATCTACTGCCAAAATTTCTTTTTGGCACTGCTGGAATTCGAACATGCAATTTTGGATGGGTGGCGTCTGAAGGCGTGCCTTTTTAGATGGATGTCTTACCCCACTGCTAACGGGACACCTGTTTTTAGTTGGAAAATTATGAAGTTCACTTTTGTTCCTCCTCGACCAGATCAATCCAGGTCCACCTTGACCAGATTCTCCTCGACCAGATATCTGTGCCATTGCCTTCAGGGTTCTGGTCCTCTTCTTACCTGAAATCCCGAGCCGTTTTATGTGATCTTAGTTGATGAGCCTACAAATATCCACTTGCAAGACACGGAGAAAACACTCGGATAAAAAATACTCCAGTCGTTCGCAAAATGAAGCTGTCCTACAGGCAAACAATAAGAGGTCCATTTACTTCTGTCAATGCAGTGTTGACTGACTCACTGAGTGATGGTTTCAAACCATTCAGCGCGGAAAGCGTGAACTGAGGGTCACTCATAGTGTGAGTTGTATGCTCCCTCCTCCACGTCCAGGGGCAGCTGTGAACAGACGGTTTCAGAAAAAAAGCGGGTCTGGACATGACTGAACCGACTGTTCTCCTGAGAGAAAAGGAAGCAGTGACCCACGGCGATGGTGTTATGTGTTCATACTGATTAGAGAGGGAATGGGAAATAGGGAAGGAGTGGGGATGGGGATGGCGGCTTCGCACATGATGCATCATCTAAACCATCGTTAATAAACGTGCGCGCGCGCGCGCGCGCAGGCGCGCGCATACACACACACACACACACACACACACACACACACACACACACACACACACACACACACACACACACACACACACACACACACACACACACACACACACACACACACACACACACACTCAAAAACATGCATGCATGCCCGCGCGTGCTCGCACACACACACACACACACACACACACACACACACACACACACACACATGCACGCACGCATGCATGCACGCACGCAAACACACACACATACACACACAAACACACACACGCGCACACGCATACAGACACACACGCGCGCTCACGCGCACACACGCGCGCGCATACACACACACACACACACACACACACACACACACACACACACACACACACACACACACACACACACACACACACACACACACACACACACACACACACACACACACTAAACTCTGCCAGATTTTGGCTGAGAATTCAGCACCTTGTACCAGCTGCTGGATTCTTTACTATGGTTACTGTCGGAACTGAAAATTTGGCTAAGCATATATAAGCATCTCCTCTTGAATAGTTCAGTTAGAAATATTTCCAGGTTCTGGAAAGGTCAGATTTGCAAGACAGAACAGATCCCAGAACTATTTTTTTTAACTTTTCTTTTAAAAATAACAAAAGTTCAAGTATTGCTCTAAAGTATACAGAAGTGTACATTTCATTGAAGGAAAATGAATGGAGAATATAATTATAATATGTTTCATGTTGACAGGATGAGATAACTCATATGACTGGCCAGATGATCTCCCCTTGAACTGCGGCTATATCCGAGGCCGTGAGCGAAAGGCTTGGAGATGTTTCCTGTTTTATTGTGAGTATAATACTGAGGTGAAATCAAAATAGGAAGGACACATTATACTACTAACATTAACATGTTTTCATCTATACTTACCTATTCACACTAACAGTTCACAATGTAGTTGCTCTGGATACGCTATTTAGAGAGTTCAGTGTACTCACTGTGCTGTTGTCAGGGGAAGACAATTAACAAGCTAAAGAAGGCAGAGTGAGATACTATGAAATTTACAAGACTCCTAATTTCTAACAAAAAAAGGAAAAGACATGTCCTAGTATTGCTCATTGGTTAACTTCATGTATGTATTATTGTCCTTAGAAAGAAAAAAAAGATCAGCAGCCGAAATACACGTCCGGTTTGTTTTGCATCGGTTGTAACTACATTTCCACTGTGGCTTTCTTGTGTAGCAGAATCTGAAAGCTATGGTAACAGTCATGTAAGAAGGCAAAGTTTTTCTTAATGTGAATACTGTATTGTCATGGATGATAAGAGAGAAAGGAAAACCTCCAGTTTTGTATTAAAATTTTGACTGTCACACAAACGTAAATTTGGTTAACATTAGTGGTAGGCTGAACAATCCTTAATGTTTAAATAACTTGAACACGCAGGAGAGTTTGAAGTTGATTTTGTTAGAAAGATGACAATCACGGAATGCAGGTATTCATGTATGTGCGTGAGTGATTATGACACGACTGTAACAAGACAGACGCTGAAAACTGACAGTATGCATGAAACTGCCCAAAGGTGCAGTTGTTGAAAGCTGACGACGATTACAACTACAAATAGTGCTTGCTTGCTACGCTGTATCCGCATTATTTAGTGTTGTGTTTAGCAAACGTACCAGGGACTCTTTTGGCTCATTATCTGTCTTTCATTCTTGAATGCTCCCTGTGCTCTCCAAAGGCATGCAGACCATGGTGGCTGTCAACATATTCCACGTCCCTGATCACAGGTCGTAGCGTTCACCAGATGTGTGGATACACACACACACACACACACACACACACACACACACACACACACACACACACACACACACCTAATGCGTCTCAGGCTCTCTGAGGAAAACAGTATTAATGGCAGTCATTGATTTAACTCTCTCTCTCTCTGTCTGTCTCTGTTTTTCTGTCTGTCTGTCTGTCTGTCTGTCTGTCTGTCTGTCTCTCTCTCTCTCTCTCTCTCTCTCTCTCTCTCTCTCTCTCTGTGTGGTGTAAAGCCCTTTCATTAATAAAGCCTTTTCATTTATATGTTTTTGGTTTTCAACTCTTTGTTCTATGTTCATATGCACATAGCTTGTACTAAGTGCTGTCATTCTTTGTGTGCATGCTGTCTATGGTTAGGTGGTGGAAATGCAAAACCGAAACAATCTCCATTACTAATTCACTAGAATCGTATGTCTGTTTATGTATCATCTTTCTCATTTTAGGAAGATTTCAAGACTGATCATCGTTTCTCATTATGTCTGTAACATGACTTAATGTTCACATGTAAGTGTAAACAAGTGTTTTGTTTGAGTCTCCCGGCTCTCTGTGTTTGTGTTTGTGCAAGCAGGCGTGTGGTCACGTCCATGGTAAACTGTAATGCAGGCCTGTATGAGGCGAAACAGTCTGCATTCTTTTCCATCAGGGCATGCGGGCATGCATCCATTGTCACAGACCACGCTCAGTGCTATCTCATTTGTGAATTATTTGGGTGTACACATATCCACACTTCTGTTATAGGAACAATAATATGAAAAGTCCTTTCTGGGTAGCGTGCGTAACCCTATGCTTTTGTCGTGGAGTCGCTTCTAATAAAGTATGGATGTGCTCACATCCACATAATACAGATAAGTTTAAAACGTCGTTTTGCTTATTTCGTTATTTCATCTAAAACAATATGGTACGAACAGACGATGGACGCATAAATAAATGAGAAAACAATAAAGCACGCGAAGTCTCCCCCCCCCCCCCCCCCCCCCCCCCCCCCCCCCCACCCCCCCCCCCCACACCCCAAGAAGAATGTTAGAATTGCAAGTTCTTGTTGTTTGAAGATATATCTGGGCGCATAGAGACCCAAGGCATTCAGATAAAAGGTTTTAATCTCAGCAGGTCTCAGCATTAGTGTAATCAAACTTGGCAAACATTGTCGAGACGTTTCCTTTCATTCATTGTATGAAATGCCTACCACTGGCAATGGCCACACAAATCTGTTCTCAGCATTTTCAGCAAGACCTTCCATGTCACGAAACTGAGATTTTCTTTAAAGGCTATGATCACTAACAATGACTACTTAGTATGGTGATAAAACGCATTACATTAAATGCAAACACTGAAGTGATATACTTTTATCATTGGATCTTTTAATGTAAGGTGTTTCAAGCAGAGATACAGCAAGCGATCGACATGTTATAACCAAGCAGAGACATAAGACAGACCATAAAGGTCTGTAGATATATCTTGTTTAAGATAGCTGTGTGAGGCTAAAACTATTCTTCATTATGGAGGGAAACCAGCCCTTAACCCGTCGTACAACAGCGACCACAACCATATTTGTCATTTCAACAGTAAGAGATCTAACACAAATACCACGATGCGTTGTACATGGTTACACTGTTACCAACATAATGGTAAAAATTATTTTAAAATCTGAATACTGACAAAAAGTAGCATGCTTATGATGTAAAATAGTAACTACACGTAACATCAACGCTTTTGAGGATGCATCTAGGAATGCGTCCGTAATCTGCGGTGAAAACTAAATTTAAAACTAAAGAATCTAAACAACTGGATTATTGGCTGTACATTTATACCCCAATTTTAGTTGAAACAGTTTTCAGTCAAGCGCATGACCGTAGGGGACGAGGTAGGGAGATGGATTGGGGTGAAGTTGTGCCTGTTCGATACTCCCCTGATCGATACTTCCCCTCTTTGATACTTCCCATACTTGCCTAGGGTTTGCGTCAATTGAGAAATTAATTTGTGGTCACACACATTCACAGCAAATAAACAATAATTTAGCCACATTACCCATTTTCTCACATATGACATACATTCATATAGAGGAATTTGGATTTCAATTAAACATCTTCTCGGTTCAAGAAATCAATGGACAGGGGAATAAAACTTTGTTTAAATCTGACACTTCTGCATTTAACCGATCGATATCTTCGTCCTGACTGAAGAAGAAGGTCATACTGATTTGCAAGGACGTGGGTCTGGTCACACGTAATCTTCTTCGCTTTACAAACTAACACGGCACCTATATAGCTCACTCAGACTTTTTGTCTCTCACCAACGATTTTTCCTCCCACGTTCACCACTTCTCAAGCACATTTTCTGCTCTCTTCACAGTCAACCCACCATACCAACACATAAAATGAGAAAGTTAGAACAGATTCCAAGAAGCATGAATAAAATGTCCGAAGAATGTCAGTATTCACATGAAATGATGATCGCAGCTTGCGAAGACAATATAATCTGGTTTGACATTTTTTGTGGACATACTCAACATGGGATTTAAAATTCAGCTTATTATCTATAAAAGTTCCTAAATATTTGTATGATTCAACACGTTCTACTTCAGCACCTTTGATAAAAAGTGGTGGTACAGCTTTTGGATTCTTTCTAAAATCAATCAACATTTCTTTCGTTTTTGTTACATTCAGATCAAGATAGTTATGATCGCACCAGTCAACAAATCTTTGAACCTCCTTGAAGTAAACAGAATCAGAGTTGGAAAGATCTACAAGTGCTGAGAGTCATCTGAATATTTAATGTACAAAGTTGAATCACTTCCTGAACAATCATTTGTGTACAGAGTAAAAAGCACTGGTGATAAAACAGTACCCTGGGGTGCGCCAGTTGAAATGACTCTGGAAGACGAAACAACACTTTGATATCGAACAGACTGTGTCCTCTGTGTAAGAAAATCAATTATCCAAAGAATGAGCTTGTTACCCACATTTATGTTAATGAGTTTCTTTGCCATCAGATGTGGTTGTATGGTGTTGAATGCTGATGAGAAATCAATAAAGAGAATGCGTACAAAGGAGGCAGGTTTTTCGAGGTGTGAAAAAAGCATGATGGAGAAGTGTGAGTGTGGCATCATCTGTTGATCTGTTCTGTTGGTATGCGAACTGAAACGGTAGGGGAAGTAAGAAGCCACAACAAGTAGGATGAGTATGGAGCGACGACAAGTAGGGGAAGTATGGAGCCATGACAAGTAGGGGAAGTATCAAACCACCCAAGTAGGGGGGAAGTATTGAGCCACGTCACGTAGGGGAAGTACTGAACCATGACAAGTAGGGGAAAGTATTGAGCCACAAATGGGGAAGTATCGAGCCACAAGTAGGGGGGGGGGGGGGGGGGTATTGAGCCATGACAAGCAGGGAGAAATATTGAGCCAGGTCAAATAAAGGAAGCATTGGTCCACGTCAAGTAGAAGTATTGAGCCATGACAAGAGGAAAAAGTATCAAGCCAAGACAAGTACAGGAAGTATTAAGCCACAACAAGTAGGAAAAGTATCAAGCTACGACAATTAGGGGGAAGCATTGAGCAATGAGAAGTAGGGGGAAGTATTGAGCCATGACAAGTGGTGGAAGTATTGAACCACGTCAATTTAGGGAAGTACTGAACCATGACAAGTAGGGGGTAGTATTGAGCCACAAGTAGAGGGAAGTATTGAGCTATGACAAGTATGGGGAAGTATTGAGCCATGTCAAGTAGGAGGAAGTATTGAGCCACAAGCAGGTGGAAGTATTGAGTCATGACAAGTACGGGGAGTATTGAGCCAACACAGACAGGGGAAGTATTAAGCCACAACAAGTACGAAAAGTATCAAACCTTGACAAGTAGGAGAAGTATAAAACACGACAAGTAGGGGAATATTATTAACCCACAAGTAGGGGAAGTCTTGGACCATAACAAGTAGGGACAGTATTAACCACGACAAGTAGGGGAAGTATTTAACCATGTCAAGTAGGGGGAAGTATTGAGCCATAATAAGCAGGGGAAGTATTGAGCCATAACAAGTAGGGAAGGATTGAGCCATGACAATTAGGGGAAGTATTGTGCCACAAGTAGTGGAAGTCTTGTGCCACGACAAGTACGGTAAGTATTGTGCCACTACAAGTAGGGGAAGCATTGAGCCACAATAGGTAGGGGGAGTATTGAACCACGACAAGTAGGGGGAAGTACGGAGCCATGACAAGTAGGAGGAATATTGAGCCAACACTTCAGTCGTGGTCGAAGGCGTTCACCCTCCATTGGCCGGAACGACAACTAAGTTTTTCATCCCCTGTCCACAAGCCGTTATGGTTACTACTTTATCTTTTTCTTTATTTATGATTGAAATTTGTAAAGTTTTGCTTCTTTCTGTGTTTTTGAACAGGCTGTTCAAGAGTCATATTTCTTTAAAATAGCACTTCGACAGGTGTTTGTTATTGAGGTTACAAATTTACGTTGTCATTGCGAACATGTCGAAATTGTGATCGTTGTGTTGGTGAAATAAGTTATTCGTTGGAATTGAGCTTTCAAATTATCAATGTTCAATATTTTTAGCTACCTTGGGCGGATAATTTCGCGCTTTGCTTAATATAGAAGGCAGGGTATCGGAGATTAAACTCGCCATTTTGAGCAAGTTTTCGAATGGAGGCAACTAGGTTTTCTCTATGGCTGCTAGGTCGTACTTGTCTCCCTTTTTTGCTTCTAATACTGTGCATTTGGTCTTCAGTCATTGAGTCGAGTCGCGGAATGTTGTAGTGTGTGTACGACACAATATTTACGCCGGGGAGTGAGGAGTCCTTTCTATCGCGCCCGTACCTCCTGGCCCCGCTCGACTTGTGCTTGTTTGTTTATCTGTGTCAGGAGAGTGAATGAAGAATTATATTTATGTTGATTTGAATTATTAGTGTCTCTGGCATCAATTTATGAAGGGAAAGAAGGGGGAAATTCAAACTAAAGATACCCATTATCATATTGCTTTGTATGCGGATGAAAAAAAAGTTTTATTCACTTGCAAATAAAACGTTTGTGCATAAAAGTATAATGTTAATTCGATTGAAATATTGATCTACCCCCGATGGAGCCACCGGAGTGTAGACGGTCTCCTGACGATGGTTGAGAAATGTTTAAAATAGTGGATGGAGAAGGATGTGCTCCATCTTTTAATGCCAGAAGTAGCTAAGGAACCAGTATGTTTTTGGTACTTGTTTTGGTCAAACCTTTTGACTATTGGATGGTCTAGTCCAACCGATTGTTACCTCTTCCCACTGACTTTTCCACTACGATGCCTACCAGCACCACACTTTCTCTGACAAAGGATAGTCTATGTGTTAAACGGCAATACTAGATATTGATCTCTGCCATAGGGTTTTCTCTTTTCCTTTTGCAGCTAGCATCCCAGGAATAACCTGTGGGGGTATGGGTCAGCACAGAAGAGTCAGATCGCCGTTGCCAGTAACCGTCTCCTGTGTCGGCCGTAATTCGTGAAACACGTTCTGCCCTGCCTTGACTCTACAGCCCAAGAACCACACCCCGAGTTGGACCCTCTGGACCACCCCTGGAGCCAGTCTTCCACCAGGTCAAGTGTTGTAGACGGTTGAAGGGACTGTTTGTTGTGTGGGGGGTGAAAGTGGGCTAGGTGCTGGAAAATCTGGGATGCCTTGATTTTTTTTTCTTATGTAAAGAAATTGGCAATTTTGCATTTTTTTTTTTCCCCCGTTTGACTGTTTCTTTAAGACTGTTAGATGAATTCTGTGTTGCGTAGATCCTGTTATTTAATGTTATTATGTTTATTATTCTATTTCTCTTCTGTGGGGAGTTGGTATTTTGAATAGTTGGCTAGGTTGGGACTTAGTGGTTTTTCTGGGCACTCAGGAGGGACATTCTATTTTGGTTTTGTCCACTAGGATGGTTAGTTCTGGATAAAGCTGTCTTCTTCTTTGTCCCCTCTTACCTTCTATGCTCTCAGTCTATACTCCCTCTTCTGACTTACGGCCCTTCCCCACCAGGTCGTGTGAATTAGTGTATGTATATTTGTGTACATTGTCACACTTGCCTCGTGTGGTTTGGTGTAAGCGTTGGGGTGTTTGCTTTGCAAAACCGCACACTACAGAGCCGCATTCAGGATAATTCCCCCCTGACATTATACAATGACCACCATACTCACAGACATCATCTACATTGTCATGCGACATCGAATTTATTCTTTCTGTATCCTGCTTTTGGTGCAAAATGTGCGGTTGTGATCCAGTTTCCTTTCACAGATCCACTATGGGCTAAAGTTGTCGAGTAGGAGCAAGTGCGAATATGCTTGCAACAAAACTCTTTCCTTTCTGTAGACAGTCGAATACATCTGCCAAAAATGTTAGGAGCTAGAGTTGAGAACATGAGTTAGGGAGAGGACATCTAACAACGCAGTTCCCCTCCCCCACCAACAGACATTTTTCCTGCCGTCTTCCTATTTCTGATCCCTCTTTCCTCATGTTTCAAACTCTCCTCGCCCTCACTTCACGCCCATGAAAAAATAGTGGAGAGAAAAAAACCTTGTTTTCACAGGTGAAGTTGGAAGGGAAGGGAAAGGAGGAGAGACGAGTTGAGGGAGGGGACGGCGCTCTTTGCGTCTTTGTCAAATGAAATAACTCGACGAAGAAAAGAAAAAAAAGAAACACCCGAAGGTGCTGGGGAGGACCCAGAGAAGCACTGTCTTCACCTGCCCTTTGAGCAGTCCTGTACCACCCTGGGAGGCCTGCGCTGTGTTGACGATGGGTACAGGCACGCGCAGGACACTCCATTAAGATATATTAAGGGACATAACTGCTCCTGAACAGAGGCAAATCGCACTACAGGATGCAATTCATCACAGCCTTAAAGTAGCATCCCCATGGGTGTACCAGCCCGTGTTTCATGACTGCTTCTCTTTGCGTCTTTGTCAAATGAAATAACTCGACGAAGTAATTAACCTTAACATTTCTCAACACCTGCCCCAGATCTCCCTACGAGACATGATCAATGAATTCTTAAAGTCCAATTTCATTTCATCATTTGATATTCAAGGTCCTTTTTCACATGTTTCTTTCAATGTTTTTTTTTTTTTTTTAATGCGAGCGATAAATCTTCACAGAATACATCATTACTATGCATATTTTCTGCAACACCTATTGTAGGCTAGTTAATTTTCAGGTGTATATAGTGAATACATCACTATCATCATCAGCAGGAACTATATTTCTCACAATCTTAATTTGGGTCTTCATTAAAAATGACAGATAAAGTTTACTCTTTCATCCATCAGGCCATATAGAAGAAAAACATAGTACAGCGATAACCATGCAGACACACAGTCATATGTCCATTCAAAGATGACACATAAAGTATATAGAAAGAGAAAAGTTTGAAAAAAAAACAGCTTTGTACAATTACTAACACATCAAGTATTCGAAGAGAACATAGAGTGGAAATCGGACACCACCAGGCCACGACTCCAGGTCATTTTTCTTTGAGTGGACAAAGTTACAGATTATCATTATACAAAGTTGACAATGGTGATTGATAAAGTAATCCAATGGCACTATTTATTCCCATAAATGACATTTTTTTTCGTATTATCCTCAGCTTTAGTAGAGTCAGCTGAGCAAGGCCAGACACTGACATTTAAGCATGAATGTCGTAAGATTTTGTATAAATTTCTCTTCTTTCACAACAATGGGTCTTAAACTCACTATGAAAGTTAGCTTCTCTCTCACCTATGTTATATATTTTTTTTCATCCAGTAAGTATAAATCTGCTGTCTTGCCAAGTTATGATTTAAGTGGTCTAAATTTCACTTAAAACACATCCTAGTACTATCCATTAGAAGAGACAGGTTTTTCAAATAAACTGATACTTATCTCTGAATATTCTGCAGCTACCAAACAACTCATTTTTTCTTGATTTCAGCAAGTTACAATGTGTGCAGTCAAATGATGCATCCCTACCATCAAAAGCTAACAACAGGTTTATACCTTTTCCTCTGCAGAATATCTTTTACCTAATCCATCCATTGTCAATATTACAGGGGGGGGGGGGGGGGGGGGGGGGGGGGGGGGGGGGGGGGGGGGGGTCGAGGAGGACACAGTACTCAACATTCACATTATCATCTTTAAATTACTTAGCTTCAACTTTTACACTGTAAATCTGTATCTTTGAACAAACTAGCATTCCAAAGTAATATTTTCAACTATTACGTTCAAACCCTGAATTCCTTTACTCTGGTGGCGGGCTGTAGTGCAACACTTCATGACATGGCACGGTGGAAAGATAAAAATCATGTCACATCAAATGAAAGGCCCAATATTTTTCAGTAAGTCATATTGTACACAAATCAGTATAAGCAGATTTGTTTCTATCTCAGCTAAAAAAAAATCACCAAAATAACAGTTTTAAAATAATGAAGCATGACCCGTGTTGTTCACAAATCAGCCTGGGAAGATTTGTTTTTATCTCGGTTAAAAAATCACCAAACTGACACACACAAAAAGAATCATGAAGCAATGTTTTTTCTCTGTTTTCTTTTTCTCATTCTATAATCAGTCAATCAATTTATCTATCTACCAATCTTTCTGTATGTATACATATTAGGTCTTTGATTGGTACAAACATCAAAATTAACTTATCCCGTGTTTTTTGCACAACGCGACAACAACTCATTTTGAGAGGAGTGTGCGTGACCCCAATACCTGATGATATTCTTGATTTTCGCGAGTTTAATATGGTCATGTCTGAAATCAGCTCAGAATTTTATGGCCTAGTTCCTGTGTGTTTACGTGGATCTCACTTATCTATCTGTCTGTCTGTCTATCTGTCTGTCTGTCTGTCTCTCTCTCTCTCTCTCTCTCTCTCTCTCTCTCTCTCTCTCTCTCTCAATAGCAAGCAAGTCACACACATACACACACACACACACACACACACACACACACACACACACACATGCACATACACACACACACACACACACACACACACACACACACACACACACACACACACACACATCACACACACACACACACACACGCATGCACATGCCCACGCGCGCGCGCACACACACACACACACACACACACACACGCGCGCGCGCGCGCGCGCGCGCACAGAGTCTATAAATATTCCTTTAGATCTGTCAGAATGTTTCTCAATTATAAACAAAAAATCTCATGATAATGTTAAACAGTTATTGAAGAACTCAGACAATCAGTATTATCATAACTGTATTAAACAAAATGATAAAAAGAAATGGGAAAAAGTCATATAAGCATGTCATATTCTCGTCCAGGAGGTCGAAAGTCTAATCCATGGGATACGTTTAAATTCATTTAAAACAAAGTATTGTACTAATATTAAATGTGTATGTGGTGAACCTATTAGTGTCAATCACTTACTGATTCACTGTTCAAAAGCAAGAGAACTTTTTAGAAGTTCAGACATTGCTTGTTATAATGATGGATCGACACCATTACTCTTACCATGCTAACTAAATGATTATTTTGCACTAGATTCTGTATGTAAATGTTTATTGAGTAGTTCAATCGGTGTTTATCTTTAATTGTTTTTTTTTTTTCTCAGTTATATTCTTTATAGTTAAGTTTTCTAACTGGAATGACTAGAAGGGGATGGGGTAGGGGTGGACTTAACTTATTGCTAGTATAACGTTATATTTCATCATCACACACACTCAATGACATACATACCTAAATTATACCAAAAATATATTCAGTCTTAATCATTGTTAGTGGCAAGACTTTAAACTGAAGAAAACAACACGCATAGAGTCGCACACACACACACACACACACACACACACACACACACACACACACACACACACACACACACACACACACACGAGCGCGCGCGCACGCACACACACATACACACACACACACACACACACACACACACACACACACACACACACACACACGGGCAAAAACGCGAGCTCACGTGCCATTTCATCTGTCTGTCTGATACTATTTGAATTTTGAATTTTGAACAATTGTTAAACTTATTTACTCCTTAAACGCTGATCTGTGCGGGGCACTTGGCTGGATTTACGGATGTCTTTTTGGTATTCCTTTTGCTTTGACAAGCTTGTTTCGTGTATTTGTGATATTTTACATTTTTTGCACGTTCTGGTTTCAAATTTATACTCTATGTCTCTTTACTTATTTCGTTATGAGGTCAAGCTGGTTTTGTAGTTATCATGTAATATCTTGGTTCTGTAGATATTATGTAAATATTGTGTTATTCTTATTTAAACATCATCTGGTTGGTGGCTTTTTCATAGTTTTACAAACTGTGCGCATTCAACAACATGGATAGCACAGTCTCAGTTGTCACAGTCAATTGTCAGGGGCTGAATGATAAACAGAAAAGACGAAATGTATTCCATTATTTAAAATGCAAAAAATATTCAATTTATTTTCTGCAGGATACACACTTCGAAGATAAAATGGAACGCTATATACAATCTGAATGGGGGTACCTAGGATATTTATCTAGTCATGCTTCTAATGCAAGAGGTGTGGCAATACTTTTCAATAAGAACTTTGAAACTAAAACATAAAAAATGTTCATAAAGGCGATGATGATGGGAACAGCCACATGGTCTTAGCAGAAATTAAACAACATGACTTTTTGTTTGTAAACGTATATGGACCAAACAGAGATGACCCAGAATTTTATATTCCTCAAATCAACAAATTAGTAATCTAGGTATAAGCAATGTCGTAATTGGAGGAGACTTTAACTTAGTTTTGGACCCCGCGAGAGATTACTGTAATTATAAAAGGGGTTATAATCCCAAAGCGAGAGAAGCAGTAGACAACATGATAAACGATTTAGAATAAAATGATATTTGGAGGGACTTAAATCAGGATTGTCACAGATATACCTGGAGAAGGAATATCCTTTCCAACAAGCACGGTTGGATTTCTTTCTCATATCAGATCACGTTGTTTCCTTGATGATGATGGAGACATTGAGTGTGGGTATAGAACAGTCCACTCCATGATTGTGTTAAGTTACGGTTTAGTAAAAAAAAAAAAAAAAAAAAATTAAGAGTAATACTGTTTGGAAATTTAACTCGTCATTATTAAAGGACAAGGACTATCTGGATTAAATTAACAAAGAAATTGAGAATGTCAAACAAGAATATGCTGTAAGCCCTTATGCAAAAGAAGCAGTACACACGATTCCTCTGAACGAATTACAGTTTACAATTTCTGATGATTTATTTCTAGATTTTTACTGATGAAGCTTAGGTCCAAAACTATTTCATACGCAACTATGAAGAAGAAAACCACGAATGAAGAGGAACGTAAAATACAGCAAGACATACAACGGCTCGAAAGAAAAGAGACAAAAGACGAAGAAGAGATCAAAGCTTTAGAGTTAAAGAAGGAAAGGCTAAAGGTTACTCGAGAGAAAAGAACAGAAGGGGTACTTTTAAGGTCGAGGGCTACGTGGACAGCTGAACGGGAAAAAGTGACGAACTATTTCTGTAACCTAGAAAAAAAAGACATTTTATAAGTAAGAGTATGACTAGATTAATTGATAACCATGGCAAGATTCTAAATGACCAAACAGAGATTCTTCACAAGGTTCAAGGATTTTATGAATCACTGTACAAAAAATGTGAAGTTGACGACTGTGATTTGGATGAACTCATTGTAAATATTCCACATTTAGATCGTGACGAAGCAAATAATTTAGATGGTGAAATCACACTGGAGAGAGACATGTATAGCATTAAAGAATATGAAAAACAACAAAAGTCCTGGCACTGATGGTTTCACAACAGAATTTATTAAGTGTTTTTTTGGAGCAGAATAGATGTTTTTTGTTGTCAGAGCTTTAAATGCCGGATTTAGAAGGGGGGAGCTTTCTTGTGTTCAAGACAGGGACTAATTGTATGTATACCAAAGGGAGATAAGCCAAGACACTTTGTGAAGAACTGGAGACCAATCTCGTTGTTAAATGTATATAAAATAAGGTCATCGTGTATAGCCAACCGTTTAAAAAAATGTGTTAATTGGTCTCATCAATGAGGATCAAACAGGTTTTGTTAAGAACAGATACATGGGGGATAACATTAGGCTCATTTACGACACAATTGCTTATTTAGAAGAACACAACTTACCAGCGCTTTTATTAAACATTGACTTGAGAAAGCATTCGATAGTAAGCTGGGATTTTATGTTTAAAGTATTGAAAGCGTTTGGTTTTCAACAGGGCTTCTGCAAATGTATTGAAACATTCTATAAAAATATCAACTCATGTGTCCTCGTTAATGGTCAAGTTTCTAGTTGGTTTGAAATAGACCATGGATGCAGACAAGGTGATCCTCTATCGCCATATTTATTCCTATTATGTGTTGAAATTCTAGCATTAATGATTCGTGAAAATGA
>JADBJO010000122.1:22500-40000 GCA_016801955.1 Conus betulinus
AACAAACAGTGCTCCACAATATTTATTCTCATTAACACTGGCTAGCCATTGATCTACTAGGTTTGTAAGCGCTGTATGACAAGAATGATTTTTCCTGAATCCTGATCATTGCTCGATAAGGGGCCATATGTGAAAGGTGAGGAAGAATACAGATGAAGAGAATGAATGGCAGACTGACTACCAATCAGCAAACGTTGCGATTTGGGGTGCATGAAAAAGTAATCAATGGCGGTACATGATCAGAAAAGTCCTCTTTGTCTGATCATCTTAAGTCCTCCAGTCAACATTCTGACTTCACAAACTTTGATTTTAAACTTTGATGTTGTCAGTGAAATGCTTTGGTCAGATTTACTTGCAGGTATGCGCCGATCAGAGTGAGACGCGAAGTGGCTGTGTGTGGGTAAAGAGTTCAGCGATGTCCACTGTCACATGAACACCGTTCACTTTGCTCACTGTTTTGTGGTAATGTGTGTGACGAAGGCAGCTCCCTATTTGTATTCGTATCTTGACCGACGTCTGCCAGACATACAACATCGCACGGATGTGCGATACCAGCAAGCACCGAATGCGTCCCAAAATGAGACTACTGTTTATATCTAATTACCACTGCCATTCTTTATTATCATTATTATTCTTATTAATTTTTGTTGTTGTTGTTGTTACAGTTATTATTATTTATCATTATTTTTTAATCATCATTATCTTATTAAATGGGTAATGTTCTTCCAGTCGCTTTTGAACTGATCTGAAATTAGGGTCCTCGTGCTTTTCGTTTGATGCACAGCATCATATTCATTTGGGTTTTCATACTGGACTTACTCAGAAAGTTGACAGCGTCTTCCGCTGTGTCAGGCAGAGTTCGGTGCAAGGTTTCTGGCAGATAAAGGGCTGAAATGCCAGCGAGAAGAGCAAGTCCTCCAAAGACAACCAGTGGTACAGCTTGACCAAGTCGTCCTCCGATATACAGACCCTGGAAAAACATGAGGAAAACTGTCAAATTTCTGTAGGAAAAAAATATTTGTTCTTCAGTAATTTCAAAACCTCTACCTAAGCAAAAGACTTTGATCACCAACATGGCCCCTCTTTTCATAGCCCCTTCTCCCCCAAAAGGAAAAAAAAACATTTGTTTTAAACGACAGAGTCTGTGCTCCCGTCCATAAAGAAATAATCATACAAATGTACGCCCCTACTTACGACCATAATGATAATGACAATGTCCATATTGAAGAAGTATGATGGATTCTCCCATCGTGTCCGACGGATGAGTAGGCAGGCAGGTCATCTGCTGATGTGGTCCTCGTGTGGGAGTGAAGACCAGTTCTTGAGGCACAAAGTCTTCCACAGACGGTGCATGGAATGGAGCTCTGCAAGGGTGGGCCCCATCTACGATTCCTCCTTTCCTGGATGGCAGCTGCTCTGTTGCGCTCAAATGTCTTTGTGTCTTGGGTACACTGTTGCTTCCACTGTCTTCTGTCAAGGGCGACGTTTTTCCAGGAAGCAGTGTCGATGTTGCAGCTTCTGATGTCAGCCTTCAAGGTGTCTTTGCGTCTCTTGAGAGACCTTCCTTGGTCACGTTGTCCTTTCTTCAGTTGTCCATAGAGCAGCATCTTTGGAATTCTGCTGTCCTCCAAACGGACGACGCGTCCTGTCCATCGGAGCTGACTTTCGATAAGTATACACTCAAGGCTAGGTAAGCCACACTTCTTTAAGACCTGTAGCTTGGACACTCTGTCTTGCTATTTGATGCTGAAAATTTTGCACATCAATGATGGAACTATTCTAGTTGTTGGACCTGTCGGTGGTACGTGGTCCATGTCTCACAACCATAGCTCTATACACGGCAACCTTGTGCGCAATCTGATGCCATGGTCTTGCCACAGACTCTTTGAGAGTCTGCCAAAGGTAGAGGTGGCCTTTGAGATGTGCAACGTCATTGCTGCATCCAGAGATCCATTGCTGCTTACAGTGCTGCCCAAATTGCAAAGCTTGTCCTTAGGTTTGATATCTGTGTTGTTCATGGCGATAGGCGATGGTAGAGCACACTGCCAGCAGCGGACTGTGAAGGTTGGAACATGGCCTCTGTCTTACCAAGACTGATAGTAAGTTCAAAGCGTTGACAGGCCCTTGCAAAGCGATTTGTAATGCACTGGATGTCTTCATGGGAATGCACAGCCAGTGCACAGTCATCTGCCAAGAGGAACTCTCTCAGAAGCGCATCAAATAATTTGGTCTTGGCCTGGAGTCGTCGAAGATTAAAGGGTTGCCATCTGAACGTAAGTGGATGTATACCCCCTTGTCACACAGTCCCGGAATGCATCAATCATACTGAAGAAGTATACGCTCAGCTTAAAACACTCATAAAAATGGACTCTACAGAATGGCATCATCATTATTCGGGATAACGGATAAGCTATGTTTGGTAAAGATCCACTAAAACATTAAAGGAATTTCTGTAGCCCACACAATGATACAATGATGACCAATGATGATAGGGACTACGCCTGCTTGAATTCGTCTGAGAAGATGACTTGGTTCTTGCCAATACTCTCTTTGAACATAAAGCACCTTGATCATGGACATGACCATTCCCAAACGATCAGTGCCATTGCAAGGCAGGGAACTTTTGGGGGAAGAGATAGAGGAGCTCTGGCATTAGCAGGGTTGAAATAAGGACATTTGTGGGAACTCACCATTGCACAGACCATGACCTTGACTTGATGACCTTTAAGTACAATAGGGGAACAACAAGAGTGACAAACACCCGTCCCGATTTAAATTTTGAGAAAGAGAAGAATTCTGATATCGCTGAACAGTTCAGATTGTCTTAGTACCTGCTGCTTGAAGCAGACCTTGAAGACTTCATACTAAGTTTGGACCAAGTGATGCGTAAAACACAACGGCGGTCCCCGGAATATGCCGACAGACCTTCACGCCATGGATTATGAGAGATACTTGGGATATGTCTAACATTAGATTGAGCTTCAGACCCGCTGGGATAGGCGACGAAAAAAAGACAGGAAAGGGGAGGAACACAGCACTATGACACCAAGGCTACATCAACATGTTGTTATGCTCTGCATAGTTATGCGGGGATTGTCTTCAGTTGTGACAAGCTCCTAGCATAACATTATCAGTCTCCAAAATCCCCAAAGTCGGAGTGTGCTGCCCATGTGGCGGGGTAATCAAAACGGTCACACACGTAATGTTCTCATCCCCAACTGATGCATTTGTACCAAAGTGTTCAAGTACATCGGCTGTTTGGATGATCCATAGAGTCTTTAAGCAGGGTACGACTACAACAACAACAGCAACAACAACAACAACAACAACAACAGCAGCAGCAGCAGCAGCAGCACTATGAACCAGAGAACAACCAAAAGATGAAGAATGTGAAAGAAAGTTGGAATGACATGGAAAACAAAACTGAAAAAAGGACGCAAAGAAAGCGTTTAGGGGTGTTCGACACTTGACCAAACACAGGCAAAGTTAAGTCAGCACTGTTCAGTATAAAGACAGAAACTGTTTCACAGAGGAAGAAGACATCACTAGACGATAGAATGTGTAATGCTCTGAACATTGCAACAAAGAGCAAAAGAGATCCATGTGTGCTGAAAGTAGGGTTTTTTTTTTTCAAAGCTAAATGAAGATGGCTTTCTTCTCTTTGGAGAAGATACACTAGCAGTGAAGCATTTAAATGTGGCAAAGTTGCAGGCCTTGGCGACATTCCTGCAGAACTCTTGTAAGACGAAGTAGAGGCTATTACTGCTGTATACCTGACATCTGCAACAAAATCCGTCGCACTGGTGAGTGATTCACCCAATGACTTAATTACTGATCGTCTCTCTTTCGAAGAAAGGAATACTGCCTGAGGTACTCCACAATTACTTTGATCAGCTAGGCCAGGAAAGTAACGCTCAAAATCGGTTTGAACAGATGACAGTCACGAGCAGCAAGCATTATTACTGGCTTCTGCAAAGGTAGAGACATCATTGAACAGACCTATAACCTGCTGACACTTTGCAAAACAACCTCCAACAGCAGGGGGGAGTTCCGCCACGTCTTTATAGACTTCAGGAGGCGTTCGACAGAGTGTGGCGGGAGATTCTATCGGTCATAATGAGGAGATTTAGCATCAATAAAATCTAAATAACGCCATCCGTCAAGTATATTCTAAAGCAAGTGCAGTACTCACACAGGGTATAGCTGGAAAATATTTTCTAACTTCATGTAAGTTCGTAAAGGCCGACTTATAAGTATTTGAAAAATATACCTGGGAGGCATCATGACTGACGTGCCAGGGGATCACGTCATACACTGTCAGCATGGAAGGTAGAATGGTCACACACCTTTACCTCGCAGACGACATCGACGGTCTGGCAAGCCATGATCGTGAAGAAGTACTCACCAAGATTGTTAAACGACTGGATAAAAAAAGAAGTCAACGTGACATGGCATCAAAATCAGCGCCCCAAAAAACCAAGCTGGTGGCCAGCTGCAGCACTACAGTCACTGCTGATGTAACTGTCCATGAATAGTCCGAAAGTGTACTTATCTCACAGCTGTCGTGCGCAAGGAAGAAACTAAATCAGAAATCCTTCCAGGACAGAACAAGAAAATCAGCGCTGTCAAGCTTGAAATCCATTTAGAAGGGCAACTACATCTCCACGAAGCACAAATTCAGGCCCTTGCACGCACTGGCGAATTCCATTTCCATGGATGTGAGATATGGACTCTTACAGCAGATCTCGAGAAAATTCAAGCCATAAAAAATGAAGTGTTATGCGAGATACTAAACGTTAGGTAAACTGTTCACCAATGAACACAAGTGCCATACTTTAGCAGCAGCACCCTGCACCATATACAGACCTGCTGCCATTAGTAAAGAAAAGAAAACCATGTTGGTATGACCATGTAACAAGATCCAATGATCTTGCTGAAAAGAAATCCCCCAATGAGGTGTCGAGGGAGAGAGATGGAGGGAAAGACGAAAAAAAAACAAACAAGCAAGCAAACAAAAAAGGAATAGACTGAAAAACATGGCAGAATGGACAGAGAGACCATTAGCAGAGAACCAGCTGTGACAACATGGAATTAAGGAGGAACATGGTGAACTGTTGTTCAGTGCAGCGTCCCAGTGACTCTTCACTGAGTTTAGTGAGAATTCCCCTCAAAAATGACATCAAAATGCAAAGACAGAAAAAATGGTCACACAAATGAGTCAATAGCAAGTAATGTCGGTGATACGCACATGATACTCCCCTCACCCCGCGCCCCCATCTTCATCTCTCCCTTCTTCCGCTCAAACCCATCAGCCAACGTCAAGTCTAAAAAAGGCATTGGATCTGGCTTCACACTCTTTAAAGATCTGATCCGCGCTTGCTGTCCACGTCACAGTAAATAACAAAGGCACAGTGTCACGTATACAAGTCCTGTCTGTAGTCTTCCACACAACAGCAGAACCAGGCGTACATGATCCAATAAGGTTACAAACCAGATCCGCCACGTAAGGTGACACGATACCCCCGACTCGATCCCAAATAAGGCTGAAGGACATGGAGAAGTTGCGTGTGACTGTGGGGAAGATCTCCGCAGTCATGATGTAAATAGTTGTGTAGGATGCAGATATCCCCAGCTTCCCCACCATGGCCAGAGCTGTCGTGGCCCACTGTACCTCTGTGTCAACCGTCAATGCAGAATAACACATGATATAGGAAGGAAGAAAAGAAAAGACGAAAAAGAGAGAAAACAAAGAAGTGTCAAAATAAAATCAGATCAACTTGTTGAATGTTTCTCGTTTTAAATGCAAGTTAAATGTCTATTACTTTAAATTCGGATACGTGATAATGAGAGATATGTGACATTTCAGTGTATTGCTTGATAGCACTATGTGGATATAACCTTAAAGTTGCTTCTTCTGCTGCTTGTTATGTCTTAGAAGGTTTTCAGTAAGTTGACACAAGACTAGTTTAAAAATGTAAGTAGCTTTCTTTCGGATCAAAGACATCAGGACGAACCTGATTCTTTGAAATCCCTTCTCTTTTCAAAATTGTATTTGATTCGAAAAGCATTGTTCTGTTTTAACATATGGAAAGTGTGTATATATGCATGTATGCATCTGTGGATGTATCTGTGTATGTATATTTATTTGTATGTATGTACGCATGTATATATATATATATATATATATATATATATATATATATATATATATATATATATATATATATGCATAAACATGTACATGTATCTAAATTTTATGTAAGTGAGCATACTTATGTGTTCGTGCATTTTGTATGTGTGTATGTGCGTACGCGTGGGCGTGTGTGTGTGTGTGTGTGTGTGTGTGTGTGTGTGTGTGTGTGTGTGTGTGTGATCGATTGATCGATCGATTGTTAGATAGAGAGATGGAAACTAGATAGATAGATTACTTGACTTTTAATGAGCGCACACAAAAAAGTTCAATATTTAGTATTTCTTGAATCATGGACAGTGGTGGGACATATGCAATGTCTCATCAAAAACAGTAGACAAGCCTGATTTCGAATTCCGTTGTACCCTTTAATGGCGCAACCTGCGCAGGACAGAAAAGAATGAAAATCCAGACTTCTATTCTTTTCCTCTATCATATCAGTGTATGGAATTGTTTTCTCTCCAAATTTGCATAATTCATTTTTATGAAGTGCATGTACTCCTTCATTTCATGTGTAGATCTGTAAGCGAGCTGCAAGAGCATTATCATTATTATTATTATTATTATCATTATTATCATCATCATTATCATCATCATCATCATTTCTCCCCTGAAGTCTACCTTACTTTTATGTATATCTTAGTCAGCAATTAAGATTATCTAGTAGGACACTTCTTTTTTTTTTTCATTACTGCCGGACAGTACAGTCACCCTCTTAATTGACAGTCTTAACAATTTTGAAGCTTTAGTCTTGGTAAGCAAACACATGGGAACTCCTCATCCCACCAGAAGACTATTGATCGGTTTTGTATTTCTCTGAGTTACGGAAATGACAGTTAGGACAGTTAATAATGCACATGGATTTTTTTAAAGGATATATGCTACTAGAAATACAATGAACATTAAGATTTTTCTCTTCACTTTTCTTCATCCGATGCAATACCTCTATCCAATGCATATGTTATCTTATAAGTTTCTTTTTGAGAAATGCGTTCAAAATACAAACTTCCAATGTCTTCTGTTTACTTTCATAAAAATGTGTTCCTTTACTAACTCTACAGTTACTCTGTAGCAGTGGTTCTGTCATTGTTGATGTGAGTATCTAGGTAGTTGTATTTTCCATATTTTCCACATTCGTTGATGAATTGCTAGCAGGTGACATTATTTTTTTTTTATGTAGTTGAATCCAAAAGCGCATGGCAGCTTGTAAAAATGCCATTCTTTATTCAGTAAATATCGCTTCCTTTATTTCATGTTAAAAAATTACTCATATGTTCTTTCACGGCTCACTTGCAAAGGAAATTACTTTCCAAGCTTTGACTGTGGGATGATATTTTTTACCATCAAACCATTGTTGTCTTCTTTTCTTTTTTTTATCTTTTTTTTTTACAATGTTTCGTCTTTTCTTCTTTTTTGCAAGAAATGTCATGTCTTTTTCAGTGGCATCCTCTTCCATTGCCCTCTTTCACTATGTCATAAAAAACAAAATCACCATTAGCTCGCTGGCTCTTCATGGAGGACTTCAAGGAGAAGGCCCTGGCATCTTACCATTCTCCTCCACGCTACTGTGGCCGCTACGTGGACGACACCATGACCATCCTCAAACGGGAGCTGGTGGAAGACTTCACTAACCACTTGAAAAGTCAACACCCTGCTATCAAGTTTACTCATGAGGTGAGGAGAACAAACTCGCTTGCCATGCTAAACACATTCATTCATCACACGGACAGAGAACAGCCTCTCCTTCAGTGTGAACCGCAATAATACCCACACCGACCAGTATCTGCAGTTTCAAAGCCACCAGCCACTGGAACACAAACTTGGAGTGATACGCACGCTCACCCATCGGGCCAACACCATCTGCTCTACTCAGCCAAAGACCAGGAAATGGAACACCTCAAACTGTTCTTACCTTATCAGGCTTTGAGAAGTGGGCGTGGAACATCCCGGTTAGTAAGATCACACCACATCCTACCGCCAAACAAGACCAAACCAGGCGTAAAGGACATGTCACCATCTCCTATGTCGTGGTGTGACCGAAGCCTTGAGCAGGAAGATCAGGAAAACCGGCGCCTCCGTACATCCCAAATCTATCAACACCATCTGCAGCCAGCTGGTCGCCCTCAAGGACAAAACTGACAAATTGGACAAGTCTGGAGTTATCTACCAAGTAGACTGTCGTGACTGTGAAGAGAACCATGTTGAGGAAACTGAGAGAAGCCTTCAAAAATGCTTGACAGAACACGAAAGGGAATCATCACCAGTAGGCGCCTACCTACAAGCCCAGCAAAATCAGTACGAATATGACAACATCAGCGTTCTCGACCGTGACAGTAGATGGTTCCAACGTGGAGTGAAGAAGCCATCTATATTATCGCCAGCCCCACACTCAACCGGGGGGGCCGGGGTAGACACATCTTGCCATCGGTGTACAACACCTTCATTGTTCAGTCACATGACCAGGGTTCGACCTGATCGTGTGCACTGAACTCCAGTTCACTCAGTGTAACACCCCCGCTGATGAAGACGGACAGAGGTCTGTCGAAAGCTCCAAGTAAGTGCTTATTTCCCAGCTGAGTGGTCTGTCTAAATCCGCTAGTCGTCACACAATTAGCTCATAACGCGCCGTCAGTATGCCTCTGGCTGTAAGCGATACAGACCATTGTACTTTACCCTTCCCTTGCTCTCCTCTGACTATGCCTTCTTTGCATCATTTGTCCATCTGGTTCATTACTGGTGCAAGTTTGCTCTCGTCTTCTCTCTCTCACCCTTGACCCTCTAGCACCATTGCAGTTCATCGATTATTTATAATCAGCTTTTGTAATTTCGGTTATAAAAAGACTTGGCCGCCAGTTTTTGACCTTTGTGTTATTTACTCGTTTGTAGGGCGTTTCGAATGCATGTACAAAAAATCTCATTTTCTACAACGTAAATCTTCTTATTGTAAGAAAATTGTCACAATACATTCAGAGCACGTTCTTTTCTACACGTAATAAAGTAAGCATTATCATTCTCCCTAAGTATGTTATTTTTCTATTTACCATATTGTGAGTACATCTCTGATCTCATATAAAATATGTAACATGAATTTCTGTCATAGTTGACGGATCATTTAAAACGACAGTCGGATTTGTTTCGTCCTATTCCTTTATCATGGTATAGATGTTTCCTTTATGGGATAGATATGCATTTTCTATGCATAACCACACGTTAAATACTTTTGTGCAGTATGTTCATCTGCATTTTTGTTTAAATTCCTGAACTAACTCATTCTTTAATTAGCCTGAACAGCCAAACTTATGTTCTCCATTGTTTGCAGCTAAAAGAGAGGACGCCCAGTGACTGTACCTTTCCCTCCTAGAGACACGGTGAGTATGGTGGCCAGACAGGCCAGGCCTGCCGTCAGAATGAAACAGCAGTGAGATCGTTTCCTCCCAGCCGATCCAGCAGTACCCAGGCCACCACGTAGCCAGTCAGCTCCACAGTGGTGGACATGAAGAAGTTGATGCGCAGATTTCCACTGAGGTTACCCACGTTGAGACTCAGACCAAAGTATGTCATGGAAACAATCATCCTGGGGAAAAAGGTATCGTTTCTTTTCTTTTTACTGTGTGGATCAAAAGGCCTGAACTGAGGAGATTACAGGGACAGTGAAGATGGTTTGAAATGATAGGTGGTGATAAATTGCAAAGGACTCGTAGCATTCAGTCTGAGTCCATTTCCATCTCGGATAGCGAGTATAAACTTGGCTTTCTTCTCAAGGATTGTTGGTTGGATCCTTCATTCCATAAGGTTTTCCTGGCTCGCTTTGCCACAGGAAGTGGATGACAGTCCTCAGTCGTACTTCATGACTGGATCTGACTGCCCAAAACATAGTCTTTCACATCTCTGAGAGACGAAGCTACTCATTCTCCCCCCAGTGGTGACGTTATGTGGATATTCAAGGCACGTCAAACATCCATGGGGACAACTCTCAATTTCACCAGTAGTTGTCGTGCATATTTCTGACAAGCTCGCCACAGGATTATGCCGGATACATGGCATTTTCAATGATCATCACTCTGAAAGTGTTCTTATGATCTGTTTGTCTAGAACCGTTTAATTTTTCTTTAGTATAATTGCGATGACTGAATTGATGAGATGTTTAGAAAGTGCCAATAAAAATAAACCAATTGTTTTATGACCTCTCCAAGTGGTTCTACCGTACGTGGATGGATGGTGTGTGAAAGCATTGGAAATACGTGGCGTGTTCAGACTTTTGATAGTGTTGTTTTTTGTTTGTTTTACACTGCTTTCAATTATCACAAAACTGTTTATCGAGAATAAATGACCTAACACTCATTCCAATGCAACACCTTTAGAGTGTATCTCACATGGACTGTGTTTTTTTTTTCGTAGTGTTTACAACTCCCAAAATAACTCCCAACATTCAATCTCTCTCTCTCTCTCTCTCTCTCTCTCTCTCTCTCTCTCTCTCTCTCTCTCTCTCTCTCTCTCTCTTGCATACATACACAAACACGCGCGCGCGCACGCACGCGCACACACACACACATACATACATACACACACGCGATCTATCCATCAATCTATCAATTCATTGAATCCAAAGGAAAGGCAATGGCAGGTAGAAATGTTAACACATAAGCCACATACTATATTCCCTGTTTAACAATCACGTTCATGTTTACCAAACACCCATAACTAGTCAAGATTCAATACTCTAACCATCAGTATTACACCTTTTTCATTCACTAAGATGGTGTGTATCTAGTTTGGAGCAGCCAGTAAAACAAATCGTCAGTTTCTTTTATGGTTACGTCTATCTGCAGTGTCTAACTGACAGTTTTTGTTTGCATCTTTGAACCCAAAACGCTAAAACACAACCAGAGTGAATACAGTGGACACTGACGCTCACAGTTGAAGAAGATGATCACCATTACGATCACCATCCTGGAAGATTTCACCAGCTGTAGCCCCACCATCACCACCTGACTTGCGCGTCCGCGTCTTTCTGGCTCTTCTTGAAACTGAGCCATGCTGTCTGACGTGAGAGAAAATGGCGTTTTGTTGACTGTAGTCAGCTTTTGCAACACCTTCATTGCTGCCTTCATCTTCTTCTCTCCGACAGAAGCCATCTTGGAGATTCTGGCAGGAGCCTGTACAGTTTACAGAAATCCCTTGTAACGTGTCTGCGTGCGCATGGAAAGATAAACGTTTGTGGCTATATCTTAACAATGTTGAAGGGGTCACAGTTTGTGCAAGGCATGTGAAGAGTAGAAATTATAACAGAATTTGAGCGAGCCTGCTTTTTTCATTTCTAGACTGTCGCGTGTAATTCTTGCATACTTCCACTTTGGGGGACCAATAAAACTAACAGAGCATTCTACAGGGTGACTCCAAATGCCTCTTTCCACTTGAATGCATGTTTGTCAATTATGCTTATGCAGCTTAATTTAGACGGATTTTGATGTTTGCTCTGCTCCTGGTGTGGAAAGTAAAGGTGTATTGCCCTGCTTGTGTTATCATTTTTGTGTTTGTTATGTCAAACATCAATCTCTGAACCTTTCAAAGGTGTGGTGCTCAGTGTCTTTTACTTGGGATTTTCTAGAGAAGTAATGTGTCATACATGTTCATTCTTTTCTCCTGCTACTGCCCCCACTCTCACCACCACCACCACCCCTCCCCCTCCCCAAGTCTGGGCTTTTTACACACGTCTGTTTGTGTTAGTTACCATTTTACGTAGAATTCTCATTTTCTCTTTCACTGAGCGTGGTGACAGCCCTGATATGGTCCTTTGCAGTCGGCTGGACTATAAACAACATTACCATACCTTATCTTCACTGAGTGCCTTTTGTTTTTTTTTCTGGAGACATTTTTACACATTCAGGAGGATATACTCGACTTCCGAGTTTCCTTTTTGCTTATTTGGAATTGCTTTTTACCAGCAAGTACCCAGGATCCAGTATCAGGCCTGACAATCTCTTCACAGGGTGAAACAGTTGTCATGTGCTGGTTCTGCTGACCTCCCTTTGAAGGGACACTAAGAACCATAGAGTACACTTGCCAAAGAAATGTTACCTCTGATGCCCTCTTCGCCTAAAACACAAACATCTTTTGTCTTTCAAATAAACATTTTAACTGGAGTTTTGTTATTTGCTCTAATCTCTGGAAATTTAAATGGATCTGGGCTCAGACCTTTGAAATGATGAATGACATCTAGCAAGTCACTGAAATTTGCGCATTGTTCTCTCTCTCTCTCTCTCTCTCTCTCTCTCTCTCTCTCTCTCTCTCTCTCTCTCTCTGTATGTGTGTGTGTATGTGTGTGTGAGTGTGTGTGTGTGTGTGTGTGTGTGTGTGTGTGTGTGTGTGTGTGTGTGTGTAATCACTGTGAGCTCCCAAGAGACTCAATGTGTAAAATTTCCACTGGTAGTAGTAGACGTAGCAGGCAACAACAGTAGTAATAGTATAAGTAGCAAAAGCAGCAGCAGTAGTAGGAGCATCAGTAATACGTTCTGATGAGACTCTTTCACCACTGTGTCTTACTCTAATTGGCTGTGAAGTCATTATGGTCTCTTACATTAGATACAATACTCTTGACATATTTGACAATTCAGCTTTAATTTAACATTTGTATGTTTTGTCATTTGTATTGTAATACTATAAAGCAGTTTGAAAGGGTACAGACATCTGTTGATTTTTTTTCTGATAGTTAACAGAGATATTATGGCAACTGCCAGGACACATATCCTTAGACATCCTGTAACGTATCAGTGTCGTCACTGAACCTCTCTACACACTGTAGGTGGGAGTGTTCCCACACACTTTAGTCCACAGACTGATTCATTTGCATCAATTTTATATGATCAATGAGATCTAGCTGCTGCAAAATACAATCCTATTGGCCCTTTATCATGTTGGCTACGAGCCAGTGGCTCCCTGACAACAGATCTCGTAACACTTGCACATTCAAAGTGGGCGTTTCTAACAACGTTTGCCATGGAGTCAAGACCATTGGCATGTGGCCGAAATGATCTTAAACTAACGTGAGAGGGGAGTTTGAGATGTGGTCACCCAAGTGGGAGAGAGTGGGGATATAAGAAGCGTGGCACAAGCATTTAATTCACCTAGTGGCCAATCAGAGGACAGGATTATGGAAGTGCATTAATTTTTGTCTCAGTTATGTGTATACAATTTGTAGTAGTTTTCTTTGAGCTCTGAGCGGATCTCACAGCAGAGGGGTCGAGAAAAAATTCAGTTTTTGTTCTGGTACACATGAACCGAAAGGGCAATAACTCTCTGGCCGTAAAGGGCTTTTAAGAAACTGTCATCTCTGCAACTGAAACACACCATAACTGAAATTGACTATTTGGGCCGTTCATTTCACGTGAAACCCCTTCTCATCTTCTCTAATTTGAAAAGGAAAAACAAATCATATACATTGTTTGTAAGCTTTTCTTTTAATGAAATATCAATTTCATTAGTATCAGAAATCTGCCCTGAAAAGTGAAAAAAAAAAAAATCTATATTCATGGGTATGATACAAACAAGATGGGCTTTAAGTATAATTGATCCATCTATACTGTAACTACTACCCCTAATATCACAACACAAATACCAAAGAAGCACAAACGATTAGAATGGAGGCTTAGTTATCTCAACATGGTTATCTTATGCTATTATACTTCCACAGAAGAAAATAGCAGAGCAATACAGATTTATTACTAACTTTTTTTTAGCCATACCATGATATGAAGATTAATTGATAATTGGTTGATTGGTATGTCAGATATATCTAGATGGCTTTTCTTAAGTCTGATACGCCATGCACTCTGAGGTACAGAAAAATCTTTCCTAACAGCTGACCTATTGAAATGTGTAGAATAACAAAGGGACTACTGACCACCAGTGAGCTAAGCAGAAGACCAACGGTGCCACACTGATGAGTTGCAGGTAATGCCACTGTCGCACCAGGAAGGAGATGGCATCAATGGTGAAGGGTCCCATCAGCCACACGATGGACAGCGCGGATGCTGCCCTTGTACGTTTCCCTGGACCCACCATCTCCATCACTGAAATCAATGAGAAACGGAGTTGCTACCGTGAGAATAAGACTGAACTTACTTAAAGGTTAATTACCAGCTCAGTTACGTACAGACGTGGTCAAACGATCAATTTTCAACCAACAAACCAGCCATCCGGTCAAATTGACCCGTCAACCAATCAGCAATTCAGCCAACAAACCAAACAAAAATCTGACTCTCTCTCTCTCTCTCTCTCTCTCTCTCTCTCTCTGTGTGTGTGTGTGTGTGTGTGTGTGTGTGTGTGTGTGTGTGTGTGTGTGTGTGATACGCATGTACACACACACACACACACACACACACACACACACACACACACACACACACACACACACACACGCAAGCACATTCACACACTGCAACACACACACTGCAACACACACACACACACACACACACACACACACACACACACACACACACACACACACACAAATGGTGCAAGTTAAAAAAAGAATTACAAATTAACAAAAACGAACAATCACTTATCTTCTTGAATTCGGCGCAAGACGGGCGTTGAGTCAACGCCCATTCAAACGCCTATCTTGCGACAAATTCGAGAAGATAATTCTTTCTTTACTTTCATTGTCCTGTGTGTTGTGTCTCTTGCCTGAAGAAGACCGAAGATTTCCAAACGCGTCGAGTTTGGTCTGTAACTTGTTTGTCCATGGTAAAAGGCGAGAGGCACTTAAAATCATATTTTGATATTTTTGTTTTCAATTTCTGCCTGCAGTGATCTCACCTTGTAACTGAAATAAGCAGTTTATAGCCAAAGTAAGCCTGCACTACACTCATAAATTCATAAACACATGCCTATTCTTGTGCATCGCACGAGCGTGCGCGTGCAACAAGAGAGAGAGAGAGAGAGAGAGAGAGAGAGAGAGAGAGAGAGAGAGAGAGAGAGAGAGTATACAACTAAGTTTTTCCCCAAAGCAGAAAGAACAAGTATGGAAACAACTAGGATAACTGCCAGTTGACCTACACAGCAACTGAGCTTTAACCCAGCCAACAAGCAAAGCAACAAAGAGGGAATCAGCATGCAGCACAGTACATTGAACCGACCTAATACAAAGCTAGAACTGTAGATAGTGCTCCCGACGACCCCAGCGACAGTTCGATAGACAATGAAGACTTCCACATTAGGCGGGAAGGCTGAGGCCACGCCCACAGCCAGACAAAGGATACTGCTGATGTAGAGCATTGTCTTTCTTCCGAACTGGAATAGCCAGAACATCGAGAACACAATAGCTATTTTGTCACTTTATTATGATTTTGTTACTGCTAGCGATGTTTGTTTGTTTGCTCTCTCTCTCTCTCTCTCTCTCTCTCTCTCTCTCTCTCTCTCTCTCTCTCTCTCTCTCTCTCTCTCTCATAATGATCTGTGTGCTGAAAAACGATCGCACTGAGAGATTTTCGCATTCCAGTCCTGCATATAGCAATCTAACATTTTGTTTTAGTTCCTTCAAGAACAAAACTTCATTTCCAACCACTCCAATATCAAAACCTCTTCTTATATGATATGGCCACTTATGATAATTGAAATGACCAGGGGTAAACTTCGGAATCTTATTCAGAATCATCAAGTGGGCTTGCTTTGGAAATCTGTCAATTGCCATTTTTTTTAGTTTAACCAGTATTTCATGGATTTCAAAGTACTGTCAACACACAAAAGATATCAACCGGTTTCACCATATATCATGGTATTTGGACTTTTGGGACTCACGCCCAGTTAACGTTTACAAGCAAAGAAATAAACTCCTTCTATAGATTTGCATTTCGTTCAGCTCCAGAGCTCAGCATCATACAAGAACATGAGCTTTACTTAACAAACAATCAAAAAAAATATTGACATATCCATGTTGCCTAAAGCCTACATCGTTTTGAAAAATATCAGTAACTTTTTGTTTTGTTCGCCTAACATATTCATCTAATGCGGTGTCAAAAGCCATCTACAGATCATTCAAATCTACATACCACACAGAAAATGTTTCTCAGCTATCATGATCAGTAAAATTCGGTACACTCTTTCGAGATTTTGTTCGGAATTATGCGATTTAAAAATTAATAGCAGATATGACGAACAACCAAAAAACTGTCCATTTTGTAATAAATTGAAATTAATTCCATATCTTGTTTGGATGTCTAAATTACTCATCATGTTTGCGAGAAAAAATATTTTTCAAGAATCTATTCCTATCCAAATGACGATTGTTTAGCTTATTTGATGCAATCTGGAAATGTGATGATCCTTGGAAATTTGGCAATGTTCTTTTATGCACTGAAAACTAGACATGAACTTATAAATGGAAACTGGACATATGAATATGTGTCGTGATTGATTTCAAACAAAAGTGAACACATTTTTATTTACATTGGTTTGTTTTCTTGAATTATTTCCTTTTTTAATTGTTTGCTTGTGTGTTTCTGAAAACAAGTTACTTCCTTTCGCTGATGACCCGTACTCATTTGTATTTTATTCTACGCAAACGTGTACCAATTGCAAAGAGGTCGGTGGTCTTACAATTGAAAATTTCAGATAGTTCAGAGGTACTTCTCTCTCAATAATAATAGAATTTAAAGTAGACAACTAAGAATTACTGCTGAAGGAAATGTCCTACGCAGAACATATGGGAGCAGGGAAAACTTAAATCATAAATGAGATGCGAAGGGAAAACATGGACTAGTTGTAAGCCACTTTTTTTCAAGATCGTCCAAAGTAATATCACCATCGCATAAGGAATGAAGAATCACCCTTCTCCCCCTACCCCACCCCACCCCCAAATCCCCAATCCCCACCTCCACACACACATACACAGAGGATGAACAAATAAGACAAACCTAATAAGCATTACTAGTTAAGTGAGAAAGAAGAAAAACATCACGGGCATACAGGTCTGTAGCTTCAACATGTTTGTAGTTTCAGTAGTGTTTGTCGTCGGACGTGCAACATGTCATGCACTATTAGAAACTGTTGTGGTATCTGTTCCATGACGCAGCGGCTAAGACCGAAATGAAGACAGGGGTATTGCTATGGTCACTTCCTCAGATTGTTTCCATTCATGTAGGTGAAGCCATGATATATTGGCAGATAAAGGCTAGTAGCGTGTAGAATATCCAAAACGTTGAATCAAAACTCGTCCATCATTCAAAAGACACAGTACACATGACATTAGATTGTAAATAAATTCTTTCCATTTTGGATTTCCTAAAGTCCGCAAATGTGGCTTTTTTT
>JADBJO010000122.1:45000-55000 GCA_016801955.1 Conus betulinus
CAAGGAGGGAGACAGACAGACAGACAGGCTGACAGGCAGGCAGAGACAGACAGACAGACAGACAGAGACAGCGAGACAGAGACAAGAAGAAGAAGAAGAGAAGAAGAAGAAGAAGACAGAGGGAGAGAGAGAAGAAGAGAGAGTGAGGGAGAGAGAGAATGTGTGTGTGTGTGTGTGTGTGTGTGTGTGTGGTGTGTGTGTGGAGGTAGATATACGTATTTTGTAGGCCCAGGACTGTATACTTCGCGCCAGTTTTTTCATGAGCCGTACAACTTAAAAAACACTTTTTCAGGAAAAACGGAAGAGAAAAAATGCTTTTCTGAAAAACAGATACAATTTAGAAAGTACTTGTCGGTATAAAATATTTAAGGAAAGAGTGTGGGGAAAAAACTTGATCTCTCCCACTCATAGGTTGACCTATCTTCCCGTCCTGAGCATTGTTTGCGCTGTGTAATTTGAAACTAGTGAGAGACTGCGTGAATACGTTCTTCAGCTTAGGTATGTAAGACAGACACTCTGGCTTTGCCGGGGCATGTTGATTTGCCGCGTGAATGTGCTCTTCACCCTCGAACAGGTTAGATAAACACACTGGCTTTTCCCGGGGCAATTGGTTGCATTATCGTTTGCTCTAGCATGTGTTATATTTGTTGTAATGGCGTTGGATGAGGGAGGGTGGGAGATCCGAGGCTCCAAATTCGAGGGTGGGTGAATGTATCTTTGTAATTTGTTGTCTGTAATATTTCAAAGCAGTGTGTGTGTGTGTGTGTGTGTGTGTGTGTGTGTGTGTGTGTGTGTGTGTGTGTGTGCGCGCTTGTTTGTTTGTTTAGTTTACATATGCAAATTTCTATTAATTTGTGCTTTGGCGTCTGAACTGTTGTAATAAAATTGAATGTTTTGAAGGAAAATGTGTTTTTAAATGAAAATAGTTTATACATTTTTACAATAAGAAAAAAGAGCTTGGAAGCCAGTAGTTCCTGATTATGGGGTTTTTATTTTCCATGTTTACCATCAGAATAGCAAGGGCACAATTGTCAGGGTCTGCAGCACGTATTAAAAAAAAAAAGGAAGCTGATGAAGCCGTCATGCTGGATAGGTAATGTTACAGCTCAACCGAACACACAAGACCCTTTCAGGGCTGGTTTGAAATATTGGTGGCATGAAAGAGAACCAAAGCATGAAGTGAGACGAACGATTGTACCACTGAAGACCTGAGTAATGAGGGAGGAGTCCACTTCCGACGTGTCGTAGACCCAGGCCTGGCAGTCTTGCAGCTGGCGCTTTGTTGGCTGTGGTTGCTGACACTGCTGTGGTTCCACTGGGAGAAGATGGAGCACTGGGAGTAGCTGGACTGCTGGCTGTCCTCCATGGGAATGGTCTGGTTCACCGCCACTTGGTGATCCTCGTTCTGAAGGACGTAGCTGTCCTCAGGCCACTCCGGCAACCGACACCTGCTTGTGATAACAGATGCTTTTTGCCGAACATCCCTATTGTTCCTACCCGTCTCCCTTTTTACCAAAAAACATCTTTTCCCTCTCATCCGTCCGCCTGTTTGTCTGTCTGTCTGTCTGTCTGTATGTCGTATGTCTGTCTGTTTGTCTGTCCCATTTCTGTCCATTTCTCTCTCTCTCTCTCTCTCTCTCTCTCTCTCTCTCTCTCTCTCTCTGTCTGTGTGTGTATGTGTGTGCCCGCGCGCGTGCCCGCGTGTGTTTGTGTGTGTGTGTGCATGCGCGCACGCTTTCTAGCTCGCTCATGTGCTGTTCAAGCTATTTTCCATAAATACGTCTTACTTATTTAAGGTTTAATTTTGCAACAATATGCAACAATGTTTCCGTGTGAAAAAGATTGACAGACGTGCACTGTGTCCAGCTCTGTGTGTCTGTGCGGACCCTGTCACTCCTGATGAAAATTGGGGGGGGGGGGGGGGGGGGGGGGGGGGGATTAGTTCATACAGGATGGTAAAGGGGCCTTGTGGATACCACACCTGTCCAGGATTTAAGGTGGAGGTCCGAGTCCGAAAACAATGCACCAACGTCCCACATGTGGTGTGCGCTTAACGACCATTAAAGAAATCCACGTCAGGAATAAAGTTGTCCTTGGCTAAAGTCTGGGAAAAAAATCTTTTGATAAATAAACAAACGGCAGCATGTCTTGGAAAACAAATAGTGGAGATAAAACACCGCCATGGTCTTTGTCAAGAATGAGTCCCATGTTCAGCGTCATGTTCAATTTGTATAAATATTCTTCTTTTTCTGCACGTATTTTTCTTCACTTTCAAACATTTGCTAGTGACACTTCTGTTCATGATAAGAACAAAAATGTTCTTCAGTGTACAATGAATGGCTTACATATGAATATCAATACATTTATGCATTAGCCAGTTATTAATCATAGGACTTTCCACTCCCAACGATCTTGACTGCAAGTAAACACAAACGTCACGACAGTAATACCAAGTTAGCAAATTGAATTCCGTGAACAAGATTTCAAAGTAATCGATTATCCCAAATTAGCTGACCTCACGGAATCTGTCAAAGTTCTACTTATGATTTCACTTGTCTCTCAAATATTGAGTAGCAAGATAGAATTTAACCTTTCCCAGGAGATAATGTTGCTTATAGCCCGGCTGACCACAAAGGGCCATAGTAGGACTGTCTCTGCTTTGAAGTCAACACTCAAACTAGTTTAAAGCAAAATGAAACGCAAACAAAGCAAAATATACACACAACTCATGAAGAGATTTTTCTAAACACACACTGGGGTTTTCTTAAGATCTTTCTCCCATAAAATTCAGATCAGATGGAAATTGTTGACCACTTTCAGAAACAAAAAAAACACATTAGTTATGTCCGATACGATGCAAGTCCTATGCTGTGATGTTTTTTGTTCTACACGAATAAATGTGACCTGATAATTGTAATGTTTCAACATGTCAGGATTCCATCAGTAAAAGAACATTACAGTTTCTGGAAAACAGAGAAAAAAATAACAAACTCAGTTATCTTAAAATTTCTTAAGCATACTTCTGTCCAAGTTAGTGACTTGAAAAATGATGTTTTAAATCCTGCCGTTCTGATTTCAGTGAAGGTGTCGTAAAAGGTATAAAGAATTACGTGCCACTGAATCAATGCGCATAATGTGCAATGAATAGTGTTCATAATAAAAGTTTAAAAGATCACCCCCCAACAACATCCCCTACCCCTTTCATTTTCTGGACCCCGTAGGAAAGAATTATGCACTTTACTATCGTTTCTCTTTTCTTGTCAGGCAAGTCGCCTCCACACACCACACACACACACACACACACACACACAACCTCCACCTTTGCTCCCCCCTCACTGGCGCATGAAGAGTGATAAGCGGTTCGTATTTTCTTTGTCACATTTCCCCTCTGCCTATCGTCCATCCCTTCGACCACGTACTCTCCCATCCTTCACTGGCAGGTAGGTAGGTTTCTGTGACCTGACCTAACTTTTCACCTGTCCCTACCCTCCTTGGTGCATGAAGAGAGAGAGAGAGAGAGAGAGAGAGAGAGAGAGAGAGAGACAATTGAACACAATTGAACACAATTTTAATGTTTCAGGCCTCCAGCCTATAACAATGTGAGGTGCATTGCACACATAAGGAGCAAAAAGAGAAATGACAACAAAAGTATATGTTTCCATGTACTAATAATGCTAATTTATGAGGGTAACTAATAATCATACTGTGTGGGATACGAGTTCTCTTTTTTTTCAATGCATAATAAAATTACTTAGCAATATCTCTTGCAATATGCACATCTTCGTTTGCAAGTAATTGTTTTAGTTCAATAGAGCTCATGTTCTGAAATTGTCTGTGCTTCAATATGTACTTTTCTCTGAAAGGCATATAAGCAGTGCATCTTAATAGAAATTGGAATTCGTTCTCAAACTGGTTACAAAAAGGACATGCTTTGTTATTTTCTTTGTATTGCTAGTTATATTTGGGTCGTTTAAGCCAAGACAAAATCTCGTGAAATACATTTTAAATTTGTTAACCGCTAAATAGGTTAGTTAAGGTTCTGGTTGTAAAATAGACTTAAATGAATAATAGGTGTTGAAGCGATCACTTGAATTTAATTTCCCAACCCAATCTTGCTGATAACAGTCTACCATCCTTTGCCTAAAGATCTTCTTAAACATATTAACATTCTGACTCCATCCACTAACCACACTTCAGAAAATCCATATCCGTGAGAGAGAGAGAGAGAGAGAGAGAGAGAGAGAGAGAGAGAGAGAGAGAGAGAGATGTATGTCAGGTCAGCGTTATCTTGTCACGTAGGTGCCTTTGCTTTATGGGAGCATTATCAATGCCCCTCCCAACCCCATCCCACCCTACCCCTGTCAGTACTCCCCTGGCTTCATACTCCTCCCACTTGTTTTCCCCCTTGCTTCATGCTCTTCTTCTTTGTCGTGGCTTTATACTTCCCCTACTTTCATACTTCTTCTTGGTTCAATCCTCCCCTACTTTTCATGGTTTCATTCTTCCTCTACTTGTCGTGGCTCAATACTTGCCTTACTTGTCATAGCTTGATATTTCCCCTACTTGCCATGGCTCAAAACTTCCCTACTTATCATGGTGCAATACTCCCCTGTACTTCTCGTGGCTCAATATTTCCCCTACTTGTCATAGCTCAATACTTTCCCTACTTGCCATGGCTTAATACTTCCCCTACTTGTCATGGTTCAAAACTTCCCCTACTTTCCTACTGGTCATGGATCAATACACCCCTACTTGTCGTGGCTCAATACTTCCCCTACTTGTCATGGCTCAAAATTTCTCCTACTTGTCGTGGTTCAATACTCCCCTGTACTTCTCGTGGCTCAATACTTCCCCTACTTATCATAGCTCAATACTTTCCCTACTTGTCATGGCTCAGTACTTTCCCTACTTGCCATGATTCAATCCCCCCTACTTGTCATGGCTCAATACTTTCCCTACTTGTCATGGCTCAATACTTTCCCTACTTGCCATGATTCAATCCCTCCCTACTTGTCATGGCTCAATACTTTCCCCACTTGCCATGGCTCAATACTTCCACTACTTGTCATGGCTTGATACTTCCCCTACTTGTTGTGGTTCAATGCTTTCCCTACTTGTTGTGTTCAATACTTCCCCTACTTGTTGTGGTTCAATACCTCCCCTACTTGTTATGGTTCAATACTTTCCCTACTTGTTATGGTTCAATACTTCCCCTACTTGTTATGGTTCAATACTTCCCCTACTAGTTATGGTTCAATGCTTTCCCTACTTGTTGTGGTTCAATACTTCCCCTACTTGTTGTGGTTCAATACTTCCCCTACTTGTTATTGTTCAATGCTTTCCCTACTTGTTGTGGTTCAATATACTTCCCCTACTTGTCGTGGTTCAATATTTCCCCTACTTGTCGAGTCTTATACTTCCCCTTCTTTTCGTGACTTGATACTGTTCCTACTTGTTAAGGCTTAACACTTCCCCTACTTGTCTTGGCTCAATACTTCCCCCTACTTCTCATGACTGAATGCTTCCCCCTACTTGTCTTGGCTCAATACTTCCTCCTACTTGACGTGGCTCAATGCTTCCCTTTGCTTGACGTTGCTCAATACTTCCTCCTATTTATCATGGCTCAAGACATTGCTCTACGTGTGGCTCAATACTCCCCCTATTTGTCATTGTTCAGTACTTCCCTACTTGACGTTGTTCAATACTTCCACTACTTCTCATGGCTCAATACTTCCCCTGCCTGCTTCTCATGGCTCAATACTTCCTCTTACTTGTCGTGGCTTGACACTTTTCCTACTTGTTGTGGGCTTAATACTTCCGGCACTTGTCTTGGCTTGATACTTCGTCTACTTGTTATGGCTCAAAACTTCTTTCGACTTGACCTGGCTCAATACTTCTCTCTACTTGTCATAGCGTAATACTTCCCTCTACTTGTGGGTCAATACTTCCCCACTTGTAGCTCAATACTTCCCCCTACTTGTCATGGTTCAGTACCTCCCCTAATTGACGTGGCTCAATACTTCCACTACTTATCGTGGCTAAGTACTTCCCCTACTTCTCATGGCTCAATACTTCCTCCTACTTGAGTGGCTTGATACTTCCCCTACTTCTCATGGCTTAGCTCTTCTATCTACTTGTCATGGCTCAATACTTCCCCCTACTTGAGTGGTTGATACTTCCGCTACTGGTCACGGCTTAATACCTCTCCCTATTTGTCATGGCTTAATACCTCTCCCTATTTGTCATGGCTTAATACTTTTCTCTACTTGTCATGGCGCAATGCTTCCTCTACTTGTCGTAACTCAATACTCCCCTACTTGTCATGGCTCAATGCTTCCCCTACTTGTCATGGCTCAATATTTCCCCTACTTGTCATGGCTCAATGCTTCCCCTACTTGTCATGGCTCAATACTTCCCCTACTTGTCATGGCTCAATACTTCCCTGCTTGTCATGGCTCAATGCTTCCCATACATGTTGTGGCTTCATATTCCTCCCACTTGTTGTGGCTCCTTACTTCCTCAACTTGTCGTGGCCCAATACTTTCCCTGCTCAATATACCCCCCCCCCCCCCACCCCCTGTCCAGTAATCCCCCCTGCTCCTTATTCCCTCGCTCAATACTCGTCCTCTCAGAACAGGAAGAAGCTCTGTTCTCGGGGAGAGGGGAGGGAAAGGAAATCTTTTTTACATACCACGGCCAAAAAACTTTATATTATTATAATAAGTACCAATATAAAAACTCTTAGACCAAAAAGCCTGGTTTTGCATTAAAAGAGGCAACAAATATGTACAAAAAAAAAGAAAATAATGCCTCTCCTGCTGCTATTAATAAATGGAACAATCTTTTTGTAAATGTGAATTCGAAACAAATATTCCTTCATAGTTATAAAGTTTCTACTGACGTCCAGCTTAGATGGTTCAAATGTCGACTTCTACATAGATTGCTGCCAACCCAGAAATACCTGTTTCAATGCAAAATTGTTGATTCACCATTATTTAACTTTTGTGATCATGAACAGCAGACAAATACACACATGCTTTTCGACTGTAATATTGTGCAGCGGTTTTGGAGAAAAATCTTCAAAACCTGCTAATGGATAAATGTCAGCACTGCGCTGATCTGGGTTGTTATTTTGTTTTGTTTTGTTTTGTTTTGTTTTTGCTTTGTTTTTTTTTGTTTTGTTTTTTTAGAAAGAGTTAGTTCTGTTTGGAGTGAAACTGACAAAGTTCTAACTTCATTCTGCTGTTTGCTAAATTTTATGTTTACAAATGTAAACTACAAAACTACCCAGACCTTCATGTTTTCCTACAATCTTAAGCTATAGATATAAATTGGAAAAATACTTAGCCTTTCCGAACTATGATTCAGATCAATTTGACAAAACCTGGTTTCCCTATTCCTTTACCATTTCTTAGTTTTATTGTGACTTTTTTTGTAACAACTCTTATATATGTACACATGGTCCCAACTTGAGTATCCCAACCTAGATAATGCTACGTAGTTGAGAATGGTAGACGCTAGTATCTTTTAACATAACTAGCCGTCCATTCTCTTGTTGTGATTACCCATCTCTCTCTCTCTCTCTCTCTCTCTCTCTCTCTCTCTCTCTCTCTCTCTCTCTCTCAGCCTCTCGCCCCTGCCACCCCTTAGTATTTTCCTTGTTTTTGATGTTATACATTTGTACATGTACTTTGCCAAATTTATGTTGAGGGATGAATGTGTGAGGAAAAATGAAGGAATTGTTGAGTGGAGGGATGAGAGAGGTGACATTAGATATGTGAAAAAAAAAAAAATAAAAAAAAAATAATAATAATCCCCCCTTCTCCTTATTCCCTCGCTCGATACTTGTCCGCTCAAAACAGGTAGAAGCTCTTGTTCTCGGGGAGAGGGGAAGGAAAGGAAATCTTTCACATACCACAGCTAAATACCTCCCGCGCGTACTCTGACGAAGACACGCAAATCCTAGGCAAGTAAGGAAAGTATCAAACAGGGGAAGTATCGATCAGGGGAGTATCAAAGAGGGGAAGTAAAGATCAGGGGAAGTATCAAACAGGGGAAGTATTGATCAGGGGAGCATCGAACAGGCAGAACCTCACCCCAATCCATCTCGCTACTTTGTTGCATGCTACTTTTGTCAGCGTTCAGATTTTTTCAATCATTTTCTATCAAGTTGGAAACAACGAAACCACGTACAACGCATTGTCGTATGTTTATTGGATTTCTTACTGTTGACATGACAAATATGTTGCAGTTGCTGTTGTTCGGCAGGGTTAAGGGCTGGTTTCGTACCAATGAAGAATAGTTTAAGCCTCACAAAGTTGTCTTTGACAAGAAATATCTAGAGACTTTTATGGTCTGTCTTACTTCTCTGCTTGGTGATTAATATACCTATTGATTTATGTGTCTCTGCTTCAAACGCATTACATTAAAAGATCCAATGAAAATAATATATCACTTCATATGTGGGACAATGTTTGCATCTCATGTAATGACTTTTATGACCATTCTAAGCAGTCATTATTAGTTATGACAGTCTTTAAAGAAAATCAGTTTCGTGGCATGGAAGGTCTTGCTGAAAATGCTGATGACAGATTTGTGTGGCCATTGCCAGTGGAAGGCATTTTATGCAATGAATGAAAGGAAAACGTCTCGACAATGTTTGCCAAGTTTGATTATGCTAACGCTGACACCTGCTGAGATTAAAACCTTTTATCTGAATGCCTTGGGTCTCTATGCGCCCAGATATGGCTTCAAGCCACAATAACTTGCAAATTTAACATTCTTCTTGGGTAGGGGGGTTGGGACTTCGCGTGCTTTATTGTTTTATCACTTATTTATGCGTCCATCTTCTGTTCGTAACAAACTGTTTTTATGGAAAAAATATAACGAAATAAGCAAAACGACGTTCAAACCTATCTGTATTATATGGATGTGACCACATCCATACTTTATTAGAAGTGACTCCACGACAAAAACATTGGTGTTACGCACACTACAGAAAGGATTTTTCATATAATGTTCCTATAACAGAAGCGTGGCTATGTGTACACCCACATAATTCACAAATGCGATATCACTGAGCGTGGTCTGTGACAATGGATGCATGCCTGCACGCCCCGATGGAAAAGAATGCAGACTGTTTTGTCTCATACAGGCCTGCATTATAGTTTACGTTGGACGCACACCCACGCCTGCTTGCACAAACACAAACACAGAGAGAGCTGAGAGACTCAAACAAAACGCTTGTTTACACTTGCATGTAAACATTAAGTCATGTGCTACAGACATAATGAGAGACAATGACCAGTCTTGAAATCTTCCTAAAAAATGAGAAGGATGATACATAGCAGTTATGAGAAAGATAATACGTAACAGACATATGATTCTAGTGAATTAACAAAGGAAATTGTTTCGCTTTTGCATTTCCACCACCTAACCATAGACAGCATACACACAAAGACTGACAGCACTCAGTACAAGCTGTTACATATGGAGCATGTAAGCACAAAGAGTTGAAAACCAAAAAACATATTAATGGAAGGGCTTAACACTACACAGAGAGAGAGAGACACACAGATACAAAGAGACAGAGACAGAGAAAGAGTTAAATCGATGACTGCCATTAATACTGCATAATTGAGAGAGCCCGAGACCAGCTAGATGTGTGTGTTTGTGTGTGTGTGTGTGTGTGTGTGTGTGTGTGTGTGTGTGTGTGTGTGTGTGTGTGTGTTGTGTGTGCACGCGCATGAGCGCACGTGTGTGTGTGTGTGTGTGCGTGCGTACGTGTGTGTGTGTGTGTGTGTGTGTGTGTGCGCGCGCGCACATCCGGTGAACACTACGACCTGTGATCAGGGACGTGGAATATGATGACAGCCACCATGGTCTGCATGCCTTTGGAGAGCACAGGGAGCAGGAGCAGGAGGAAGACACGGGTCTGGTAAGGTCCCCACTCTCCTAAGTACTGGTCCAGCTCTTCCATGGTCCTGCCTGTGAACACACA
>JADBJO010000122.1:60000-67500 GCA_016801955.1 Conus betulinus
TGAAATCTAGTTCTTATTGTTGCCTTGCCAACCAGTGTGTGTGCTGCTCTCTCGTTCTTTTAACTCCAGCATGTCCAGGGCAGTACATCCATAAGAGTCTTTCCAATGGAAGGCTGCACATTAGTTGATTCCAAGCAGGGCTTCCCATTCCACTCTTCACTTTCTGAAGTAGGTTCATGGAGTCAGTCAGTATCATGGCTTGTTGAGTTTGAAACTGGCTTATGGATGTAAGCCAGTGGAGTGCTTGTGTCACTGCTTCTACCCTCCATTGTTAGACTTGAAGTTGTTACACTGTGCGCACCATTGTCTTCCTGGATAGTTCAGCCATTTTGCTTCACTGTGTATCTCCAGCCTGGCTTACCTTGGTGACAGAATCGTCAGTTTATATCAAAATATAATCTTTTTGTGCAAAGGTCTTCTACCAGCATCTGAATTTCTGCGTTGGTTTTGCCTTCTGGCCATTCTCGACAATGTCTTCCAAGTTCTGGAGCGATAGCAATTTGGTAGAGGTGCTTCAAGTGGTCTGCATATTTCTCCCATTCCTTGGTTTCTTTGACTTCTGCTAATTGGCACACAAGCTGTATACTGTCTTCTGCCTGTCCCATCCGTGATTTTCCACGTACCAGCCGAGTGCCTTTTGTTTCCTTGACCGCCGCATGAAGTGGGTTCTGGGGATTTTCAAAGGCTGTGAAATATGCCTTCACCTGTTCCAACTTGTGTCTTGCCTGCATTGAAGGAAGGTCGAGCAGGTATCGCATAGTTTGAACTGGTGTGTTCTTTGTGGTTCCCAGGATCAATCTCATTGCTTCATTTTGAATTCTTTCTCATTTGAGAAGGTTGCTGCTGGACAGTGTTTTAAGCCCTAATCCATAATCTCACACACTGAGTACAAGTGCGTGATACAGTCGGTAGAGATGGCACTGTTCAATGCCTTTAGCTGCCATTGCTTTTATGGCAGATAAGCCTTTTTTGTATTTAAGAACAATATTCTCAAAATGCTGTCTAAAGGCTAGCATTCTGTCAAAGCCTGCACCCAAATAGCGTAGGTTGTTAGTTGATTCAATTGGTATTCCATTGAAGGAAACTGGTGAGGGTACTTGTCCTGATGTCTTGATGTTGAGAGTGCAGACTATTGTCTGGGCTTTTGTAGAGTTGATGGACGATCCAGTTTCTTGACACCATTGAGCAATGTTGTTCAACTGTTGCTGAACTGCTTTCGTTCTTTCTTCAACACTCTTTGATGTTTTATAGATCAGACCGTCATCTGCAAATGTCATCACTCGAGCAATTCCGTTTCTTTTCAGGTCTGCTAGGCCTTTAGTGTAAACATTGTACAAAACAGAGGAAAGAGGAGAACCTTGAGGTAATCCCATAGAAAGTATATGAGGCTCAGAGGTCCAATTTCCAAATCGTAGGATGACGGTTCGCTCCCGAAGTGCCCTTAATATCCATCGTGTAAGTGTCTTACTGACTCCATAGACGAGTAGTTCCATGAGAAACGAGAACTGGACTTTGTTGTATGCATATTCCAGATCTATTGCAACAGCTAGTGTTTTCTTCCTTTCTTGGAATCCTTCGTACACTTTTCAGGCAAAAGCGGCCGCATTAGACATCCTCATGTGTAACCATTTCATTTTCATATGTTTGTTTTCAGATTTTTTAAATATCGTTCAAAGGGTAATTTTTTTTAAGTGTCCTATTCGAACAACAATCTTTTCTTTTCTTCTCGCTGAGTGACATTATTTTACGACATACATTTCAGATTTGTGCACTGTACCAGAGTTTACCAATATATTAGGTGTATCTTGGATATCAGTTACGTCCTTTTTTCACTTCTTTGTTCTTATGAACTGAACAATTTATCGAAAATAGATAAAATACCAAACAGAAGATAAATTTGCATTTGATACAAATTGATCACCTTCTTTTTTAGAAAATACACCATAAAACAGTCTCTATTCTTGTGTGTCGGTTCTAAGTGCCTAATTCCGGAAACACAGAAACATGCACTTTGATATTATCCTCATTTTAAAAAAAAAATATCCACGGAATGTTTAGTTTGATTTATACTGGAACGACACTCAGAGAGAACATATGATCTGAAGTTTCCAGATAATCTGTACTCCCAAAACAATGTTACGTTTAGTGCGAACTAAAACTGTAAAAGTGAGTAGGCTTCCATACTGGTTATTGTGCAGCTACAGTATTGGTTGGTATGTTCGTGCACCCATTGGAATTATTTCAGGGTCATCAAAATTGTGATAGCGTGCACACACACACACACACACACACACACACACACACACACACACACACACACACACACACACGCACGCACACGGCGCGCGCGCGTGCGCGCGCGCACACACACACACACACACACACACACACACACACACACACACACACAGAGCGTGCACGTGCACTCACTCACACACATTATATTACCATTACACACACACGCAAGCGCCACACACACACACACACACACACACACACACACACACACACACACACACACACACACACTCGCTCGTAATACTAAGAGCGTACTTACGAAGTAAAGGAGAAGAACGTAATTCAAAACTGCTTGAGAAAAAAAAGGCCAAAAATCATGTTAACAAAGTGACGGCACAAGCTAAACGACAATACTGGTCAAACTTTTGTAAAAATGAAGTAAACAGTTTCAGAGATTATCAAAAGGTGTGGGCAAATCTAAGAATAATACAATACAACAAAACCTCCACTTCCGTCTATGATTCTGTCGAATGTCAGATCCATCAACCCCAACAGCAAGAACTGTAATTTTGATGAGTTGCAGGCAAACTGTGCATTTTTAAGTGAATTCAGGAACTCATGTTTACTGTGTTTTACTGAGACTTTACTTACAGATAAAATCACCGACGAACGCATGGCAATTAATGGCTCTGGTACACCATACAGAATGGACAGAGACTGTGCAATAACAGGAAAAGAATCGGGTGGTGGCGTGTGCCTGTATGTAAATGAAAGACGGTGTGACAGTGCGACTGTGTGCGTGAAGCAGCGAATGTGTACGCCAGAAGTTGAACTGCTGTCAGTGTCCTTGAGAAGCTATTTACCGCGCGAGTTTGGCCATATATTTGTGACAGTTGTGTATTCCCCAGTCTATGACCAGTCATCTGCAACACGTGCTGGGCACACAATAGCTGGTGTTGTCTGTGATCTGCAAATGATATCTGCTGATGCCCCATGTTTAGTTGTGAGTGACTTTAATCACTGTGACCTGAAAAAAAATTTCTTCCTTCTTTTTTAAGCAGTATGTAACCTGTCCAACGCGGATTGATAACACAATTGACTTGTGCTATGGAAACATCCCTGGTGCATTTAAATCTTTTGGTCTACCGCCTGTTGGTTTGTCTGACCATAATACTGTGCAACTGATCCCCGCATACAAACCTAAAATACAAACTGAGCCTGTTGTGAGGAAGAGTGTGAAAATATGGACGGCTGAGAGTGTGGATGAGCTGAGAGGATGTTTTGAGTGTACTCATTGGAGTGTGCTGACTGACTCATGCCAAAATGTTCATGAAGCGGCAGATGTTGTTACTGACTATATCCATTTTTGTGTGAAAACATGATTATCCCAACAAAAACAATTAAACTGTTTCCAAACAACAAACCATGGATCACGGGGTCAGTTAAGACACTTCTTAATGAGAAAAAGATAGCATTTCAGGCAGGTGACAAAAAAGAAAGGAAACGAGTTCAAACAAAGCTTAGGTGCGGAATACGGAGGGCCCAAAAGGAATTCAAAGCTGAAGTAGAAGAGCGGTTTCAGTTAGGAAGAATGAAGGATGCATGGCATGGTTAAAGATTCTAACGGGTGAAGCCAAAAAGAAGCAAGATCTTGCCAGATGAATATTAATGACCAAACTGATTTTTCAAACAAACTCAATGATTTCTATTGTCGTTTTGAAAGAAATGATCTGGTGGGGGACGGTAGACAATCTGGTAAAAGAGCTAAACAAAAGGATCAAAGACAAGGGAGATGACAAGACTTTGAGATCCATGGGGATGTTGTGTGAAGTCACTGTTTTTGAAACTGAATATCAGGAAATCAATGGTTCCAGATAATATCAGTGGAAGATTGCTGAAATTGTGTGCTTCTGAACTTTGTAATGTTTTCTGTAAGATTTTCAATTGGTCTCTTAAGGCATGCTCTGTACCCAGTATCTGGAAAAATTCCACTGTCTGCCCTGTCCCAAAGAAAACAAACCCTACAACATTGAATGACTATCACCCTGTAGCTCTGACCTCCATAGTTACGAAGTGCTTTGAAAAACTTGTTCTCCATCACTTGTTAACTTTTGTTGGTCAGTACCTTGACCCCTTTCAGTCTGCTTATAAAGCCCATGTAGGTAAAGATGATGCTATTCTAACTCTCCTTCACAATGCTTTCTTCCACTTAAACAAACCAGGTTCTTTTGTGCGTATTCTTTTTGTTGATTTTTCCTCTGCTTTTAATACTATACAGCCACATCTCTTAGCTATGAAACTGCTTGACTTAGGTGTTGACCCAAAGCTTACTTTATGGACTGCAGTTTTCTGTGCAATAGAACTCAGTCTGTTCGTTTTCAGTCTGCACTATCCTCTGAACGCTTGACTTCTACTGGTGCACCCCAAGGCACAGTTCTGTCTCCCGTTTTGTCTACTTTATACTAATGACTGTAGAGGCACAGAGAAAAAAACTCAACTCACTAAATATTCTGATGATTCTACTATTCTAGATATGTCAAACTCTGATTCAGTTTACTTTCACGAAATTAAAAAGTTCTGCAGCTGGTGTAAAGACAACTTTCTTGCTTAATGTGCAAAAAACAAAAGAAATCTTAATCGATTTTCGGAAGAACCCGGAACCTGTGCCAGACCTTATAATCAATGGTGAAGCTGCTGAACGAGTGAATGAGTATAAATATCTGGAATGATTGTCGATGATAAATCAGTTTTTGATAACAATGTTCCTAAAATCCATAGAAATTGCCAGTCAAGAATATTCTGTTTGCAAAAGCTACGAAACATTGGTGTTAAACCTGTGATCTTACAAACTTACTACAGATGTTGTGTTGAGTCATTGCTCACTGTTTCTTTATGTGCTGGTATGGAAGTTTGGTGTGAAGAGCAAGCGGGTATTGAATAATGTGGTGAATGTGTGTAGCAAAGTGATTGGAATGAAGCAAGTTGGAATGCAAGAATTGTATGACAGACGAGTGGAGAGGAAAGCAAGAAAGAATGCCAGTGATGATAGCCATGTTTTAGCAAAATATTACGAAATTTTACCATCTGGACGTCGTTTTAGGACCCTTAGAGTCAAATCTAGGGCACAAAAAACTTTTATACCCAGGTCGATCCATCTGTTAAATTCATGATGTCTTTTGTACCACTTTTCATGCTTAGTGATGTGAAGGGGTGTGAGAGAGAGGGAGAGAGATGGGGGGGGTGGGGGGGGGGAGGGAAGAGGGGGTGTGGGGTGGTTGAGGGTGTGTGTGCGTGTATGAAGATATGTGTATTTGCATATAATATGTGCTTGTATGTGTATATATTTGCTTGTGAGTGTAAGCCTTTGGGTGTGCTTGTGTATGTGCATGTGTATGAGGTTTTTCAAATGATTACAATGTGTGTGTGGGAGGGGAGTGAGTGAGTGTGTGTGTGTGTGTGTGTGTGTGTGTGTGTGTGTGTGTGTGTGTGTGTGTGTGTGTGTGTGTGTGTGTGTGTGTGTGTGTGTGTGTTGAAGGGTGGGGGCGTTGGACTGTACATGTAAATTCTGTAAGTGGCCACTTGATTGTGATGATTCTTGTATCATGCATGTTGTCTTGTGATACTGTCAGACGTACGATATCCATGCATGCACGCACATACACACACGAACCTGACGTCTTTCCTCCGCACACAACTGCATCCACTCCATACACATAAGGCGCAAACAAAGGTCAATTTTGATTATTCCCCTCCTTAATCTTTTAAAATCCCATGGGGGTTTCTTTACTCTGGCATCAATCAAAGCTTATATATTTTCATATTCTGTGATTCTTTCAGCTGATGCAACCATTCAGCTTCTTTGAAAGTCACTATTGCAGGTTTACTCACTGCAAGTGTCCACACACACACTCTCTGTGGTGTCCGGAACTGGCTTCCTCTGTGCGGGGATCCCATACACATCACAACTACTGGTCGGCGACAAACTCTTGCCCAACCTGGATCTTCCCGCGGATCGGAGCTTGGCCCGGGAACGCGCGCAGCCCCCGGCCATCCACCTTAGTGCCCGATCTCCAGTCTCTTCTTTCCTCTACCGCACGGGGAGTCGGCCCAGCTATAACAAACCGGATAAACACGAGTTCAAAACAAAACACTGCCAGCTAGTTAGCAGTCATGTTACACTTAAACATTTTTGAACTCTTCAATTTTTCAAACATAGTTTCGGTTCCGACAATAAACCGTTGAAAACAAAATGGAGAATCATCTAGATTCTCACACAATATAAAATTAGATACTTACGGCTTGAGTACCGGTCATTCAACTACAATTCACATACTTCTGTATGTGTTAGGCCTCTGCCTTTTATCATTGGGCACAGTCTGCCTTCTTCATCTAAATCATCCGTTCCATTCTCAGAGTGCGCACCGATACAGGTCAACGCCTGTTTATATTCAAATCGCGTGAACAGTGTTAAAAAATTTCACTCAAACTCTGGGCCACGTTCAGTCAATACGCTCCCTTGTGTCACACGACTAACCTATAGTGTAACGCACGAATCAATAATCTTTTTGTTAATCTGTACTGTCTCATGTAATCGCGTAGCATACGAAATATCGCTCCGCATTACATGACAGATACTGTTTATTATGCACCTATCTTAATTTCTCATCTTTTGAGATAATAAAGTATTCATATCATATCATATCATATTATATCATATCAATAATGAAAAACGGAGTATCTCTACCAACATGTCCGATAAAGCTCCCTAACTCTGATTTCCCCACCAACTCAGAGAAGGCTGAAGCATTCGCCAACATATTTTCAAAAAAATAGCAGCACAGACAGTCCAATAGCAGAAATGAAACAAACGCAGAGAGCAAGAGGAGAAAAGCAATTTACAACGACCCTGACCCTGTAATAGACCATTACCTGAATGTTCCCATAACATTACAAGAAGTGGAAGAATGTCTCAGTAATCTAGGAAATAAAAAGACATCAGTAGGCTTAGATGGCATTTCAAATGAAATGTTGCATCATATCCCTCCGAATGTAAAACATTTCATATCCCTTTTTATTAAAAAAAAAAATGTTGGAATGAGGGAAATCTGCCTTCTGTATGGAAACATTTTATAATTATTCCCATTAAGAACAGGGAAAACCTCGATCTAATATAAACAGCTACCGACCAATCGCCCTAACGTCTCATATGTGCAAACTGTTGGAAAAATTTGTTCTAAACAGGTAAACATATTTTTGTAACAA
>JADBJO010000122.1:77500-97500 GCA_016801955.1 Conus betulinus
TCTGAGATTGTCAACAATGATTTTCACTGTTGCTTTTGTGGCTGTGACTTCCACTGTGCCAATGAGTGCCTGCACAGTACTAACTCTTCAGCTGTTTCTCAAACTTCTGAGACCCTTCCTAAAGGAGAGGAAGCTCACTATACGGTCAATCGTGTTCTCACGGATGGTCTCTTTATTGAGCCTCCTTCTGTCAATGGCTTTCAGCTACTGTCCTGAGAGATACAGGTTGTGCGACTGCTGGAGTACGTAAGTCTTTTGTTCGTAAAGTCCAGTTCACTGGTGAGACCCAGAAGTGTCGGTCTTTTGATGGTCAGATTGAAGTCTTTCCCCTTGCCTTGGTGGGGGTTTCTATTCCTTACTTTTCGGGTCCGGTTAAGTCTTGTGACACTGATGATCCTGTCACTGACTTTATTCTTGGTAACCTGCCTGCTGTAAGTTCTTCTTGTTCAGGATCAGGTGGCTCTTTTGCTCCTTGTGCTGTCAGCACGCGCCATCAGTCTAAGCTGGAAAATCAATCCTATAAACCCTTATCTGTCCCAGACGTGTCGTTGTTGAACGTTACTCCCAGAGACCTTGCTGTTATGCAGAAACGTGATGATTCATTGACACACTTGTTTGCAACAGTTGTTAGTGACTTACCTTCCCCCCTCGCCTCTGCTACCAACACAATCGACAACAACATTCTTTTTTGTATTCATCCCAAAGATATTGATGATGTGAAACAAGTTGTGTTTCCAAAGGATTTGTCGGACATTGTTCTTCATACGGCGCATGATTCGATTTTCGCTGGTCATCGTGGTGTCAAACGTATACCACAACGCATTCTTACGTTGTTGTTTTTTGGCCTTCCGTTTTTCGTTCCGTGTCACATTGTAAGTCATCTGTCCAAAGACTGTCGCTCGGATCGTGTCCCCTGTGCACCCTGGCACAAAATGCCACCGTTCGGAAAAGGTCGCTGTGGATATCGTTGGGCCTGTGGAACTTTTGTCTTCAGGCCATCGATGCATCCTCACTATCGTGGATACAGCTAATGTTGTTGTTAATCAATGGCTAGACACTCACGCATTGATCATTGGTATGTGATCCTTACATTTGACTCACACTTGTTTAGCTATTTTGTGGGGTCTTGAAAAGTGTGCACGGTTTTTGACCGTCAGGATATTTATTTAAAGCAGATCAAAGAAATTTAACCTTATTGCAAGTATCCAAGACTAAAAACAGTCAACCAGCCGCCGTGGCGAAGTGGTTAGCGTCGCGGACTCCCGGCTGGGAGGTCGTGGGTTCGAATCCCATCAGAGTCATGTGGGTTTTTCTGCCCCGACCGGCTCCTACCTAGAGTTGAGTTTGCTGCGGACTCAGTTGGGAAGACTGGGACCACACAGTTGAGTTTCATCCACTTAATGGATGCGTTTTCTGAGAGTGTTGCTCAAATTTCCTGACCAACACTGCAGGTGCCCGTATATCTCTCAGTTTCGATGTCTTCTCCACGTCTGTGGCCTTGGTTTGGTTCCATCGGGGTCATCGGCATCGGCGGGTCCATGGGGGTTGTCGTTGGACGGACGTGGTGGCGCCCTCCGGAGGGAGAGCTCACTCACGCCGGCTCCGCGACTAAGCAATTATTGTCGTCAGTAGGGGGCTTAGTAGGTGGCGTCCTGCGTATGTTAGATCAGAACAGGTGCCACTGAACACCACCGAAGTGATTCGGCAGCAGTGCAGTGTCTCCTCCGGTGGGTTGCCCTCTTGACGACTTGACATTGACTGCTCCCAGTGGATTGCCGGTGCCGGTGCTGCGGCGGGACCGGCCGGGCTGTGGCTGTGGACGGGGTGTCGGAATGAGCGGCGTGGGTGCACTGCCTCTGAGGTGGCGCAGAGGTTGGGACAGAAAAAAAAAAGAAAAAAAAAAGACTAAAAACAGTCGCCTACCAAAATAGGCTGTGTCCATTCAAGGGTTCAAATTAACTGTTGAACCAATTTCAGGCACAACTCACGTTTTTGCTCATTTGTTGTCCTGTGCCTGAATGTGTGTGTGTGTGTGTGTGTGTGTGTGTGTGTGTGTGTGTGTGTGTGTGTGTGTGTGTGTGTGTGTGTGTGTGTGTGTGTGCGTGCGTGCGTGCGTGCGTGCGTGCGTGTGTGTGTGTGTGTGTGTGTGTGTGTGTGTGTGTGTGTGTGTGTGTGTGTGTGTGTTTTTGTGTGTGTGGATGTGGGTGTGTGTTTATACCCCATGCTGTTTTCTTTTATTTGTCGACTTTAATCCTGTTCTATGTCAGTCGACAAACGTGTGAGGATACTTCCAGTGATATGTCATGGTGTTGCATTACTACATCATTTTTTCTCTAGTACTTTGTGTCTATAATATTTTACTAATTGCTGGAGGCATTATCATTCTATAGTTAGTTGAGTTCTGTCATGTGCCTCCCATATGGTTTTCAATTATGTCATGATTTATATTGTTGATGTTTGTCTGTGTCTTGCTATGGCTATTTGGATTGATATGGATGACACTCACACCATCGCTTGACTTTTTCTATGATGAATTCTGCGGTGATGTATTGTGAGTTCATCCTTTTGTCACTGAATACGAGCGTGTTTCTTGTCAACGGCCTGATGTTAGTGCCTGGTCCCTATGTTTCTGGCCTTTGAAAAATCCCCCTTGGGAAATTCTTTTCTCGGGAGGGGGAATGTCATGTGCCCTGATGACGATGATGGTGATGATGATGGTGATGATGATGATGATGATCTTTATATCCAGGGTAACAGATAAGCAAGCACATGTTTTTTTTCACCCGCCCTTGCCCCGTTAAGGGACTAAGTATGACTAGCGACTAGACTTACAAAACTATTCACACACACACACACACACACACACACACACACACACACACACACACACACACACACACACATTCACAACATTAAAAAAAATTCATCCATTAACATTGAAGGCGTAGATGACTTTAAAGGGGAAAAAAGAAACGATTGAAACAACAAACAAGAATAAAGAAATTGATTACAAAGAAGAAAAAAATTCAGCACACATTGATATAGAATGAGCGAACCTCCTATCGAAGGAGAGAGAGAGAGAGAGAGAGAGAGAGAGAGAGAGAGAGAGAGACAGACAGACAGACAGACAGACAGACAGACAGACAGAGAGACAGAGAGACAGAGACAGAGTTACATTCCTTTTTAAAAAATATTAACATACAACAAACTGCTAAGGACGATAATTACACAACTACAATGCATCATTGATATCAACATTTTTTTTCTTTCTTTTACATTTACATGATGTGGTCACAAGGCAAGACGAGAACGAACAGTACTACAATCAGTTATCATTAAGCAGCAATGAATTCCTAGCATCAATGGTCACAACACTTATTTCTCATGGTGTGTGTATGTGTGCATGTGTGTCACCGATCGGCGGTACTGAACCAGCACGTCCATGTGGTCAGAGTGGTACTTCAAGATAGAGATCGAGTGCGCGTGGGCGTGCGAGCGCGCGTGTGTGCGTGCGTTTGTGTGAGTGTGTGTGTGTGTGTAGGCTTGGGGTTTTAGTTAGGTGGGGGCTAGGCTAAGTCCCTCAGGGTTAGGTAGGAAGGTAAGGCTAGATAGGGGGTGGGGGAAGTAGGACATACAATAAACTTGTCTTCCACTCTTCATTTATTGAGGGAGTGGTAGGGGGAAGTTGGTTTCGTTTCCGACTGTTACCCATTGTTGCTTTGGTTCCACGTGAGAGCCCAGATGTCGATAATTTCATTGATGACATCCTGGTGGCCACAATTGATCAGGACAGCCATACAGAGGTTCTCAGGCGTGTGTTCCAGAGACTCAAGGAATGTTCCTTGTCGGTTGACCTTCAAAGTGTGAGCTGGAAGGAAAGGAAGTCACCTACTTGGGGCACAGGATAGGTGCAGGAAAGATATGGCCTGAGCAGGAGAAAATGTCCCGCATTATGGACGCACTTAGGCCTGAGACCAAACGGCAAGTGCGGGGATTCCTGGGACTAGTGGGTACTACAGGAAATTTGTGCCTCGGTTTGCTGACATTGCCGAGCCCCTTACTGATCTTACTAAGGGAGCAGTCAGGCAAGTGAAATGGGACGACGGGTGCGAACGTGCGTTCCAAGTCTTGAAGCAGCATTTCTGTCAACCTCCCATCTGTAACTTGCTAGTGCCTGGGTTGACATTTGTACTCCAGACTAATGCATCAGAAGCGGGAGTGGGAGCTATGCTGTGTCAGCAGTACCCTGAGGAGATGCGCCCTGTGGCATGTGCCAGCAGGAAATTAAGCCCTGCAGAGCAGAATTACGCTATAGTAGAGAGTGTCTCTGGCAATGGTGTGGGGAATACAAAAGTTCCAACAGTATTTATACGGGACCCCTTTTCTTGTCCAGACAGATCATTCCCCACTCCAAAACTTAGAAAAGATGAAGTCTGCTGGTGGTGGGAGGATCACAAGATGGACACTGCAGCTGCAGCCATTCCAGTTTACAGTGCAGGCAGTGTCCGGAACGGACAATGTGGTGGCAGACTTCTTGAGTCGCTTGCCAGAGAGAGAGAGAGAGAGAGGGGCAGGGAACCTGTAAGTTCCATTTACCGTGTCATGACAGATTGATACTCTTGAAGCAATACGATCAGAAGAGTGTGAGGTAGCGAAGTGTTACTGAGGGCGTGGTATTTGTAGCATGTGTTACACAGCATTAGTGCATAGTCAGAGCAGCCTTAGTTATGGAATTGTGTTGCCGGATGTGCTGGGGAGTCAATGGTGTGTGGTTGCTTTTAGGAGCCACATCAAGGTGTGAAGGTGTCGACGAGTAGTGCGTAGTGTAACAGCTGCCTATAAGTACTCGTATTAAGATCGTGTGAGGCAGAGTTAGACCAGGTTGATTAATGTAACCTGTGACTGTTATTGTATGTAAAAATGATGTTGTCGGGATATACTTTGGTGTGCATCACTTGTAAAGTGTGCATCAAAAGGAACAGCTGGGCATGGTGATTGGGGAGTGTGGACTGTGATAGGTAGGAGTGCGGGTAACCGCTGATCGAGTGAGAAGTTGTGGTTTTAACCTGTAGTTAAAACTTAGGCGGGGGGGGGGGGGGGGGGGGGGGGGGGAGGGGGGGGAGAGGGGGGTGTCACCCATCGGCGGTACTGAACCAGCACGTCCATGTGTTCAGAGTGGTCGCGTGTGTGTGTGTGTGTGTGTGTGTGTGTGTGTGTGTGTGTGTGTGTGTGTGTGTGTGTGTGTGTGTGTGTGTGTGTGTGTGTGTAGGTTATTTTTTTTAATGAACATTTTTTAATATTAAAATCATTTTCCAAACACACATACATTACAAGCAAACTACATAACAATTGATTGAAAGGAAGCACACACACACACACACACACACACACACACACACACACACACACACACACACACACACAAACACGCGCGCGCGCGCGCGCGCGCGCGCGACAAAAAAGGCAATCGAACAATCATACATCCTTGAACACAAAACAAAAGGGGGACCAGGGCCCTTGGAGGGGATTGGGGGGGGGGGGGGGGGAGTTGGGGGCAATGGTAAGGGATGGGGTGGGGTCCATTAGCATTCTCATATCAAATAGAAATCAAACATGATTATACACAAATATTCAACCATTTTCAAAAACACGCAATTGAAGTTTATCTTGATGAATGTGGTACTGGTAGTCTACAGATGAAATACATATGTTCTTTTTTTTATTCTAATATTCAAACTAATCGAGAATCGATTTTTACAAAAGCCAAGTTTTTTCAAATTGTGCACAAATTCCATTTATAATTGCCATGTAATGTTCTAAGTAATATCTGTCTTTCAAAACAATGTAACAAGGTTTGCATATGTGTTTGTACATTGACCAATTTACATTCATATATGTGAAATTTCGCAAATAAAATGATGAAATCAAAACGACGATGTCTGTCCGTATATTCTGCTTTACACCAAACAGTACAAGTTCTTTGTCAATCACTAAATTATGACAATGTGAACATTTCCGAGTCAGCAACTGCTGTAAATTCATCCAGAATTGGTGTGTAATATGACAGTCAAACAGCACATGAGAAATTGTCTGCTCTTCTTGCTCAAAAATATTACATATACAAGAGTTACTACTAAACGACGCAGGAACAAGAATATCTGGGTTGGAAGTAATTTATGTAACGGTCTAATTTGAAACCATCTCAACTGCACATCACTAGATATTCTGTAATAATGTGGAAAAGGTCTTTCCAATTTAGATCCTTAAACCAGTTATTCAACTGGAAACAGCAGTTGGGGTGATTCCGTTTTCATTCAACATATTCTGTATGAAATTACTACCTTTCTTAATACAGGACCAAGAATTATTCTCTAAGGTTTTATAGCTATTAGTCAAAACAATGTTTCACTTCCGACATAAAGCTCGCAGTGCATTCAAAACGCCCTCGTATGTTAAAAAGTTTGTTCAAACATTGCGAAAACTAATAAAAAAAAAAAACAAAAAAAAAAAAACAATCATTGTAAGTCATGAAGGTACCATCCGTATTTATCAACTGTTTCACAAAAAAGATATATGATGATTACACCATTCTTGTAAATACACCACCTTTCGATCTCTCAATATATGATCATTTTATTGAATACACTCTGTCTGGAACTCATGAACTGTCATTGGGAGCAAGCGTGTGTGTGTGTGTGTGCGTGTCTATCTGTGTGTGTGTGTGTGTGTGTGTGTGTGTGTGTGTGTGTGTGCCTCTGTGTGTGTGTGTGTGTGTGTGTGTGCGTGCCTCTGTGTGTGTGTGTATGTGTATAGGGTTGGGGTTTTGATTAGGTGGGGGTTAGGCTAAGTCCCTCAGGGTTAGGTAGGAAGGTTAGGCTAGACGGAGGGAGGGGGGGGGGGACAGGGGGAAGTAGGACATACAGTAATCTTGCCTTCCACTCTTCACTTATTGAGGGAGTGGTAGGGGGAAGTTGGTTTCGTTTCCGACTGTTACCCTTTATTGTTTTGATTCTGTTTGAGAGAGACCGGGGCAGGATATGGGATTTTGTTGTGTTGTCAAGTCAGTGAGTGGTTGTAAATTGTCATGTTGTTGCACGAGCAACAACTAGTCCGTTGGTCGGGGGTGTGAGCTCTGCAGAGGGATACACTGTTCTGACCAATGGTTGCCTTGTGTTGTGAGTGCAGCTCACTTAATTCCACCCAGGGAAGGATGCGTTGGGTAGCTTCACTTCGGTCCCTGGTGTTCGTGGGATTGGACGTGCTCCTTGTAAATGCGGCTGGGGCGCCATTAAGTTGTGCTGGGTGTGACTTCGAGTCATAGTTATGGCCAGGTCCTCATCAGGTTAGGTGTGCCCTTGGGCCTGTGCCAAGTTCTGTGTCATCCCTGTTTGCAGTCCACTTCCAGCCAGTTGCAGACCTGGTGTGGGTGACCGTCTGTCTGTTCAGGTTGGTGATCTGTGTGTTGGTGGCGTTGTGGTTTGTAGTGTTGTCTTGTATTTTGGTCGAGTTGTGTACTGTGGTTGACTCAAGTAGTGATTAGTTGGTATTGTATTCATCATGCATACTGGTTGTCTGGTATGATGTTGTCTGGGTTGTGTTGTAATTTGTTGTCAGCTGGTTTGTGTTGTCACCTCTCTTTCTATCTATCTTGTAAGTGGTGTACATAAGGGTTCCTGCTTACTGTGGTTGCCTCAGGTAGTGATTAGTTGGTATTGTGTTTCATCACGCATACTGGTTGTCTGGTACGATGTTGTCTGGGTTGTGTTGTAATTTGTTGTCAGCTGGTTTGTGTTGTCACCTCTCTTTCTATCTATCTTGTAAGTGTGTACATAACGGTTCCTGAGTTTAGTTGTCATGGGGCAGTTTGGCTAGACAACTTGGGTTCAATAATACCATTGAAGGACGGTGAGGCACGGTATCTATTGTGTCCCAGCTCATGTTGGTTTCAGTCGTTTCAAGAAGATAGTAATAATTATGAATAGTTGGGATTTGGTTGAGGACTATAACATGATTCGGATGCAGCTGTGTATGCGTGAATCATAAAGAGATGTGATGATTGTGCTCAATTTTCAGTTGTAAATAGTAGTAATACGTTGAAGTTGAGTGACGATTTCGAAGATGCCCTGCACAGCATTAAAATCGGTTAACTGTGCAGCAGGGCCAAGGCTGATTTGTGGGCGAGTGGTTTATACCAGGGTACGGTCGTGACCATCCAAGTTATATTGGTGTCCTTTCACTTTCGTTGGTTCAGGACGCGGGTGTCATGCGTGTGCAGACTGTATCTTTGACGTGTGTGTGTGTGTGTGTGTGAACACGTGCACCAGGTTTTGTTGAGAGCGATATGCGCGTGAAGGCAAGTCTTTTATTTTTTACTTTTACTGCATGAACGGCCACAGTCATCCAATTGATTTTACACTGTTTTGTGGGGGTTGCGAAGAAAGAAAAACAAATTATAGAAAGCGATAGACCTAGAAGTGAGGACAAAAACCCAGTCCTGCTCTAAGTGGGTTCTCCGGCAGGCTACTGTTACTTCACTTTTCGCCCTTCCGAGCTAGCTGGTTCCTTGCTGATCTAAGACAGCAGGGCCCCAAATACATTGAAAAAAAAAAAAAAAAAAAAAGCTATTGGGATAAGAGTGGGGATGGGAGGGGGGGGGGGGAAGGGACCTATTATCTAACTAACTACTGACCGGGGGCACCCTAGACTTAAAGATGTCCAGGGTGTCCACTGACACAGCTGTTTCAGGCAGGTTGTTCAATCACATATCGTTTTGGGGAAGAAGGAAGCTTGTCGATATTGGGTTTTACACTGACTTTGGTTGAGCTGGTGGGAGTGCTTCCTTCTTTGTCTGGGAGGGGCTGGCACGATGCAGCTTTTGTCGACGATCGCCTCTCCGTCCATTCTTTTCCGTAACATGACAAGCCTAGCTACCTTGCGTCTGTGCTGCAGAGTCGACCATTGCAGTTTGTCGATTATAGCAGTGACAGTAGATGTGTTGTGGTACTGGTTGACCACAAACCGTGCTGCTCGTCTCTGGACAGCTTCAATCTTGTTGATGTTGACTTGGGTATGCGGGTCCCATACGGTGCGCGCGTACTCCAAGACCGGTCTGACAAAAGTCTTATAGGCTGTTTCTTTGAGGCGCACTGCTGGGATCTTCAGGTTTCTTCAAAGGAAGCCGAGGGTCTTGATGGCTTTAGCACAGATGGCGTTGATGTGTAGGTCCCAACGTAGGTCACTTGTGATGGTAACGCCTAGATACTTGGAGGTAGAGGCAGTTTCTAGAATATGGTTGTGGAGGGTGTAGTCGGATTTTGCAGGAGAAGATGACTTTATAACTGGGAGAGTAATACATTTTCCAGGATGGAATGCCATGTCTCAGCTGTGCTCCCATACTTCTAACTTCTTGAGGTCTTCCTGAAGTAAGCTTTGGTCGGTTTTAGAGGCCTTCAAACGTAGACAGCTGTGTCATCAGCAAACAGGCGTGTCAGTGAGGAGAGTTCTTCTGGCAAGTCATTAATGTACGCCAAGAAAAGTGCCGGCCCTAAAACAGAGCCTTGTGGGACCCCTGACTGCACACTAACCCGGCTGGAAGCTGCGCCATCCACTACCACCCATTGTTGCCTGTCTTTCAAGAATGCTCCTATCCATTTGTTGATCTTTCCCAGGACACCGTAATGTTTCAGTTTGTGGCTAAAGAGGCTGTGATTCACTCTATCAAAGGCTTTCGCAAAGTCCATACTGATGACATCCGCCTGATTTTCTTGTTCTTAAGTTCCAAACAGTTCTTCTGTAAAATCAAGTAGTTGTGTTTCGCAGGACCGAAACTTGCAAAAGCCGTGTTGTTCTGGACATAAGATTTCGTTGGATACTACGTGAGACATGAGAGCGCTGACGATGACGTGTTCCAGGACTTTGCAGGGGATACGAGGTCAGAGAGACTGGGCAGTAATTAGATGGGTCAAAGTGTTCTCCCTTCTTGAATATTGGTGCAACGTACACATGACCAGTGTCAAGAGAGGACTGATAGATCATAGTAAGGATTGGGGATATTTCAGGGACAAGATCTTTCAGGATGCGAGGACTGATTTTGTCAGGGCCACAGGCACAGGGTTGAGTTTGGAAAGGAGTTTCTGAATGCCTTGTTCAGTAATCAATACATCAGAGAGGGTTGAACTGGAAGAAATGTCTGACATCTTGCACTTAGCGCGAAACTCTTCCTCTGTGTACTCGCGTCCCTCACTGAACACTGACTGGAACTGCTTGTTGAGAGCCTCCGCCTTGTCGGTGGGAATCTGTCACAAGCCTTCCATCCACTTTCAGGGTGCGACGCCAGAGTTGGAGCTGCGCTGGTGCTTGACGAAGGTGTAGAATCGCTTGATGTTTTTCTTCTAGTTCAGGAATACCTTGTTTTTTCTTTCTCTTGTAGACTCTGACATGGCGCTTGGCAATCTTACGGATGTCTGCTGTGATCAACGGTTTACAGGCCCTGGTACGCGTTGTTTTGTGGGAGACATTGGTCTGGACTGTCGCGATAAGGGTGTCCTTGAACTTGGTCCAAAGATCCTCTGTGGTGAGGTTGTTTTCATTGCTCATCAGCGCCGAGTGCAGGTCCTTCATGTCCTTCCTCGTCGCCTCCAGTTGGCCTTATCGTAGAGGGGGATCTGCCTTAGAGACTGCTTGATACGTGGTGGGTTTAAGGAGAATTCACAATAGGGGATGTCATGGTCCGACAAACCAGGAATGACTTCAACCCTAGGGATGAGATGCAGGCAGTTGGTAATAAGATCTAGCGTGCTATGGGTTCCTTTCTTTTTGTCTATTCTTGTGGTTTCTAGCACACTAGTTGTTGTATACCATGGTCATGCAGTAGATCTCTAAATTTTCTGTGGAGTTTCAACACAATTAGTACCAGGTTTGAGTGTCAAAGTGTTCCAGTCCCAACCAGGAAAGTTGAAATCCCCTCCCATAAGGATGTATGCATTCGGGATCTTAACTGTCCTGTCTAGTGACTCGCCCAGTTTCGCAAGGCTGGGTACATCTGCGGTCTTGGGGCGATAAAAAACGCGCACAGGTAGAGAGTTTTTTCCTGCCAAGCAGCTTAACACCAATCCATACGATCTCTCAGTCTGTAGACAGTTCTGGGACGATAAAACTCTCCAGGTTGGATCTGACAGCCACCAGGACACCGCCTCTGGGTTTATCTCTGTCTTTGCGGTATAAAGTGTACATATCAGGGATGACTTCATTGTCGGAGATTGAGCTATCTAACCAAGTTTCACAGGCTATAATAATGTCCGGTTTGGTACTGTCGATAAGATGAATTGTTTCTGCTCGTTTTCCTCTACTGGACTGAAAGTTGATGTTTAGGACACGTAAGGTCTATTTTTGGATTGTTCTGTTGGTTTGCTTTCATAGGAGAAACATGTGGCTAGGCTTGAAGGTGGTTTCGGTTGGTGTAGTTAAGGAGATATCGGAATCATTATGAAGGTTTGAAGTAGAACTGTCAGGCCAATCAACTCCATGAAGGTCAAAAGCTGTAATTCAATTGCGGCTGCCACAAATGGCGCAGTGCCACGAGATGTCCTCATGATGAAGTTCTCTGTATTTCAGCGTTGGGATGCTTTGGCAGCGGGCATGATACCACATGTATCGCAGGCAACTCCTCTTTCTGACCAGCTGACAGAGATGTCGCAGGTTCCACAGGGGTAATGCGAGTCATTCCCACCAGAAGATTGAGACGATGGTCCAGGGTTCGGCTCAGGCGCGTAGGAAAGTAGTAGTAACAGAGTACATAGATATAAGGGCACAAGCTGGTTTTTGTAAGACAGAAATCTGTGGTTCTTCTTCCAGCTGTCTGCAAGAGCTTGAGTGAACAGGCACAATCCAGATGAACAAGTGCGGATGACTGTCTTATCAGAGAAGTTGAAGCTCACAACTTGGTCAACATGGGGAGCATAAACATCACGCACAAAAAATTTACATGAAAAAGCATACAAGACAAGTGTCGGAAGAGTAAAGTTGAATTGCGGCATGATGAATCATGTACAAGTTATGGTTTACAGAGATAGTAGGTGGAAAATCAATGGCCAACAAATGTAAATAAAGTGTAAAAGTACTCACCTCGGGGAAATTTTGTTTAAGTCAAAATTGCAGAAAGCGTGGACCAAAAAGAACCTAAACACGTTTTCAGATTACAAACGGGTATTAGCTATGCAAAAACTAAACACTGTCATGGTCTAAAAGACACGAAAATTGGCCAAAAAAAATTGAGAAAATTTGGAGCTCAAAAAAGGATACTGCCCGACCGGAAGTACGCAACCCCTTCTTCTCTTTATGACACCCTTCAAGGAGACGGGCGCAATGATAGGTGTTGTGTGCACATTGTGACGTACGCATGTCGTACAGGACACCGAGACCATATGGGGTGGGAGTTTTCTATAGAGCAAGTGACAGTCATCATCACACAGGGGTATATATATATATATATATATATATATATATATATATATATATATGACAAAAGAGGGTTGGAAGGAAGATACCATAGGTTGCATGGAGGCGGACCCGTTATGAAATTTTAGTAGTAGAAGGAAGAAATCAAGTTTAAGGCGAGTGGCTTAGCAGTCGGTGGAATAAAGATTGGATGCTGTGCCGGATGTAATATTGTATGAAGTGTGGTTATGTTGGCATAACAAGGAGTAAGATCTGGGTAACTGACAAGAGCTGACATTAGAGTGGGGTGATAGATGGCAATTTGGAGTGCAAATCATGTTTCTGACATATAAGTATACTTCACAGTGCAAAGATGGGTAAGGATGTGAGGGATTGTGGCTGGGAGACAATTCCATTGTGTGAACATTGACCAAATTTGAAATCGATAAGTTTTTGTAGCGAGATGTTCATTATTACTGATTGTGTGAAGACATCTTGTGAAATTGTCCATTTCCTTCACTACTTAGCATTTCCTAGGGGGGTCATGGAGTCCGCGTTGGGTCGGTGGGGTCTGTTTTCTTCTTTTTTCCGAGATTTGGGTGTGATACCTAATTTCATATGTAATAACGTGGATTGGCTCAGAGAGAATATTACTTTAACTGCTTTGGTAAGTGTTGGCCGTAATGGATCTAGTATCCCCAAAGCGAGTAACAGGTTGATGGGTGTATTCGAAACATAAGGAGTTACTCTCATATCCAAGGGGGAAGTAAGCAAGGGATCTGGAGAATTAAAGCCTTACCAAGTAAGCTATGTGCCTTGGTTACTCAGGTAGTAGCGACACTATAAAAGTGGCCTACAGTTGTTTCAGCAGATATCCTGCTTTCATGCTGAGGCTGGGGCTGGATCATCGCAGTCTGCAGCCACGTGCTGGCAGGTGAGCAGTGGCTTCCTGCTACCTGTTGCTCTGCCAGGAGGGGGAGACCACCCAGGCCGTTTCGACGTCTGTGAGGGGAGTGGCAGTTCTTATCCAGCTACCTGTGCTCTCCCGGGAGGGAGAGACCCATCCAGGCCACCCGCTGTCTGTGAGGCAGTTCTCCGGTCACCTGTTGCTCTCCAGGAGGGGAAGACCACCCAGGCTTCTCGTGGGGAAATTGCTGGCCACCGTCTCTGTTTTCCCAGGAGGAAAGGACCGCCCTGCTCAGGCGCCACGTGAGGGGTGTGCACCAGGCTTTCATCATCAGTTCCGGTGGGCCTTCTGTGGAGGAGTCATCCTGCGTGAGCCCACGGACAGCGGCGGGGAGCGGAGCCTCCGGTGAAGGGGTTCCTTCATGAGTCGGGCCCGTTGAGAGGGGTCCTGCTGTGTGTGTGTGTTCTTCCTGTTCATCGTGGGGGAGGAGTCGTCCTGTGAGAGGCCACGGACAGCGGCGAGAAGCGGGGTCTTCCGTGGAGGAGGGATTGTCCAATTTTGTGGTAGAAGAGGGTGTAGGAATAGCTAGTAGAGTTAGGGGTGTTGGCTGCTGCCTCCCTTAGGCACGTAGTGGCCAGCACGGGATAGGGCACCTGTCGTTGCCTCCCTTAGAGAAGTGGTAACCGGAGTGGTAGTGGTCCCGGCGTCAAAAAAAAAAAAGGTGGGTCCCAGGGAGAGGGTGGGGAGGTAGTAGATTACAGATTAGAGTCCCTTGGGTTAGTCCTCGTCCCTAGTCGTTAGTCACCATGTGTGCGGGCTATCGCTGCGCCCCTAGGACACAGTGATATACCGCAACTGGTGCTCTAGGATACGTTAGGGTCCCTCGGTCATTGTAGCAGGGTAGGGTGGGCCAGTGGGGAAGTGGGATACCTGTGTGGTTGTGGATGGACGTGAGTGGTGATTGCTGGGTGGTGGCGCCATGGTTTGTATGTTGAAATAAAGGAGTATGCGTGATTGTAAAATTGTGTTGGTGTGCTGTGTCATCTGACCTAGTGTGTGATAGGCGTGGGTAGGGGTGGTAGGGCCGTCCGGCTTAGTGACTGAGACCGTGTGCGTGTGTGTGTGTGTGTGTGTGTGTGTAGTGTGTAGTGTGTGTGTGAGACAGAGAGAGAGAGAGAGAGAGAGAGAGAGAGAGAGAGAGATGTCATTATAATCTACCTTCACCCTCTATCGTTTTCTTCTTGACTATTCATACACTACCCAAGACTATGATTATTAACTGACAATTCATCGATATACAGCCGTAATTAACGAAGAGAGAGAGAGAGAGAGAGAGAGAGAGAGAGAGAGAGAGAGATATTTTCATTTTCATTTTCTATCCAAAATATCACATGTTAAACATTACTATGAAATCTGAAAAAAAAGCAGTACATCAATATAATCAACAGTAATCAGGACACACATCTATCACCGTGTAGTTACAGTGCTCCAAGAAATCAAAAGTATTAGGACATCAATCAATAAGTGACAATGCACTAATAAAAACCAGTGACCACAACATTCATTCATCATGATATAATTACAATCATTAATAAAACCAGTGGTAGCCATATCTCTCATTTATCATTATCCGGTTTTAAAAACATCGGTGGAAAGGAAGCAGCGTATCAGTTTAATATGCAGCAAAACATGATGTGTGCCCTGGTATATGCTTTTTCTCCCTAATAGCAATGGTCTGCTGTGAAATGTGTAATTAGTTTTTCCCTGAAGGATTCTGTATTTTGAAATGTAGTAGAAGTGAATTCCAACAACACCACAAGAGTAAGATAAGCTTTATTTAAGTAGATCTATTCTAGGTGTGGGATCCTAGAATTCAGTGAATCCCTAGGGTTTATGCTAAATTTAGACTGAAGAGTTATGGTGCTAAACTCGACTCAGTTTTTTTGCATTAGCAAACATTTGTTGACAGCAAACGTTTCTTTTAACGGAAAGAGCACCCGCTTAATATAATCCCCTTGACTAAAACTAGACGATTTTAATAGGACTGCTTTAAGCGCTCTTTTGTAGAAACTCGTAAGAGATTTCATGGCATTAGCACTAGCAGAATTAAATAGTGTTGAATAATACTTGATTGAAGAGAGAATATGTGCGTGTAGGAACAATTTCCTGGCATGAAGGTTTAGAAATGCTTAATCCTGCATAGCTGATATGTTTTGTCTGGATATTGATTTACATAAACAGCGAAGGTGATTAGACCCAAAAAAGATTATTATCAACATATACGCCTGGAACTTGATGACTATCCACCCCTGCAGTTTCCTAATTATTGATAAAAACCGATGGAGACTGTGTGGTTGTGTTTTTGTCTTCTCTGCCTTTTTGTCATCAGCATTAGTTTTGTTTTATTAGGATTCAGTGACATGTTTTTACATTGCACCAATTACTTAAGATATCAGCATTCTTCTGTAATGAAGTGAAAACAGCTCCCAAGCTGAGGCTACTTATATGAACAGTGGTATCATCACAAAAGAGTTCACATGAATCCCTAATATGAAGAGGGAGATCATTTATATAAACCGAGAGAACAGCAATGGGCCTAACACAGAACCCTGGTGTACGCCATGTTGGATAGGTAGCTTCCCTCATAAATTGTTGTTGACACAAACGATTTGTTGACGGTCTTCTAGGAATGATGTGATTAGTTGGAAGGTATTTCCTGTTATGCCATATGATAAAAGCTTCCTGCATAACAATTTGTGGTCAATTACAGCAAAAGCCTTTGCAAAATCAACAAACTGTGCGCCATAATATTTATTCTCATTAACACTGGCAAGCCATTGATCTACTACTTTTGTAAGTGCTGTATGACAAGAATGATTTTTCCCGAATCCCTATTGATTTTTATTTAGTAGCTTGGAGGAATCAAATTAGTCGCAAAGATGTTTCTTAATTATGTGCTTTTCCAAGGGCTTGGACATAACTGGCAAAATGGATATAAGTCTGTAGTTCCATGGTTCAGATTTGTCTCCAGATTTGAAAATGGGTATTACTTTTGCAGCTTTGAACTGAGCGGGGAAGTGACATTTATCAATGCATAAATTGTAAATGTAGGTAAGAGTTTCAGGTGTTGATAGTTTCAGTATTTTTCCATCAATCCCGTCAAGTCCGCGACTTCTTGTCTGCTTTAATTGACATAAAGCTTGGCAAACATCACTAACTGTCATAGACAGAACTGGTCTTGCTGAACGAATGTTCTTAGCATTGCAAACGTTTTGTTTAAATTTTTGTAGTTCATTTGAGTCAGTATTCTTTTCTTTGACAATGTGTTCTGCAACTGAGAGAGAGAGGGGGAGAGAGAGAGAGAGAGAGAGAGAGAGAGAGAGAGAGAGAGAGAGAGAGAGAGACAGACAGACGGACAGATAGACAGACAGACAGACAGACATAGAAGAGAGAGAAAATGTTTTGAGTAAATTTTTAACTAGTATTGAAAGCTCATCTTTCCAGGGTCCTTGCTCCCCATTGTTTGTTTGTTGTTGTTTTTTAGAGTAGTAATTTGCGCTCTTGAGTAAAAAGAGATTGCCTGGCACTTTGGCGAAGGCAGCGGACGAGACAGGCAAAAGGAAAGAAGAGAAGAATTTTTTTTAAGTTTATTGTTGATTCTAGGGTGAGTGTGGGATGTGTGAACATATTTGATAATTTTTAATACAAGCTTTTGTGGCGTGATCGTGATCGGGATTATTTCTAAATTCTACCCTGTTCATACACCCGATACGTAAGATGTGGATGCTGTGATCGATCATATAGTAAGTATTTCATTTATTTTATTAACATAGTGTCTTCTTGTCTTTCTAGGGCAAGCACCCTATATTTGGCACCTGTTGTTTGGTACCTTGACAGCCCTTCTTGGCCCTTGACGTGGTGTCCGCTGCCCCAGATGCAAATAACCCAGGACGTTTTTTGGTGACTAAGAGATGGGGTTTGTGACCCACAGCGCTTTGTGGGGAGGGGGGCATCTGAGAGACCCAGAAGAAAAAAAAAGAAGAAAAGGAAAACATATGTACCAAAAATAATGTTTGATATTGTGGACTGAATTATATGTATATTGGCAAAGAAAATAAAATGAACGTGTGAATAGTCTAAAGATCAATTGTTGTGGTGGTGTAAGAAAATAAAATGAGAGAGTGAAGTCCCCACGCGCGCCAAAAGAGGTTAGGCCTAAAAAGAAATTATATTTTTTTTTGTTTGTTTTTTTGTTTGTTTGTTTGTTTTTTGTTTTTTTTTTTTTGTTTGTTTGGTTGTTTGCTGGTTGGTTGGTTTGTTGTTGTTTGTTTTTTTGTTTTTTTTTTTTTTTTTGGGGGGTTTTCGTGTGTGTGTGTGTGTGTGGGGGGGGGGGGGGTATGCTGATTCGTTGTATTGAAAGAAAAGGAGTCAGATGTATGGTTGCGTACAGGGCGCATGATCGTCTTTGCGTGTGTGAGTGTGTATGTAGAGACCGTCGAGAGACAAAGAAGAAGAAGACAAAAGAAGAAGAAGAAGAAGAAGATCTCTGGTGTGGATTCAGCTCAAGGGATGGACCAAGGATCTATGAATATGATTAGTCAAAACACTTTTATCTGATTTGAAGGAAACCGAGCGGAACGATTAAATGTGGCCCGGAGGCGACCTTGAAAAATGTCGATGGGGATCTGTGGCAGAGACAAAGGCCTGTGCTTTCCTCAGGGTCCTTCTCAACAGATGGAATGTTTGATAGGTAGACAATGTGCGCGTGTCCTTGCTTCATCAGCCATTTGCCCCTCATTTCTCTTCTGCGTAACCTTTGTGGTGTGTGTTTTTTCACGTGTGAATAGACTAAAGACGTGTGTGTGTGTGTGTGTGTGTGTGTGTGTGTGTGTTCATCCTGTGATCGGAAATGGACAGAGCAGTCAACATCAGAGGCAGATTCAGGTTTACTACCTCATTTAACCATGGGTATTGCTACATTATTTTCATTGTGAAAATACTGTTCCAGACAGGAGGAGGATGGAGAGGGATTAGGATGTAGAACGGGGGGGGGGGGGGGGGGGGGGCGGGCAGGGTTACTTGTGTGACTTGAGACGAGAATGTTTCGCAGTTGGAGAGGTTTGGAAGCTTTTCCGACCGAGCTAACTGTGTTTACTTCATTGGTATGGGAAAGCTTGATTATGCTCAAAGGATGTTTCTGTTGCATCGTTATGAACACGTAAGCACGCACGCACACACACACACACACACACACACCACACACACACACACACACACACACACACACCATTTTGTGGGTTACGGAAAATCACACACACACACACACACACACACACACACACACACACACACACACACACACACACACACACGTTTAAATTTTTAGGAGTTTTCTTTAACCAAAATTATCTTGGAATATTCATTTTGAATATATATTAACAAAGGCTAGGAAAAGTTTGAATTTATTTTTAAAATATATAAGCAGACTACCCTAGGGAATGGATTCAAAAAACTTTACTTCATGTCTCCATAGCTCTTGTTAGATCAAAACTTACTTATGGTCAAGAAGTATATTTTAGTGCTTCAAAATGTCTTCTGAAAGAGTTACAAAGTTTGGATTGCAAAGCCATTAAACTTGCTCTTGGTATCCCTGTTCATGCCTCAATGCAAAAACAGATAGAGAAGCTGGAATTTTGCCCCTTGATGATTATGGTAACTAGCAGCATCAAAATTTGTCATAAAATCAAGTGTTAATGATAATTACATTCAAGAAGACTTAAAACTTAGATCGAACACTGACTTTCCAAAAAGGGCAATTATGATTACATCGCAAGAAACAATAGGTACCTATACTTCTGATTTGATTGAATGATCAAAAATAGATATCAAAGATGTGGCTAAAAATCCATCTTCTTCATTTATTCCATCATGGGAGATACCAAAACCTTTTCTTGATATTGGTTACATTGACATCAAAAAAGGGGGAAATATTAATATCATCGCTAATTTAGCAAAATCACATGTATACGAAAAAAATATCAAAATCATCTTCAGGTGTTTATTGATGGTTCTGTTTTAGATGATGGAAATGTTGGTGCAGCATTTGTTATTCCTTCGCTTAAAACTCAAAGATCGTTCTTTCTGGGTAGTTATTTATGTATATTCACAGCTGAATCAGTAGCTATTATGCTAGCAATGGAATTTCTAACAGATCTTTCCAGTAATATTGTTCAGATAGCTTGTTTTCTTTTTGTATATTCAAAATCAGTCTTACTTGCCCTTGATTCATCAAATATATCGACACGACCCGACCTTGTGTTTTTTAAATTAAATATCTTTTTTATACTGGCTGGCGTCCAAAGGCACTCTTATAGAATTTTGCTGGATTCCTTCGCATACTGGTATAGCTGGGAATGAATTGGCTGATAGGGCTGCAAAAATAGTCCTAAAAAAGCAGGGTCATCTTCCGAGCTGAAAATAAAGCCATCAGTCGTAGAATGTTATCGTATCCTTGAATCAACTGCACGGAAGAGAGCTCAAATAAATGTTGATATTTCATCCAAATAGTGGGAAGCTTTTCCAATAGACCTTGTACTAAGAAAATGTCTGATCATCCAGTTTATTATTCCAGACAAATATATTCCCTTATAATTCGATT
>JADBJO010000122.1:105000-106941 GCA_016801955.1 Conus betulinus
TCATTCATGAGATATGAAGAATTCAAGCACAAACATGCTGTTCAAACAAACATCATGCTATCTCTAGGTTCTGTACAATCTGTTAGACAATATATTCGAACGAGGAATATCAGATTCACTAGCAATATACTTAAGAATGCTGAAAAGGAGCTCAGTATTATTTGTAGCGTAAAGAAAGGAGCTCGACTTTATTATATCTTAAATGAAGATAACTCACAGCCAAAGTGCTGCGAGAAATGGAACAATGAAACAGGGAAAGAATTGAACTTGAAAACAACATATTTCTTCGCACACACAAAATAAAAGAACTCAAACTGAAATGGTATCAAATAAGATTAATTCACAGGATCCTGGCTATATTGTTCTTGAAAAATGAATATCACTGAAAATAACAAATGTACTTTTTGTAGGTCTGAAAAGGAAACTGTAGATCATTCATTTTTTACATGCGACGTGACAACACGCTTTTGGAGTGATCTTCATAATTTCTTAAAAGACAATTGCTCTTGTGTACATGAAATTATATTATCAAAGGAACTTGTTCTGTTTGACACTGACTCTCGATTAAAAGTTGATATCAGATTTGATTACATTATTACATCTGCAAAAATTCTTTGTATACAAATCCTGAGCTGAAAAGGTGCTTCCTCTGTTTCCTGTCTTCAGGAAATATTTAAAACTAAATATCAAGTTGAAAAATGCATTGCGAAAATGAATATGAACTATGCTGATTTTTTGCGAACAAATGTGATAATTATAAGCTTTTGATTGAGAACTAAGATTTGTGTGCGCGTGTTTGCGTGCGCGAGTTTACATATGTTTGTGGTGTTGAACAAAACCGAAGATTCTCTCATGTTGGATAGATTTCAAGAAGAGCGATCTTTATACGTGTATCGAGCAGGGCATGGCAGCTAAAATTTAACCATCGGTTTTTCTTTTTTTATATAAGTAATTTATATGTGCTATTGATGTTGATTTCCATGCTTCTGTACTGAAAATTTTAGAAATCTAGGGTTGTTTCTCTCTCTCTCTCTCTCTCTCTCTCTCTCTCTCTCTCTCTCTCTCTCTCTCTCTCTCTCTCTCTCTCTCGGCCGACCCTTCGGACGTGTTTCACTTTTCGCTCGCTCCCAAGAATCAGTTTCTGTACGTGTGATTCATGTGTTTCATGTGTGTTATTTTGCAAGGAGGTGTGTGATTGCACACACGATGTGCATATAGAAAGGATTCCTGTGTTCGACGGTGGTGTTGGTTGTTTTTTAGGCGTTCTATGTGTAAAATCATATCTCAAACCCCTCTCCAGTGCTGTGTTAGGCCACCGACCAAGCTGGCCCAGTGTCATTCACGTGCCATGGGCTCCAGATCTTGAGACGCTAATCCTCCAACCTCCTCTTCCCCATGGTGTGGCCAGATAAGTGGCCCCATTTGTGGCGCCATTTGGTTTCCACAGAGAAAACGATCGCCTGGCTGTTGGGACAGAGTGAAGTGAAGTGTGTGTGGTGCTAATCATGTTACGCTGCAGTGTCCGGAAAAGATTCTCGTCCCAAGACAAGATGTGGCGGGTGTGCTGTGACGGCTAAACGCCATGGCACACACTGCAGCGGCCAGCATATGTGTGTAGTCTACGTATATCTGTAATTGTAAGTTTCTGCTTTTTTGTTTTTCTTTCTCCTTTGGGCAAACACCACATAATGCTCATAATACAAATAAAAAATGCCTCTCACCACGCGCTCTATGAGCGCCAAATTTTTCACCAACGAAACAATTAAACTCACTAAAGACCCCTGCCAAGTGACGTTTGATTTCTCCCCTCACCACCCTGCCTGTATGGAGATTTGTATTATGTGAAAGGTACTGTGGTAAATACCGTCCATCATTTACCTCTAGTGTACTGAAAGAATACACCAAAAATAACAAGACTCTTTTGGATCTGGCGCCGACCTT
>JADBJO010000122.1:113419-115919 GCA_016801955.1 Conus betulinus
TTTTTCAGTCTCATATTCAATCACACATAGACTATGGATCTACTCTATGGGACTGTGCTAGCGCTAACACCCTCAAACCATTACTAAGCCTACACAAGCGAGCACTCAAATTAGTCCTCCTAAAAACCAGTAGTCTTCTGGACTCGGACTATAAAAAGATTCAGGTCCTCCCCTTAAGTCTGAGATTAGAATACAACAAAGGGATCGTAATGCACAGGATTGTGTCTGGGAAGGCACCCACCACATTAGTTCACAGATTCCCGATAAATTCCTCAAGACTCTACCTAAACTTCATGTCCCTGTTCCTAGAATTGACTTATTCAAATCCAGTTTAACATATTCAGGTTCCTGTCAATGGAACTCGCTCCCTGAATCAACCAAACAACACCAATGCATATCAACCTTCAAACACCATTATTTCAACCATCTGATCTGCCAGTATTTGCATACTCCGCCATAAATCCACCACCAACCACCATCGATATCAAAGTGTTGTTTCGTCTTCCAGAGTCATTTCAACTGGCGCACCCCAGGGTACTGTTTTATCACCAGTGCTTTTTTACTCTGTACACAAATGATTGTTCAGGAAGTGATTCAACTTTGTACATTAAATATTCAGATGACTCAGCACTTGTGGATCTCTCCAACTCTGATTCTGTTTACTTCAAGGAGGTTCAAAGATTTGTTGACTGGTGCGATCATAACTATCTTGATCTGAATGTAACAAAAACGAAAGAAATGTTGATTGATTTTAGAAAGAATCCAAAAGCTGTACCACCACTTTTTATCAAAGGTGCTGAAGTAGAACGTGTTGAATCATACAAATATTTAGGAACTTTTATAGATAATAAGCTGAATTTTAAATCCCATGTTGAGTATGTCCACAAAAAATGTCAAACCAGATTATATTTTCTTCGCAAGCTGCGATCATTTCATGTGAATACTGACATTCTTCGGAATTTTATTCATGCTTCTTGGAATCTGTTCTAACTTTCTCATTTATGTGTTGGTATGGTGGGTTGACTGTGAAGAGCAGAAATGTGCTTGAGAAAGTGGTGAACGTGGGAGGAAAAATCGTTGGTGAGAGACAAAAAGTCTCTGAGTGAGCTATACAGGTGCCGTGTTGTTTGTAAAGCGAAGAAGATTACGTGTGACCAGACCCACGTTCTTTGCAATCAGTATGACCTTCTTCAGTCAGGACCAAAATATCGATCGGTTAAATGCAGAAGTGTCAGATTTAAACAAAGTTTTTTCCCCTGTCCATTGATTTCATGAACCGAGAAAGATGTGTTTAATTGAAATCCAAATTCCTCTATATGAATGTATGTCATATGTGAGAAAATGGGTAATGTGGCTAAATTATTGTTTATTTGCTGTGAATGTGTGTGACCACAAATTAATTTCTCAAATTGAGATAATAAAGTTTACTTGACTTGACTTGACTTGACTTGACTTGTATTTTCATGTCTTACGAAAAATGATTACATGTGACTTGCTCGCTCTCTCTCTCTCTCTCTCTCTCTCTCTCTCTCTCTCTCTCTCTCTCTCTCTCTCTCTCTCTCTCTCTCTCTCTCTGTGCGTGCGTGCGTGCTTGTATGTGTGTGTTAAAAATTTTTATTTTTTTTTAATGTTCATTTCTCTTCTATTTTCACTCGATGTTCCATTATGATTGCATGACCGCCTTGTTTGCTTGTTTGCTTTCTTACATTATTTCATTTCACTGCTTGTTGTAGTCCCTACTCAGGGCGAGGACTGGATGTAAAAAAAGTACGTCAGTGCTTATAACAATACGGAAATGATTGTGTGATACTGACAGTGTAGACATGATGTTGTGCTTGTTTTGTACATTGTTTATGTTAGATAGGATTTGCTGTTCATTTTGTAAAATCATTACTGCTTTGTAATCTGTTCATGTAAGATAAGATCCACCGTCCATTTTGTTGTTTTTAGTACAGTTCTTTGTTTATGTTTTCCATTTAATAATTTCTTCACGAGCAAATAAACGTGTTTGCCCTTAAAAAAATAAAAGACAGAAAAGAAAGGAAACACGCTAACAAAAAAGAAAGAAAACAAAAAGGAACATCCCCAAAAATGAAAAAAAAAAAAAAAACATTGAGTATCAGAACACAGAGAGAGAGAGAGAGAGAGAGAGAGAGAGAGAGAGAGAGAGAGAGAGAGAGAGAGAGAGAGAGAGAGAGAGAGAGAGAGAGAGAGAGAGAGAGAGAGAGAGAGAGATCAGTTCAGTTCAGTTTCATCAAGGAGACGTCACTGCGTGCGGACTAGTCCATATACGCTACACCACTTACGCTACGTTTTGATACCACACTACGCATGATTTTAAGCTGATGGATAAATGAATTAACAACTAAGATGACAGAATTGATGAAGAGCGTCTCGTGGTTACGACTTAGCAGATGTCTGACCTACGCATTATCCCCATGCGCTGATCAGACCTTGAGTGCCTACTTAACATTGTTTTTTTTTTTTCTGTCTATTCCTC
>JADBJO010000122.1:120919-223419 GCA_016801955.1 Conus betulinus
AGTGTTGATGTTGATCATGTCAATTGTTGCATCTTTTTGATTGACAAAGAGCTGTTTGGATTGGATAAAGATATTCTGTATGTTTGTACATATATACCTCCAGAAGGATCTCCTTTCTACACTCATTCTGATATAGACAATGTCAGTAGTATGATCGAAGAGTGTTAACTGATTTTCTGTTACAGAATGACGTGTATGTATTTTAGTTGGTGATTTGAACAGTAGAACTGCTGATATTTCTCAAGAATACTCTGCGAAAAATAATTTTGACCCACAATTCAATAATTTGTGCCTTGATTTGACCGGCAATCAAACGATCTTACTTTGAACAACTATGGGAAATTATTATTGAACATGTGTACTGCATTAAATGAGTATTTTGAATGGCATGTATAGAAGCGACCATGAAGGTTGCTACACATTCATATCTGATTCTGGAAGCAGTGTCACAGATTATTTTGTATTCTCACGTGAACTTTTTATGATATTGTTTGACTCCTGCAAACTGTCTATTGTTGAACGTATTGATTCTGACCATTTGCCAGTGACTGCAGGTGTTGTTTTCCCAAAGCAACACCTATCTGATATTTGTACGCAAAAAGAGGATTTAGTTATTTACAAACTTTTGTTGGACGACAAGTGTGCTGATAAATATACAGTATTTTGTGTAGTGAGGAAACACGTACCAACATTGACCTTGCGATTGATTTAATTGATGTTAACGTGAACGATGCTCTTAAAGCTTTTAATGATTGAAAAAAGAAAAAGAAACACCCGAAGGTGCTGGGGAGGACCCAGAGAAGCACTGTCTTGACCTGACTTTAGAGTAGTCCTGTACCACCCTTGGAGGCCTGCGGTGTGTTGACGATGGGTACAGGCACGCGCAGGACACTCCATCAAGATATCAAGGGACATATCTGCTCCTGAACAGAGGTAAATCAGACTACAGGATGCAACTCATAACAACAGCGTTAAAGTAGCATCCCCATGGGTGTACCAGCCCGTATTTCATGACTGCAGAACCCACCGGCGAAAAACACCCACCCTCCAGCTGTCGAGCACACCCCACAGACCCAACCACCCCTGCCCACGCACAGATGAAGACAGTGCCACTCCAGACACAGCCAAGTTTTGGCCATACGGTCTTATGTGCCCTCAAGAGAGAATCCAAAGTTGTAGTCTTTCCCACTGTCAACAGGACTTTCCCTGTGTGGTCAGTGGGTCTTTCCTCACCATCACTGGACCTTTCACCAGGGTCAGCCTAGTTAAGGCAAAGAAGAAAAAGAAACACCCGAAGGTGCTGGGGAGGACCCAGAGAAGCACTGTCTTGACCTGCCTTTAGAGCAGTCCTGTACCACCCTTGGAGGCCTTCAGCGTGTTGACGATGGGTACAGGCACGCGCAGGACACTCCATCAAGATATCAAGGGAAATAACTGCTCCTGAACAGAGGTAAATCAGACTACAGGATGCAACTCATAACAGCGTTAAAGTAGCACCCCCATGGGTGTACCAGCCTGTATTTCATGAGTGCAGAACCCACCGGCGAAAAAACACCACCCTCCAGCTGTCGAGCACACCCCACAGACCCAACCACCCCTGCCCACGGACAGATGAAGACAGTGCTACTCCAGACACAGACAAGCATTAAATCTGAGTATTTTGAATGGCATGTATAGAAGCGACCATGAAGGTTGCTACACATTCATATCTGATTCTGGAAGCAGTGTCACAGACTATTTTGTATTCTCACGTGACTTTTTATGATATTGTTTGACTCCTGCAAACTGTCTATTGTTGAACGTATTGATTCTGACATTTGCCAGTGACTGCAGGTGTTGTTTTCCCAAAGCAACATCTATCTGATATTTGTACGCAAAAAAGAGGATTTAGTTATTTACAAACTTTTGTTGGACGACAAGTGTGCTGATAAATATACCAGTATTTTGTGTAGTGAGGAAATACGTACCAACATTGACTTTGCGATTGATTTAATTGATGTTAACGTGAACGATGCTCTTAAAGCTTTTAATGATTGTATAAGAGTAAGTGCTGAATCCATGAAGACATGTATGTCATTTGATAGCAATGAAAATTCAAGTAAATGGTTTGATTTAGAATGTAAACTTTGTAAAAGAAATGCCAAAGGATTGTTGCAGATATTTCGTCGTTCTTAATCAGTTATCGAAAAAAGAAATGAATATGTTATTGCCAGACGTGAGTATAAAAACTTATTAAAGTGGAAGAAGAAGCAATTCAACAAAGCCTTATTAGACAAACTTGTATTGACTGTGAGAAATCAAAAGGAATTCTGGGACGTTGTTCATAATGCATCTTTCAAAAGGAAACAGCCTAGAAAAAAACATATCAATTGACTCTTGTTTTCAACATTTTAAAGCTTTGCTGGAAACAGATGCTGACAACATAGTAAATGAGGACTCAGTTGAAGACACGGAAGACTATATGAATCGTCCAATCTCCAAAGAAGAAATACTACTTGCTTTAAGAAAATTAAAAAACCGTAAAGCAGCTGGTCCGGATGGCATTATTGGCGAGCTCTTTAAGTATTCGAATGAACAGGTTATACCTTTTTTCTTTAAATTATTTAATAAACTATTTGATGACGGTATATTCCCTGACAACTGGTCTGAATCTATTATTCAGCCAATTTTCAAGAAAGGTGACATCAATAACCCCAATAGTTATAGGGGAATTTTTTTGAGTGATATTAGCAGTAAATTATTTGGTATGGTGATAAATAACAGACTGCAAGAATGGGTGGAAGTAAACAATATCACAGGGTGATATCTAGATGGATTCAAAAAAGGATACTCAACAGTCGACCACATGTTCTCTTTACTAGCTCTCATACAGAAGCAGTTCTGTAACAATCGAAAACTTTATGTTGTATTTATAGATTTCAAAAAAATGCTTTTGATAACATAAATCGAAGTCTTTTCTGGCCAGTTCTCTTAAAGAAGAATGGTATTAAAGGTAAATTATTTAAATATATTAAAAGCATGTACAATGATGTTAAAGCAAGCGTTAGATGCGGTTCTACGTTTACTGATTACAGTGCCTGCACATCAGGATTAAGACAAGGAGATGCCTGCAACCCTGCTCAGTTCTCTCTCTTTTTATTAACGAATTAGCGATAGGAGTTATCAACAATGGAAGACATGGTGCTAGATTTTCACTTGACGTGTATGAATTATTTATTCTATTGTTGGCTGATGATGTTGTTTTGATGGCGGAGAGAGTTACAGGTTTGCAGACACAATTGAGTAGCCTACAGCATGCCGCTCAATCTCTTCAGCTTAAAGTAATATGACAAAAAGCAATATTACAGTCTTTCGGAAGGGTGGCTATTTGAGTGTGAGAGATAAATGGTTATATAATGGTGTTACAATGCCTGTTGTTAACGTGTACAAATACTTAGGAATACTTTTTTCAACGCGCTTGAGCTTTACTGCTGCATGCAAAGACCTTGCAAGCAGAGCAAGAAATGTTTTGATTTATCTGAATCCAGTTCTCAACCCAGCAGTTGCGCTGAAGAAGTCGGCCGGATTGCCGACGAAAGCTACGCACACTGTGAGTAGCCTTCTTTAACTGAGTGACCTGTTTAGTCTGGTAGCCATTATGTTTCGATTTATCTTTTGAAAAGGTTTAAACATGTTAAGCAACAACTCCTTTAATTTATTCATGAAATTATTTGATTCTCAGATACATCCAATTGTGCAGTATGGTTCTGAAATATGGGGCTTAGAAAATGCTGTTGTCCATTGTGAATTAGTTCATTTGTTTGCTTTGAAGAAATTTCTAGGAGTAGATAGACGAACACCGAATGACCTAATTTATATAAATTCTGTTGCTAAGTGCATTCGCTATTGGATTAAGTTGATTCAAATGGAGAATTACAGGATTCCACGTAAAGCAAATGATATGTTGTATGACCTAGATGCAAGAGGTAAGAAAAAAACTGGGTAACAAACATTCGCTTGAGTTTGTTTAAATATGGATTTGGTTTTGTTTGGGTGAATCAAGGTGTTGGAAGTGTGCGTGGATTTATACGATGTTTTTAACAAAGGGTTTATCGACTGCCGATGGCAAACTTGGTCCGACCACATTCAAACTAGTGACAGGATCAGTTTGTATGTACTTTTTTGTAGTGACCACAGTTTTAAAACCTTATTTACATCTAGATATTGATAAGCATCTGAAAAATATCCCAACTAGATTTAGGCTCGGGATTTCTGATCTAGTGATACACCGTTTTCGATATAGAACGTTTATGTCAAACGACTTTATTTGTCCCCTATGCAATGAAAGCGAAGAAAATGAGGTGCATTTTGTTCTGTGTTGTCCAGCACTTGGACGTACACGTGAAACGTTAATTAGGCCTAAATATTATAGAAATCCTCAAAACTGTTTAAACTGACTTTGTTGATGTCATCGACGGTTCTAGAAGACGTGCATAATCTTGCATTATATTTATATACAAAGGATTTAAAGTGAGATATGCTCTGACTACATGAATATGTTCTATATCATTGTTAGCTTTCATTTTGAATTTGATACATAACTATAGCTTCATTCAGTTGTATTCACACATCTCCCTTCATGATGAGCTGAGGCCTGAAATGAATAAAATATCCTGAGTCTTGAGTCTTGAGTCTCCCCCCCCCCCCTCTCTCTCTCTCTCTCTCTCTCTCTCTCTCTCTCTCTCTCTGTTTCTGCATCTCTTCTCTGTTTCTCTTTGTCTTTCCTGTGCCTCTCTCTCTCTCTCTCTCTCTCTCTCTCTCTCTCTCTCTCTCTCTCTCTCTCTCTCTCTCTCTCTCTGGGGGCCAGACAGGTGTAGACCTGTTTGTGTGTGTGTGTGTGTGTGTGTGTGTGAGAGAGAGAGAGAGAGAGAGAGAGAGAGAGAGAGAGAGAGAGAGGCACAGAGAAAGACAAAGAGAAACAGAGATGACACTACTCTCCATAATAAAGACAAAGATACTGTTTGCGAACAATGTTCAGCCACAGACTCTCCCATCCGTCCCCCCCCCCCCCCCCTCTCTCTCTCTCTCTCTCTCTCTCTCTCTCTCTCTCTCTCTCTCTCTCCCTCTCTCAGCAGGTGTAAACCCATCTGGCTCCCCTCTCCTCCCCGTGCCAGCCCTCTGTCAGTGGCTCTGAAGAGGTTGAAGCATGGCTGGAAAGGAATGCCCTGAATCTTCTGTGTCTACTGCCGCCAACAGTCAGCACACTGGGGACAGGGTACTCTGTACACCAATGCAAAAGAACTGAGACTTCCTGTTTGCAAGGACAGACACATGTCTTCTGCATTGTCTCTCTCACGTCACTAACCGGCCACGCAACCATCTCTCTCTCTCTCTCTCTCTCTCTCTCTCTCTCTCTCTCTCTCTCTCTCTCTCTCTCTCTCTCTCCCCAGCTCCTCTCTCTCTCTCTCTCTCTCTCTCTCTCTCTCTCTCTCTCTCTCTCTCTCTCTCTCTCTCTTTCGATGCTAACAATTTCTTGTCCGATGTGTGTGTAACGCAAATTTTTTCTGAGGTGTATCAGCACAATGACCCTGATGGAGCACTGGCTGCTTGGTATGACATATTTATCTCTGTCTTTAACAAACACGTGCCATCGGTAACTAAACGTGTCAAACCAAGGGGTAAGCCACCGTGGTATAATGAAAAAATCGATAAGGCAATTAATTTACGAGATATTCTATTGAAAACAAATGGTAAAGATGATAAATTTAAAAAGCAAAGAAATAAGGTAACGGATATGAAAAGAGCCGCCAAAAAAGAAATATTTCAGTGACCTTATTTCCCGTAAAGAAGATTCTAAATCGATCTGGAAAGCTATCAATGAGCTCTCCGGTAAAAACTTGTCATCTAATGCTCCTTCCCAGAGAACATTGTCTGCTGAACTCTTAAATGATCACTTCACAACTGTTGCAGAAAAGACGATCAAAGCTGACTGTTCAAAAGATAATGAACTATTTGAGCTAAAAGCTTATTGTGTATCAAAAAAACATAAAATCTAATCTTCAAATCGAGTTTATTGGTGTACATGAAGTCTATAAGGAATTATGTTCACTAAATCAGTCCAGTTCTCGAGGTTTAGATGATATAGATGGTAAAAATTTTGAAAATAGCTGCTCCGATTATATCAGAGCATCTTACATATATTTACAATCTTTCCATTGATAAAGGTTGTTTTCCACAATCCTTCAAAGATGCTAAAGTTTTACCTTTTTTAAAATCTGGTAATCCTACTGATCCTTCTAACTACCGACCTATCTCTACCCTATCTATTCTGTCTAAACCCCTTGAAAAGCACATCAAATATAATATCCACAAACATTTCATGAAATACAATTTACTACATTCTAATCAAAGCGGATTTAGAGAAAATCATTCTTGTCACACCTTGCTCACTAATATAATTGAGCATGGCATTTAAACATAAACAATGATCTCTTCACAGGTACATTTTTGTCGACTTTGCTAAAGCATTTGACGCTATAGATCACAATCTACTGTTAAGGAAACTAACATTGTATGTATGGTTTATCCGCTGAAGCTCTGAAACTCATTTCCTCATTTCTCAACTGTAGGCGACAAGTAGTCTTAAAAAATTCCGTTACTTCTTCTCCTATGCCAGTAAATTATGGCGTTCCCCAAGGGTCAGTCCTGGGGCCTATCTTATTCTCAGTGTATATAAATGATCTCCCCCTACATATATCTTCTCACTGTGAGCTTTTTGCTGATGACACTACTCTCCATAATAAAGACAAAGATGCTGACTCAGTATGTATCAAATTACAGAATGATCTCAATAAGCTTGCAAAGTGGACTAATTTGAACCATATGGCACTCCATCCTCAAAAGTCTAAATTCATGATGACTGCAACCAGGCAAAAAACGTCAAAATATGAAAACTGATTTTTTTTAAAATACGTATACACGATAAAGTCGTAGAAGAAGTTAAATCACACAGATTATTAGGCCTTACAGTTGATAATAATCTTTCATGGTCTAATCATATTTCTGATTGTCAAAAAGGTTTCTAAAAAATTATTCTTGTTGAACCAAATCAAGAATTTCCTTGATCAACATACGAGAAAGTTATATTTCTATGCATATGTACAACCAGACTTTAACTACGCCTCTACATGCTGGGATTTAGCCAGCAAAAATTACTTAAAACCACTAGAAAGCATGTATAGACGTGCTATTAAGCTGATACTCTTGAAATCTTCTCTACAAGCTAGTGATTATAAAGATCTTAACATTCTTCCATTCGATCAAAAATGTTGCTTTAATAAAGCTGTCTTTATGTATAAATTATTAATAATCTTGCGCCATCTTATCTTCATGACAAATTCCCATTAATTAAAATTCGAGGCAAAAATATACTATATACCCCTCGACCACGAACAGATCTTTTCAAGTCATCCCTTATTTACTCTGGTAGTAAATTATGGATTGCAATACCTACACATTTAAAACAGAAAAAAATAGTTTAACATCGTTTAAAAAAGCATATTTCAAATACCTTATAGACCATTTGTAAATTATGTTTCACTTAACTGTATATTCTCCCAGGTTTGATGTTCCTTTTGACACAAACAAGTTGTAGCAGCCCTGAGTTGGCCTTCGTGGTCGGCTGTGCTATAAGCCATATGACATGATTGACTTATGAAATGTTTATGTATGCCTATGTGATATTTACGTATGTCCAGTTTTGTGTGTGTGTGTGTGTGTGTGTGTGTGTGTGTGTGTGTGTGTGTGTGTGTGTGTGTGTGTGTGTGTAATACGTTATAGTGAGATTGCTTACTATTTTGCTTACTATTTTTTTTTTTTTAATGAAGTTTTTTTCTTATTGCTGTGTTTAATTTTGTCAATTGATGTAATTGTTCGTTTTTGTTTATTGTTATTTTTGCTCTCTCTCTCTCTCTCTCTCTCTCTCTCTCTCTCTCATTCACTCTCTCTGTCAATTAACTATGTATCGTAGGCACATCTAACTATGCTTTTTCATCATAAGCATATATTTTTCATGATCTATTCACTGAGTTCCTTTCATTTAAATGCCTTCATCTCTATTTTTTTTATTTGATTTATGTGTTTGTTCAGTATTCTATTGTATCTATTTTGTTATTATTTGTCTTTTTGAAGTCAAACTGAGACATTCATTTCGTTATTCGATCCATTATGTTATTATTTAGTCTTTCGTTGTTTTGTTTTTTTTTTTTTCATTTCATCAGTCATTTATGATGTGCATTATAATGTGTAACTGGAGTATTAATGTGCGCGCGCATGCGGACACACACACACACACACACACACACACACACACACACACACACTGGTTCCCAGCATGTATGCAGTGCAGCATTGCACAGTCTAGAGCAGGCCTCCCCCTGTTTCCCTGTCTCCCAGTATTCACCCTTATTTCCCATCATACCCGCGCACTCCTTCCCTCTACTGAAGGTGAGTGAACCGTCTTTGAAATCACCGTAAACGTTAGCTCATACTCCGTTTGGCAGGCCCGGTAAACGTGGAACGGTCTGACCTACCCCTTGCTTCCCACCCCTGCTCCTCACCCTGCCCCCGCTGCATCCACCCTACCTCCCACCACGCCTGCAAATCCATCCACCCACCCCTCTTCCTTCGCCACCCTCTCCAAAGGGGAGTGAGCTGTCTTGAAAATCGCCGTCAGCGTTTTTTCTCATACTCCGTTAGGCAGGTTTGATGAACAGGGAATGGGTGGCGTTTGAAAGTCGTTCTTCTTTTGATGCCTGAGGGAACGGGCGACTAGTGGTCCTCTTGACATGACCACTCACAAGCACACTCACACATTCTGAGATCCAGTCCGTGACCCTCACAAAGGTCTGTTTTGTTTATTCCCATTGCATGCTTTCAACCAAAACAGTTTCTTTCACACCAGCCGCCGTGGCGAAGTGGTAACGTCGCGGACTCCCGGCTTGGAGGTCGTGGGTTCGATCCCATCAGAGTCATGTGGGTTTTTCTGCACCGACCAGCTTTACCCAGAGTTCAGTTTGCTGCAGACTCAGTTGGGAAGACTGGGACCGCTCAGTCAAGTTTCATCCACTTAATGGATGCGTTTCTGAGAATGTTGCTCAAATTTCCTGACCAACACTGCAGGTTCCTGTATCTCTCGTGCCTGGTTGACGCTGGGATATATTGTGAAAGGAAGCATAGAGTACAGCCCTGTCATGTAGTCTCAGACCGAAATGGAAATCCGTAGCATCATGTTAATCATCCTCATTGTCATCCATCAGCATTAAAAAAATGTCTCAAATTCTGTGGCCCTTCATGCCCTGCTCTCATGGTGACCTCAGTTTCGATGTCCTCTCCGCGTCTGTGGCCTTGGTTTGGTTCCGTCGGGGTCACCGGTATCGGTGAGTCCATGGGGGCTGTCGTTTGGATGGACGTGGTGGCGCCCTCCGGAGGAAGAGCTCACTCGCGTCGGCTCCGCGACTAAGCAATTATTGTCGTCAGTGGGGGGCTTAGTGCATGGTGTCCTGCGTATGTTAGATCAGGACAGGCACCACTGAACACCACCGAAGTGACTCGGCAGCAGTGCAGTGTTTCCTCCGGTGGGCTGCCTCTTGACTTGACATTGACTGCTCCATGTAGATTGCCGGTGCCGGGACTGCGGCGGGTCCGACCGAGCTGTGGCTGTAGACAGGGTGTCGGAATGAGCGGCATGGGTGCACTGCCTCTGAGGTGGCGCAGAGGGTGGGACAAAAAAAAAAAAAAAAAAACTGTTTCTTCACCATGTACAAGTATTTTTGGAATGCTCTTATTGGCTTAAGCATTACATATACGTTTGTAAAATATAAAAAAAAAAACCCTGCCACAAATACAAGTATTCATAAACAAATTAAAATTTAGATACAAAATTGAGGAACAAATTGCATATTTGAAATTAAACCATGCAGATTTTTTGGCCAGATGGCTGGCATAGAGACCATCAATGGATACTGTTTAACAGTCATACACTTTCGTCTTTTTTAAACACACACACACACACACACACACACACACACACACACACACACACACACACACTCACACACTCACACACACACACACACACGCACACACAAGTTACACTGATAGATTTAGAAGTGTAAGATGAAGTGTGTAAATGAACACTTTTTTGTACATTATCAGAGGCCTTATTTCAATATTTTGCCAAACATAATGATGTTAAAAACATCCCTGTCAGCATGTTTTTTTCTTGATCTCTCTCTCTCTCTCTCTCTCTCTCTCTCTCCTCTCCTCTCTCTCTCTCTCTCTCTCTCTTCTCTCTCTCTCTCTCTTAGATAATGCTTGCATGAATTTGTGAATTGACATTGTTTGGGGTGATTTCTTTTCTTATTTATTTTTCTTTATGTACATATTTGCCTTCCCTGTATGTATGTATGTATGTATGTGTATGTAAATATATATATATATATATATATCTATATGTATGTATATATTTAAAAATGTGTGTTAAAAAATCTCTTTTTTAAAAAAATGCATGCTTGTTTTGGAGCTCTCTGCTCTCTCAGGGTGTTTTATTTGTGAATGCTGGAAACAAAATGTTTTTTTAAAAGTTTTTTAAAAATTGTTTCATTGTTACTGGCATTTTGTGCCCATGCAGGAGTGTTGGGTCAGCACATCTTATACATGTTTGACTTTTGAGTGAAAAAGGTATGGGGTTCTTTTAGTACAGACGAGGTTATTGCGAAGATAACTCACTATGACGAATGTAAGAAATGCTGATATGATCTACTTTTCATTCTGCAAAAGGTATACTTTTCTTTTGGATTTTTTTTTTTTTTTTGGGGGGGGGGGGGGGGGGGGGGGGGGGGGTGGGGCAGAACTTATATTCACATGTTTTGATGGACAATTTGTGCAATAACATGATTTCTGTATACGTTTCCTTTTTATCTTCCTGAAAAAGGTTTTGCGCTAATACAGTGGACATAGTGTTTTGGCAAGAAAATTAAGCAGTGTAGGTAAAGACATACTCCTTTGGTACAAAAAAAAATGAAATCTTATGATGTTTAAAAACAAACGTCACTCATATTTTTTCATTAGTAAAGATAAAAAGATACGCAAAGAACTGTATATCTGATATACTGCTTTGGTTCAACGCTATTTACATTAGGGCTGTCATTTCCCACACAACTGTTTAAATAATCTCTTTAAAACAGATTTTTCAAACACAAAAATTGTATAAATCTCTCTACTATAAATCTTAGATCGGAAAAAAAAAAAAAACGATTATTTCTTCTAGAAGTTGAAAATTCACATCAGATGGAACATCTCTGAGCAAGATTTTCATGATGTCTGCTATAAAATGTTTGTGACACCATGTAAGTCCCAGTAGCCAATAAGAACATGTTACACATCGCATGGAACACACCACGGAACTTCTTCACCTTTTAAGAGGTAGACTGGATGTTAAAAAATAGTCTAGTGCAATCGGCACAATGCTATCTTTTCTTACGGTCAACAGCGGCAAATGGTAGAACTTCTTAAAGATCAGGATGGATTTGAATGTGTTTGTTATCCATCTGCGTGGTCCAGTTCTCTTGCCAGAAGTCTTTGACTTAAGTCTGAGCTTGAGGTTTTAGATCTGTTTGAGGGATAGAAAATCTGCACAGTTTTCATTTGTGGCATTTTGAGATAAATTAACAGCCTCCTCATTGCCTCGAATGCCAACATGAGCGGGACTTCAGGCAAAAAACCAGGTTGTAACCAGCAGATTTCATAGAAATGTACAATCCTGAAAGGTTCATGAGTTGAGGATGTTTGAGACTCCGCCAGCAATGGCTTCGGAATAAAAGAAAGGAAACTGCACAAACAAAGAAACTTCTGCCTTTTAAATCCTGCAGGTGTCGGTTGCCGGAATGGCCCGAGGACAGCTACGTCCTTCAGAACGAAGATCACCAAGTGGCGGTGAACCAGACCATTCCCATGGAGGACAACCAGCAGTCCAGCTACTCCCAGTGCTCCATCTTCTCCCAGTGGAACCACAGCAGTGTCAGCAACCACAGCCAACAACAGCGCCAGCTGCAAGACTGCCAGGCCTGGGTCTACGACACGTCGGAAGTGGACACCTCCGTTATAACTCAGGTCTTTATTCGCTATCATTGATGTCCACTTGATACGCCAGATTTCTTTCGTGCCTAGCTTTGAATAACAGATCACCAGTCTGGGATTTATCACCATTTGCTTTCGATGTGCCCGTGCAACAAACCATATCATGTGAAGCATTTTGCAAAACAGTGAATAAAACAAACGATCCCCCTTATCCAACAAAACACAACGAAACGAAAAAAAAACAAACAAACAAAAACCCGATGACAAAGGGGGGGGGGGGGGGGGGGGGGGGGGGGGGGGGGGGGGGGCGCACAGTCAATTTTTTGTAGGTTGTGGGTTTCATGCCGTTAAGGTCACGAAAAGTAGGGTGTGTGTGTGTGTGTGTGTGTGTGTGTGTGTGTGTGTGTGTGTGCCTCTGGTGACAGGAATGGGGTGGATGTAATCGGAAAGGAGAGCATGGGGGCAGGGAAGGACATGTAGGAGAGGGAAAGGAGTTGGAAGAAAGGGTAGGTGGGGAGGGGGACCCCTAAAATTCTAGTTTGAAATGACACCTTATCGTTTTAATTTGACTGAAATGAAGAATAGCCAAAAGTTGCTCCAGTTATCGGAGATTCACACAAATAGTCGTACATTCTGATCTTCCACGCTCCTCAGTTCCTCCTTGTTTCTCAAAACGTTTCTGACATTTATTCATTTTGCTCTTCAGCGAGCAAGTAACCATTACTCTGTATGTGTGTGTGTGTGTGTGTGTGTGTGTGTGTGTGTGTGTGTGTGTGTGTGTGTGTGTGTGTGTGTGTGTGTGTGTGTGTGTGTGTGTGCGTGCGTGCGTGCGTGCGTGCGCGCGCGTGCGTGCGTGCGTGCATGCCTGTGTGTGTGTGTGTGTTGCGTGCGTGCGTGCTTGCGTGCGCACGCGCGTGCGCGCGCGCGCGCGCGTGCGTGTGTGTGTGTGTGTGTGTGTGTGTGTGTGTGTGTGTGTGTGTGTGTGTGTGTGTGCGTGCCTGTGTGTGTGTGCGTGCGTGAGTCTTTGTGTGTGTGTGTGTGTGTGCACGCGCGTGAGTGCGTGCGTACATGTGTGTGTGTGGTGTGTGTGTGTGTGTGTGTGTGTGTGTGTGTGTGTGTGTGTGTGTGTGTGTGTGTGCAGTTCGATCTGGTATGCGACAGAGAAACACATTCCGAGCTCATCTGAACATGATGTACCTCGTAGGTGGTTTCACTGGCACCCTAGCGTCCGGGTACCTGTGTGACTGGTAAGACCTGACTGGCTGCCAACGTGTTTGCAATCGGTTTACACGTGTAAATGTTAATGGTTACCTGTTTGATTGACTAAACCTAAAATGTAACTGACAGATTGGTGAAAGCAAATTGCTGCCTTCTTGAGGGCTGAGTCTTGAATGTCTAACGCATGTGACTGATAGGACTTGAGCGATAACCTGAGTGTTTGGTAAGTTTGTTGACTGTCTTTATGATCACTTCTTTGTAACTTACTCTATCTTCCATGATCAGTCCTTTTCACCTTACTCTCTCTTCTATGATAACTCCTTTACACCTTACGCTCTCTCCCATGATCACTCCTTTACACCTTACTCTCTCTCTCTCTCTCTCTCTCTCTCTCTCTCTCTCTCTCTCTCTCTCTCTCTCTCTCTCTCTTTCATGATCACTCCTTTACACCTTATTCTCTATTCCATGATGAATCCCTGAAACCTTACTCTCTCTTCCATGATCACTCGTTTACAACTTACTCTCTCTTCTATGATCACCCCCTTTACACCTTACTCTCTCTTCCATGATCAGTCCTTTACACCTTATTCTCTCTTCCATGATCACTCCTTTACACCTTACGCTCCCTTACATGATCATTCCTTTACATCTTACATCTCTCCCTCTCTCTCTCTCTCTCTCTCTCTCGCTCTCTCTCTCTCTCTCTTCCATGATCACTCCTTTACACCTTACTCTCTCTCTCTTACATTATCATTCCTTTACACCTTACTCTCTCTTACATGATCACTCCTTTACGCCTTACTGTCTCTTCCATGATCACTACTTTACACCCTACTCTACTCTCTCGCTCTCTCTCTCTCTCTCTCTCTTTCATGATCACTCCCTTACACCTTACTCTCCCTTTGTATGATCACTTCCTTACACCTTGCTCTCTCTTCTATGATCACTCCTTTACACACTTCTCTCTTCCATGACCACTCTTTTACACCTGATTCTCTCTTACATGATCACTCGTTTACACCTTAATCTTTCTTCTATGATCACTCCTTTACACCTTACTTTTTTCTTCAATGGTCACTCAATTACACCCTGCTCTCTGTTCTATGATCACTCCTTTACACCTTACTCTCTCTTGTATGATCACTTCTTTACACCTTACTCTCTCTTCTATGATCACTTCTTTACACCTTACTCTCTCTTCTATGATCACTCTTTTACACCTTACTCTCTCTCTTCCATGATCATTCCTTTACACCTTACTCTCTTCTTTGATGATGCCTTTACAGCTGACTCTCTCTCTTCTATGACCACTCCTTTACACCTTACTCTTTCTTCTATGGTCCATTCTGTACATCTTACTCTATCTTCTATGGTCACTCCTTTACACATTTCTCTCTTCCATGACCACTCTTTTACACCTAACTCTCTCTTACATGATCACTCGTTTACACCTTAATCTTTCTTCTATGATCACTCCTTTACACTTACTCTCCTTTACACCTTACTCTCTCTTCCATGATCACTACTTTACACCTTACATTTTCTTCAATGGTCACTCCTTAACACCCTGTTCTCTCTTCTATGATCACTCCTTTACACTTTACTCTCTCTTCTATGAACACTCCTTCACACTTTTACACCTTACTCTCTCTTACTGATCACTCTTTTCCATCTTACTCTCTCTTACATGATCACTCCTTTACACTTACTCTTTTTCCATGATCACTCCTTTACATCTTACTCTCTCTTCCATGATCACTCCTTTACACCTTATTCTCTCTACCATGATCACTTCTATACACCTTACTCTCTTTTCCATGTTCACTCCCTTATACCTTACTCTCTGTTCCATGATCAGTCCTTTACACGTTACTCTCTCTTACATGATCAATCCCTTACACCTTACTCTCTTCTATGATAAATCGCTTAAAGGTTACTTTCTCTTCTCTGATCACTCCCTTAAGAGTTACTTTCTCTTCTGTGATCACTTTTTTATAATGTAATGTAATGTAAAAGATATTCATAAAGCGCTTTACCTCGCAAGAGCCCAAAGCGCATATTACAGAAACATGATACAATACTAATTGTAACTCAAAGCACACACATACACGCGCGCGCGCGCGCGCACACACACACACACACACACACACACACACGCGCGCGCGCGCGCGCGCGCGCGCACACACACACACACACACACACACACACACACACACACACACACACACACACGAAAAACACTCATACGCAGACAGACGCACGAGCGTGTCAACACCAGCAAACGCGCACAGAGATAAGTGGATATTGTTAATCAGCCCAAGGGAAAAGATGTCTTTAGGGGGGTTTTAAGCCTCTAAAGAGTCTGTACCATGCAGAGAGAAAGGCAGACCATTCCACAGAGCAGGTGTCTCGTAAGAAAAAAAGATCGTTGGCCTGAAGTTTTCAGGCGAAAGGAGGGAAGCCGAAGCAGACGAGAATCGGTGGATGAGCGTAAGTTGCGAGAACGATCATAGAGATGAAGGAGGTCAGAGAGGTAGGAGGGAGGCAGATTATTCAGTGATTTGAAAACCAGGAGAACTTTAAAGGTCAATGCGCGACTGAATTGGGAGCCAGTGTAAGGATGACAGAATTGGTGATTTGTGATCAGATCTAGAGAAGCGGGAGATCAGATGGGCGGCATTATTCTGAACTTTTTGAAGTTTAGAGATAAGCCTTAAGGGACAACCGGCAAGGAGGGAGTTACAATAGTCGAGCCGAGACATAACAAAAGCACAGATCAGACTCTTCAGGGCATTTTGAGTGAGAAAGCAGCGAACTGAGCTGATTCTACGAATATCAAGGTAGCAGGACTTGCACACATTAGAGATATGTTGTTTGAAACAGAGTTTGGTCGAGTGTAATGCCGAGGTTACAAACAAACACTAATAGATTTATCTCGTTTATATAAAAAGGGGAGAGAATGAGTTCTGATAGTGTTTCGAAGCAATGAGAATTATTTCAGTTTTGTCTGCGTTAAGTTGTAGTTTGTTATTGTGCATCCATGATTTAACATCGGAAATGCATGCTTGACAAGAGGAGATTATTTCGTGAAACTGACTGAGATGCGCAGAGACATACAGCTGGTTGTCATCTGAAAAGCTATGGTGAAGGAGAGAGTGTTAACTGATATTGGCTGAGAGAGGCTGGGTGTATAGCACAAACAAAACCGGTCCCAGGACAGATACCTGAGGGACACCAAACGGAAGTGCTCTTGCTGGAGACCTAACACTACTCACTGACACAGTTTGCATGTGATCCGAGAGATATGAAGAAAACCAGGAAAGGACAGAACCAGAAAGACCAAAAGAAGTGTTGAGTCTTGAGAGGAGAATGGAGTGATGTATTGTAGCAAAGCAAAGGCAGCAGACAAAGAGAGAGAGAGAGAGAGAGAGAGAGAGAGAGAGAGAGAGAGAACTTTGAAACTTTGTTTCCATCAAGAGCTGCGAGGAGATCGTTTGCTGTCTCCAGAAGCGCTGTCTCGGTGCTATGACCAGCCCGGTAGGCTGACTGGTTTCAGTACAAGAGATTTTTTTACGGTGAGATGTTCAGACAGTTGGGCGAGAACAACTTTTTTCGATCAGTTTGGAAAGAAATGGGAGATTAGAGACAGATCTGTAGTTCTTGAGATTTTCAGTGTACGTTCTCTTCTATTACCATTCCCCCGAAATGCTTGCAACGAAGACTTGTATTTAACAAATGTGTAAAACCAAATTGATGAAACAAGATCTCTTGCAGGGCACCTACTTGTACAAAAAAAACAAGTGGCAAAATGGACATGTAGTGTCATTTTTGGTTTTCTTTCGTGCAGGTTTGGACGAAAAAACGATGTTCTACATCAGCAACCTAATTGATCTGGCTGTGGGCGTGGCCTCAGCCTTCCCGCCGAACGTAGAAGTCTTCTTGCTCTATCGTTTCATCTTTGGGTTCATGGCCATCGCCAAGTACATGTCTTGTTTTGTGCTAGGTTGGTTCAGTGTGCTATGTTGCATGTCGCTTCCTTCCTTGTTCATACTTGTTCGGGTAGAAACCAACTTGTGTGCTATTGGTCGATTGATTACTGTTGTAAATGATTCCCTGCCAGTTTTGTTCCCAGTTTAGAAGCTTGCTTGCAGCAATCTCTGGTTTTTTTTTTTTTCATATGAGTGAGCGATTGATCGATTGATTGATTGATTTTTTTTTGATTGGTTGATTGAACAAGTGAGTTAATGTGTGTGTGTTGTTGTTGCTGTTTACTTGTGTGTGAGGGAGGGGAAGAGGGAGCAGAGAGAGTCGGGAGAGAGAGAGAGAGAGAGAGAGAGAGAGAGAGAGAGAGAGAGAGAGAGAGAGAGAGAGAGAGAGAGAGAGAGAGAGTGTGTGTGTGTGTGCATGTGTGCGTGCGTGCGTGCGTGCGTGTGTGTGTGTTTGAGAGAGAGAGTGTGTGTGTGGGTGAGAGAGAGAGGGGGGAGAGAGAGAGAGGGGGGGGGAGATAGAGAAATAGAGACAGTGAGAGAGAGAGAATGAGACAAAGAGAGAGAGAGAGGCAGAGACAGAGGGTGTGTGTATGTGTGTGAAAGAGAGACAGACAGACAGAGAGACAGACAGTGGGACAGAGGGAGACACAGAGAGAGACACACAAACACAGACACAAAGAGAACACTGAACTCTGAATTTCTTAATTGTAAGGCCACAGACCAGTATACAATGGGTACACGTTTACTGAGAATAAAATGAAAATGGGTACGGGTCATCAGCAAAAGACAGTAATTTTTTTTCCAGAAAAAAATATAAACAAACAGTTACAAGGGAAATAGTTCAAAGAAACAAACCAAGATAAACAATTTTTTTTCCTTTGCGTTTGAAACCAGCCACAACACATATTCATATATCCAGTTTCCGTTCATAAGTTCATGTCTAGTATTCAGTGCATAAAATATATACATTGTCAAATTCCTAAGGATCATCATGTTTTCAGATTGCATCAAATAAACTAAACAATGGCCATTTGGATAGGAATAGAATCTGGATAAATATTTGGCCCGAAAATATGAGTACTTTAGACATTCAAACAAGAAATGGAATTCGTTTTCAATTTTTTATTACAAAATGGAGTGTTTTGGTTGTTCGTCATGTCTATTAGAGAGAAAGAGTTACCTTGTCACCTGGTTCGTTGATTGATTGATCGGTGGGGTTAATGGCTATTCGGCTGGTAAATAGGCAAGTGAACGAATCTCTGAGTCATTAACCATTTCTATAATAGCTTCAGTACGTATACTCTTCTTTTCGTCACTGTTCGAACTTTTGTTTCCTATTGCTTTCAGTGATGGAGTTGGTAGATCCAGAAGAAACGAACGCGGGCAGCGTCCCTGCTGATCCTCATGTATCTGGTGGGACCTTTCACCATTGATGCCATCTCCTTCCTGGTGCGACAGTGGCATTACCTGCAACTCATCAGTGTGGCACCTTTGGTCTTCTGCTTAGCTCACTGGTGGTCAGTAGTACGCTTAACATGCAATGAATGAGACGAGTGGGATCTTAGGGCGATTTTCCTGTGATTCAAAGTGAAGGGTACACTATAAATGGTATTTCGCTTATCTGTGCTTATTACACATCTGGTCACAAAATGATGTCGACAGCCTTTTGTGGGAACCACGTTTAGCGCAAAATAGCTAGCCGTTGATTGTATCCGTGCATCAGTTTATTCTGTGGAAAGGTGGGGAGAAGAGAGAACACAGATGGTGTGATGGAGTGGGTTAACTAAATCTTACTTATTTTCGGTAAGGATATGGATACATTTTCTGACCCACTCTCACGCATAAAAACCGTAGGTCACCACTGTCATGGATTCAATACCGCTCAAGGGATTCACTCAGAGAACAGCTGAAGTGAATAATATTATCCAGATACTGCATAAAGAGAAAGATAAGTAATGTACCTGGGGGCTTCTGTCCCCTAAAACAGATATCTGGAAAAGAATAATAGATAGATAATGAGCCATAAAAGGCCCAGTAGGTTTGCTAAACACAAAACTGAATAATGCAAATATAGTGTAGCAAACACTACCTGTAGTTGTAATCGTTGTCAGCATTCAACAACTGCACCTTTGGGCAGTTTCATGCATACTGTAGGTTTTCCAGCGTCTGTCTTGTAACAATCAAGTTCACAATCACTCACACACTATCACGAACACTTACATTCCGTGACTGTCATCTTTCTAACAAAATCAGGTTCAAACTCTTCTGCTTGTTCAAGTTATTCAAACGTTAAGGGTTGTTCAGCCTCTTACGAACGTTAACCAAATTTAGGTTTATGACATTTACAATTTTTTTAATATACATTATCAAAATAAAAACCCTTTGCCTTCACACATGACAAATGGATATAGGTCGACTCCAGCTGTGATCACGTGGGCCTTTCTAATGTGTGTGTTGTGATATCTGGAGTAGTCTCATGGAGGTGGATGGATCCCACATACAGCCCACTTGTTACAATGCATCACACTCCCTTTACTTTAAGAAGTGGACTTGTAGCACTGACTGAAGTGAATGACAAGAACTAGTTCTACTCTTTGACTGTATCCCTTCCAGAGAAAGAAAAAGCACGGACTTTGGAGCAAGTTCCTAAGTGCTTACTTCCAACAGAAGATATACAAGCCAGTCTTCGTGTCACTGTTAAAACGGCGCTAATTGGGAGTCGTCTCCTTCAGCTCCAACAAAATTCACAGAATACTCACTCTTCAAACATCCCCATGCCCAATCATTTGTAACTTATAACCTGAAAGTTCAAGAATTGTGGCAAACTACAATCTGTCAAAATTCAGAGAACATTATAGAAAGATCGAAAACCATAACGTGACATCGCCAATGAAGATACATGGAACATTCCTGAAACTATTTCTGGAACCTTCTGGAAGCTATGGCTTTTTTCGGAAGGCTTCAGAGTTCTAAAGAAGCTTCCAGAACGGTTACGTCGCCTGTGCATACGTCATCTAGTAAGCCAACGTCATGTGAACAAAAAAATTAAGAAAACTTTAACACATTCCAGATATTATATACATCTGAACCGGCAAAATAATGCAAGGCAAACTGGATCAGTTTGTGAAGCCTTCTCTCCACACACTTCGTACATACGCTGAGAACACTGGTAATGTTTGTTTCCAAAACAATGTGTCATCCAAATGGCTTGCCCTTCAGCATCCGTCCTATTGCTCGTGTTTTGCAGCCAGTGAACTAATCATCGCACATGGCTTGTTCAGGTATTCTTTGGTCCAGTCAGGAATCACACTTGCTGTTTTCAAAATGTCTTTTATTGAACACGTGCCTGTCAATATCTTTTGAAAGTGTTCTCAGCATAAGTCCTGGATCGAAATTGTCTACCTATGGAGCTTCCAGTAGTCACACATATACACTTCGAGCTATTTCTCCTCTTGGCGGTGACAACGATGAGCTCCGAGACTTTTGTAGTCCTTCCCCATGACGTGAAGGGAGTCCTTGTCAAGAACTACAACCTCCATGGCTTGGTTCTAGTCCTTCCCCATGACGTGAAGGGAGTCCTTGTCAAGAACTACAACCTCCATGGCTTGGTTCTAGTCCTCCCCCATGACGTGAAGGGAGTCCTTGTCAAGAACTACAACCTCCATGGCTTGGTTCTAGTCCTCCAAGGTCCAAAGCAAGTCCTTCTTTAGAACTGTAAACCCCAATTCTTGATTTTCACCCAGACTTGAAGCGAGTCTTCTTTTGGAATTAACATTTCCAGGCTTGAACCAAGTATGCCCTGTAATCAAAAGCCCCAGCCATTCTTGTCAGCAAGCAGTTAAGTATGTGTTTTGTTGCGTATGGTGAGTCCGGACAGGCAGCACTGAACGTCACTTGACACCAGCACATCAATGAAACCAGTGCTTCACGTTTTCTTTTATAAGCAGGTAAAAGGGAATAAAACTAGATAGAGGTGTGAGGAGGTGTACATGGGTGGAGAAGTAACGAGAGTTACATAGAATGTTCCATGCTACAGATTTTCGTAAAGGTTTATTTCAGTTGTGGAGATAAATAATATATATATATATATATATATATTATTCGAGCAGTTGCACTTCCGCAATTCACTTTATCAACAATAACAGTCCTGAACACGGAGGCATCCTTCTTCTTCTCTTCTTCTTCTTCTTCTTCTTGTTTGATAGGAGGGTTCAGGGGGAGACTGGGGTGGCTGCAGGTAGTGGGGACTGCAGCTCAGGCGGCCCCTGAACGCCTCCAGTGTAGGTGCTGATGTGGTGGTGGTTGGTAATTGGTTCCACTCCCTGATGGTGCGGGGGAAAGAAAGAGTGGTACAGAACTGGATGGGTTACCCGCTCCTGTTGGATTTTCTGTGCGCCTCTAGTCCGTTTGTCTGAAGGGCGGTAGAATGTGGTGGGGTTGAGGTCTACCAGCCCGTTGTGAATACGGTAGAGCATCAAAAGCCTGTTATGGTGCCGACGCTCTTCGAGGCTGTCCCACTTGTGGTGTTTAAGCAGCCGTGTCACGGCGCCTGGTGTCCTGTCGTGAAAGTTGTTTGCAGGCGTATCCCTCTGCTGTCCTCTGGACCTTCTCCAGGAGGTGGGTGTCTTGTTGTAAATTTGGATCCCATATGGTGGAGCTGTATTCCAGTGTAGGTCTGACCATGGTGGTGTACGTGGCAGCTTTGATCTCTTGGGTGCAGTCCCTGAAGTTTCTTCTGAGAAAGCCCACCGTTCTGTCCCCTTTGGCTGCCACTGTTTCCACGTGTCGGGCCCAGGAAAGATCATCCGCCATGGTCACGCCTAGGTACTTACTGGAGCTCACCGTGTCCAATGTTTGTCCGTGAAGGGTATAGGCTGTCTGTATAATTCGCTTGTGTCTACTTGGAGAGACTCGGATGGTGTTGCACTTGCTTGCATTGAAGCTCATTTGCCATGTGTTCTCCCAGTCTTCCAAGTGAGTGAGGTCGGCTTGTAGCAAGACTTGGTCCTGGCGACTGCAGATCTTCCTGTAGAGGAGACTGTCATTTGCGAACAACCTGGTGTGTGTGAAGCTTTGACTACATCCGGAAGGTCGTTAATATATGCTAAAAATAGCAGCGGACCTAGTACGGTGCCTTGAGGGACTCCAGATAGTACTGCAGCAGGGGACGAGTGTGTACCTTCGAGGGCAACTTGCTGGCTTCTGCCGGTGAGGAACGCCTGGATCCGGCTGAGTGTGTCGTTCCTCACTCCGTAGTAATGCAGTTTGCTCAGTAGACGACGATGATGGTACCTTATCGAAGGCCTTAGAAAAATCGAGCACCACTGCGTCCACCTGATTCCCCTGGCTAAGTTTCTGGCAATATCGTGGGTGGTTGAAATCAGCTGTGTCTCACATGACCTTTGTTTTCTGAAACCATGCTGCGCATCGCTTAGTATCTGATGTTGGTGGAAGTGGGTCATGACGCTGCTGTGCAGAACTTGTTCCAGGACCTTGCACGTGATAGACGTGAGGGAAACTGGTCTGTAATTCTGGTAGATGGCGGTCACCCTTCTTGAAGATGGGTACTATGTAGGCCTGCTTCAAGTCCGTCGGTAACTGGTTGGTATCCATTGACAACTGGAACATAGTCGTCAGAGCTGGCGCAATTTCCTCTGCTGCTGTCTTCAATATAAAAGCTGGGACTCCGCCCGGACCTGTTGCCTTGTCAGGGTGGAGATTCTGAAGAAGTTTACGGACTCCTGGCACCCTGACTGTGATTGGTGGCATATCTGGGTACGGGCTTGGTCCTTTGGATGGAATGGTAGTGGTGTCTTCTTCTGTGAAGACCGACTTGAATTGATCATCAAGGATCTCTGCTTTGCCTAGGCTATCGCTTTTCAAGAACCCATCTTTGTTCTTCAGGGGAGAGACGCCCTCTGTATCCTGATGCTTGCTTTTGACGTATGCACAAAACTTCTTAGAATTGGACCTGAAGTCATTGCGTACAACTTCTTCTACATATTTCTTGCTTGCCTGTTTAATCATATACCGTGTCTGGGCCTGCAGTCTCTTGTATCTGTCTAAGTCTCTCTTCTTTCCCGCTTCTCTTCGCTTTCTTGTGTGCTCGCTGTTTTCTGCGGATACCCCGACATATGTCGGTGTTTATCCATGGTTGGTATGTCTGGCTGACGTAGTCTTTGTTGGGTTCCGCGCTTCCATCGTCTGTGTCACTTGTCTTTGATCTCTTTCCAGGCATGTTCAGCGGCATCTGGTACTGTGGGGTCAGGCTTGAAAGACTGGGCAAACTCGCGAACGTCTTCTTTGATCTTCTCAATGTTGGCCTTCTTCCACAAGTAAATCTTGCGGCGAGGTGGTCTGGGACGGTGGGGAGCTAGTGCTGTGAGATAAAGGATGACATCATGATCGCTGTTGCCAAGCTGTTCCATCTTTTAGCAAAACAAATGACAAAACTTACAAAAAGTGAACAAATGAAGTCATGACATATCTCCATGGTTATGAAACCCAAAATCATAACGAATCTCCAGAACCAGCTTGGAAAAATACTTGTCAAGAACTAAACTCATATGCCACTGAGCCAACTGTTTTCGATGGAATTTCATGTTACTCGATCTCTACGGAGCCCTAAGAGCGCACGTACACACACACACACACACACACACACACACACACACACACACACACACACACACACACACACACACACACACACACACACGCGCGCGTGCATGTACGCAACCACAGACAGACAGACAGACAAACAAACACAAGCGCGCGCACAGACAAACTTTGGAGGGTATCTGTAAACTGTGCAGGCTCCTACCAGAATCTCCAAGATGGCTTCTGACAAAGAAGAAGACGAAGGCAGCAATGACAGTGCTGCAGAAGATGGCCACTGTCAACAAAATGCCATGTACCCTCACCTCAGAGAGAGCCTGTTTCGAATTCCAGAAGAGCCGAAGGGTGACGGGGGCGGACGTCAGATTGTGTTCAAGGCGCTACAGCTGATGAAATTTCCCAGGATGGTGCTCGTGGTGGTAATTGTCTCTCTCAACTGGTAAGCCTCAATGTTTACAGTGTCCAGTTTGGTTTACTTTAGTGTTTTGGGTTGAAGGACAACAGTGTTTCATCATCATCATCATCATCATCATCATCATCATCATCATCTCTCTCTCTCTCTCTCTCTCTCTCTCTCTCTCTCTCTCTCTCTCTCTCTCTCTCTCTCTCTCAATACCCAAGCAAGCATATCTTTCATTGATCAACAGCCTTTTGAACAAACACTGACGGCAGAATGATAAAAAGTAATTGGGCATATGATATAAAACGTTGTCTTGATAGATATGGATTTTCTGAAGTGTGGGTTAGAGGGTGGGGTCGGAAATGTTAACATGTTTAAGAAGATTTTTAGGCAAAGGATGGTAGATTGTTTTCAGCAGGACTGGGTTAGCAAATTAAATTCAAGTGATCGCTTCAACACCTATTGTTCATTTAAGTCTCTTTTACAACCAGAACCGTATCTGACCTATTTAACGGTTAACAAATTTTAAAATGTGTTTCACCAAATTTCGTCTTGGGTTAAACGACCTGAATGTAAATAGCAGATACAAAGAAAATATCAAAGCATGTCCTTTTTGTAACCAACTTTAGACCGAACTCCACTTTCTATTAAGATGCAATGATTATATGCCTTTCAGAGAAAAATACATACTGAAGCACACACAATTTCAGAACGTGAACTCTATTGAACTAAAACAATTACTTGCAAACGAAAATGTGCGTATTACAAGAGATATTGCTATGTACATTTATTATGCTTTGAAAAAAGAGAACAACTCATATCTCATACAGTATGAATAATCAGTTACCCTCATAAAGAAGCATTATTAGTACATCGAAAAATATTTTTTTGTTATCATTTCTCCTTTTTTCTGTTATGTATGCACTGCACCTCGCATTGTTATAGGCCGGAGGCCTGAAACATTAAAATTGTGTGTTCATTGTGTTCAATTTGTTCTCTCTCTCTCTCTCTCTCTCTCTCTCTCTCTCTCTCTCTCTCTCTGTGTGTGTGTGTGTGTGTGTGTGTGTGTGTGTGTGTGTGTGTGTGTGTGTGTGTGTGTGAGAGAGAGAGAGAGAGAGAGGAGAGAGAGAGAGAGAACGAATTTTAATCAGTTTTAGGTCAAAGCTCATAACTGAAGGGGGACACATACAAAAAACATATTATCAATGCATAATGCAGCTGGTAACACAATGATATATTCAGTAAGAAAACGAAGAACGTGGATAAACATCTGCCACAATAAAATACACATTCTATGCATATGCTGAGACCTTGCTGTATCTTGTATTTTCTTAGGTTTATAAACATGTTGTGCTAGACTGGAAATGTTTTCATTTCTTGACGACAAGGGTTAAGTCAATTTAGAATTACATGGGTCATTGTAATCCTTTGCTAAATAAGAGTTTTCCTATACCGCGTAGGGATGGCCAAGAAAACAAGAAATGAATTTCGTCCTTTTAAGCCAAATGACAGTCGGCAACCAACATTTTTTTTTCCTTTGTAAGAACGTATCTAGAGCGGTGGCAGGCAATGTTAAAGTTAAACCTAAATTTAGATAAAGCGGTTTTTATGTAGGGGTTCATTTCATATCAACGTAAATTTCTTTCATTTAGATGTTTTAATGTCTATAATGTACAAATCTTTCACTGTCGTGAATGCGGCTGTGCCAGTTCTATAACCATTCAATCTTTGTTTGAAGTTTTAAGAAAAGCTGGATGTGACACAACGGTCTTCACGTGCACACTCACATGCATACAGACACAATCATGCGCCCCGCACACAACCACACATCTGACTCCTTTTTTCACTCAAACAAACCAGAACACAATTTAAATTCCTTCCCCGGTAAAACGAAACAAAACATAACAAAACAAAAGCAACTTTTTCCCCTTCTTTCTTTTTGGCCTCATTTCTTTTGGCGCGAGGGTGTTCTCTCTTTTTTGTTTTTCCAATATCGCACTCAACATGACGTCCCTTTTAGACTGCACTTCGCACAAATATATCTAAAAGTCACACCGCCTTCATTCACTTATTTTACAAAATTTTCTCTAACGCCACGCGCATGTCCAATTTGTCTTATTTAAATAAATCATTCTGGGTTCGTAGACCCCAATTTTAAGTCACAAGAATACTGCACTCCTCCCATGCCAGACAGCCACCACAGCAAACTTCAACAATCAGAATTCTCTTGGCAACTAACCTTTCAAATTATCTCAAGGGCTGCGAGGGGCTGCCAGGGGCTACGTCCCAGTAACACCTCCCACGTACAGGTTCCTTTGCCCTAGAAAGACGAGGCATTCTGTTAGTAAACTAAATTGATAATTTATTCGATGATGGATCATAGGATCTACAATTTACCTATCGAGTGTGTGAACAGGGTAGAGTTTGGAAATAATTCCGATCAGTATCAAAACGAAAATAAACGATCAAAATTCGGGACTGCGATAAACGTTTTTATTGCAAATTATCAAATGTATTCGAAAAATGATTATATTAGGTTTGGCCAAATTTACTGTCAGCTTTAATCCGGAAGCAGCCGAATATAAACCATCTAAATGTCTCTGTAATCCAGCTATAGTTATAAAACGCAGAATAATACCATAAGCAAGTAAGAATATAGATAATTCAATTAGATCAAAAGCCACACCATGTTTACCATTCTCAATAATTTCTAACGCAGGTTCATTAATAAATAGTGAAAACAGAACAGTGCACACTTCCCCTTGCTTAAACCCACGCGAACAATTCATAACATCTGTTGGTTTTACTCCTGATCTGACCCACACCTGCAAATCATTATACATATTTCTTACGCCACAAAAGATTGCCCATGATACCATTTTTAATACAGCAGGCCCAGAAAAAACTTCTAGAATTGGATACAATGCTTTTTCAAAATCAATAAAAGCAACATACGATATTTGCCGTTTTTTGTACCGCAACTAATAAAGTAATATATGGGTTGATAATGGAATATCCTTTTTAAAGTCTGCTTAATGTTCTCTATTAATATCGTTTTGTTTATTGATTCTTGAAATCTAAAGTTAGTGATAAAACAATATACTTTACTATTCATATTACTCAACAAGATGCATCTGTAGTTATTTGCATCATTCACGTCAACCTTCTTAAACAATGGCAACATTATATATTCATTCCAATTTTCAGGATAAACTCCTTTACCACTAAACAACTGAATTACTTTAATTTAATAGAAAATTAATAACAGGGTCTACAGAATACGCAACACAGCAAAGTAAATGGCGGATTTTAATTTTGTCCGCTTCACCTTAGAGCAAACACAAACAGCCAAGAATCGTTCACACTTCAATCGAAAAGACAGTGAGAGACACGGCATTGCCCTGCAGATAAATGCCGCACAAATCAGGAGACATAACATTGTCCATATTTGGAGAAACAGATTTGAACAAGACAAGCTCAGTAAATGACTTCTCAGCTACTGTGCAAAGTGCCACCAAAGTGAGAGAGGAGAGAGAGAGAGAGAGAGAGAGAGTTTATGCTGAGATGGATTGGAGGAAGGTTATGGTGGGTTTCAGAAATCCCTTGCATCTCCCTCACTGCCTCACGCCCATTTGACTAGCCATGTTATCAGTCTGTCTTTGTCTCCCCTGTGAAAAAAATATTCTGGTTGTAAGAGAATAAACAGATGCATGTTTAACACAAGGATCATCTACACAAGTCTACCCATTAATAGTTTCGGACATAAATCTTTCAATTTGTAAAACATTCAAGCTTTCTTCGTCTTGGCATCTCTCCCAGTATCTCCTTTCTCCGTCCTACCTATCCTTATGATCACCGCAGTTTCAACCTGGTGGCATCCATGTTTCTGTTTTACTTTTAGGTTTGTCATCGCCATGACATACTACGGTCTGAGTCTCAACGTGGGTAACCTCAGTGGAAATTTGCGCATCAACTTCTTCATATCCACCCTGGTGGAGCTGATTGGGTACGTGCTGGCCTGGGTACTGCTGGAGCGGCTGGGAAGGAAACGATCTCACTGCTGTTTCATTCTGACGGCAGGCCTGGCCTGTCTGGCACCCATACTCACCGTGTCTCTAGGAGGGAAAGGTACAGTCACTGGTCGTCCTTTCTTTTAGCAGGGAGCTATGGAGAACATAAGCTGGGTTGTATAGGATAAAATTTAGAGTAGCATCTGTACGAATTTTAAACAAATGTCTGGACTAAAATGGAACTGTAACTGATCATGTAATTTTTTATTCAATTTTAGAGAAGTGCATGTGGAGGCATCATTTGATTTACTTCACCAAATAATGAAATGAAATTAAAAAAAATGTTAGATTGCAGTTTACAAAAAAAAATCTTTCAAGTATGACATTTGTTAATGGAAGATATCATTTTAGAGCTTAAAAACGTATTCCAAAAAAGGCTAAAGAAAAACATATATTAGGTAGAATGACAGTGCTTAAAATTGTGACATTATCTTAAAGTCTTGCTGGAGCAACAAAATCGTTACAATTAAAGAAAACGTTCAGCACAAGATGTACAATAGCAGAATAGTCATGCCCATTGCTTTGTAAATGCACTTCTGGGAAAGTGTACGTACAAGCTTGTGACTGAAAAAGCAGTTATTCATTGTGCTCCTTTAACAATTGCTGCAGCATATTTGCTGAGAACCAAAACAAGCGTTCACAAATAAATAAACGACACTTTGGGCCGGTACACTCATCTTCACAGACATGGCGTTTTCCTGGCATGACAAGGAGTGTGCGGCACCTTCTGAATAAAGCTGTCATGCCATTTTATATTGGGAATACTAACAAAGTGTTGAAGCGTCATTAGATGTATGGTTTTTACACACACACACACACACACACACACACACACATATATATATATATATATATATATATATATATATATATATACACAATAAAACAATAAATTCCAAGGATAAGTACCAAGCACCATTCCAGCAACTTACAGAGCAGCTTGGTGTTGCAATGACTGCAAGAAATATTGAATTATAAACAAAGCTTGCTCTTATGTCTCAGATTGTAGAAATAGGGGGGTGATTAGCCTTCATATCTGCAGTGGTAGATGATTCTGCCTAACTAACAGTATGTGCTTGAGTGGGTGAATGGGGAATAATAAATGCTTCTCAAAATGAACCTTCAGTAAGCTTATAGTCTCCAAAGCGGGAGACCATCTCCAATGGGGAGGAAGCTCACTGACATATAACTCCTGGTCAGATACCGATATTTCGAAACCTGATTGTTTCTCCTCAGTGACCGTGGAAAGTGGTAATTTGACTCCTCTGCCTTTTCGGTTTTGAGAAGAATGCTATACCAGAAAAAGGCTGGTGTGCAATACCGTAGTATGTTTGTTGAGTTTTCAAAAAACCAACCAAAGGTGCCACCTAAGAAAACAAGAGAAAATCATGAAAGAGCAAAACAAGCTACATTCTCTTGTGAAAAGTAGAAAATGTAAAAAGATAACCTCTTAAGACACAAGTGCTGAGGGCCAGTTCTTGGAATGAATCCGCAAGGGACTAAATTACAATAAAACGATAAATTCGAAGAATAAGTATATATATATATATATATATATATATCTCTGATATATTTGTATGACAGTCTTGACCCCATGGTTGATAACATATAATTTTAAGAATGTTTAATCTTTTTCTTGTTTTATCAATTAAGTTTTCAATATGTGTTTCCAGTTCAGCTTAGGAGTTAAGAATACCCCCAGGAACTTAACTTTTTGTTTATATTCCAGAATCTGACCATCTAGCAAAAGCGAGGGTAGGGTCTCTGGGTTCTCACCATTGTTAAACAACATAAGGCATGTTTTTTTCTCCAGATAGTTCTAATCCGTTGTTCTTCATATATGAAGATAATTTATTCAATTCCTCTTGGTACATCTCTGTACAAAATTTATTGTTCTTTAAACGGAATGCTTCCTTAATGTACAATTAATCCAAATAGCAATATCATCTGCATATTGAACTACATGCATTGTTTTTGACATAGATTTGGGAAGATCATGGATTAGGATGTGTGAACAACATGGGAGCAATTACTGATCCCTGGGGAATACCCATATCTACATTCCTGAAGGATGAATAAGTTCCTCCAATCCGCGTACACATACCTCTATCTGTAGGAAGCTTTTAATGTAATCAAACATTTTCCCAGAAATGCCAACATTTTTTAATTTGGTACAATAGCCTTGCGTGCCATACACAGTCATAGGCTTTTTTAACGTAAAAAAAATGTAGCCAAAGTACTTTTTCTGCGGGAGAATTGCTTTTTAATGTGACTGGTCAGTTTTACTAAATGGTCTGTGGTACAACGACCTTTTCGAAAGCCCGCTTGCTGAACAGGAATTACACCACCTTTTTCACAGGAATATAACAATCGTTTTTGAATAATTTTTTTCTAAAAGTTTACCAACATGACATGTTAGAGCTATGGGTCTGTAACTATGCACAGATGTCCTCGGTTTACCTTCCTTGTGTACTGGAACTACTTCTGAACTTTTCCAGATTCTTGGAATAGTGCCATTAATCCAACATTTTTGGAATAATGAATGCAGTAGTACTTTCCACGAGGAAGGTAAGTGTCTGATGAGTTGATAGGACACGCCATCAAGGCCAACAGTGGAATCATGTGAAGGGATAGAATCTAGTGCTTCCGATAGTTCTGATAACAGTAAAGGTGAGTTTAGGAAATGTTCGTTTTCTTGTAGAGGAGCCATGTATTCGTCTTTTTGTTCCTCATTGTTTCTGTGACGACTGTTTTCTGGCTGAAGATTTTTAGATTGACTACAAGCTGAAAATATATCTGAAAAAGCTTCAGCTTTATCCAAAGCAGTGGGAAAATCAGTTTTTTAACTTTATTGGGTATGACTGAGTTTTATAGCAATTTTTCATTTCTTTTACTTTTGTTCAAATTTAAATAAATCTTTTGATTCTGATACCTCAGCTTCACAAAACTCAACCCAATACTTCTTTTTTTGCTTGAGCAATAACTTTAGTACATGTATTCTTTTCTTGTTTCATGATTATAAGTTTTCATCCGACTTATTTCTTATCCATGTTTTGTAGCTTTTTCGCTTTGACTGTACAGCGAGTCTGCATTCTTCTGTCCACCATACGTTGCCTACATATTTTCCATCTTTTTTGCCTACATATTTTCCGATCCTTTTACATCTATACATCTCTTTAGTCCGATCGAAATTGACTTATGGGCAGGAAGTGTATTTCTCTGTGCCTAATTATCTTTTAAAGAGATTGCAAAGCTTGGATAGTAAGGCCATGAAATTAACTCTGGGAGTCCCAGTACACACAAACACTCATAGATATTATAAAGAAACAAACATATTACCTCTAAATGAGAAACGAATATTGGATGTATCCAAATATATTGTCAGAAGTCTTTCTGTTGAAAATTCAGTTACTGAAGAAATTCTGATTGATTCCAGTAAAGATTTTCCTAAGAGGTCTAAAAACATATCTTACATTCAACCAATCAGAAACTACACATCTGCCTTTATGTCACATTGTAATATTGATATTACTGCTATACCAGAATTTCCTGCAGTACCTCCAATGCCTCCTGGGAGCACACTAAATGCTTCTTTTGATTACAAACACACTTTGTTAAAGAAAAGTGATAATGTAAATAATTTAACAACTGAAGTTCGTGAACATGTAGAAAACAGCAATCCAAATCATTTAAAAGTGTTTACAGATGGGTCGGTAATGGAATCCTCTGACAGTGGTTCAGGTTTTGTAATACCAACCTTAAATGTCAGGAAATCATATTATGTAGGAAAGGGGTTTTCAATCTATACCTCAGAACTATATGCAATACTGAAGGCTTTGACTTATGTACATGATACATCAATTGCTTTCTATCAAATTTTACTTTGTGTTGATTTCCAAATCTGTTTTACAGTCACTGGAGCGTTGGGACTGCAAAGCTAGAAAAGATTTGCTTTTTGAAATAAAACATCTACTGCATTGTTTCATAACACTAGGTATAAGAATTGATTTTTGTTGGGTCCCATCTCACTGTGGTATGAAGTGGAATGAATGAAATAGCAGACAGTCTTGCAAAAGAAGGAGCAAATAGAAAGACGGAAAATCTACTGAACAATCCCTTAGATCTATCCTCTTGTGAATTAATCCAAATTATGGAAAAAAATGCATGCATAAGCGGAATTCTAGTCAAATTATGGCTACTTTACCGTCGTGCCCAAGGCACATTGTAGATTAATTCATAAATTAAGGCTGAATACTTGGAACGCAAAATATTCTCATGGTGTTTCTTGTGTATGCAGAGAAAACATTTCTGTACATCATCTTTTGTTTTTAATGCTCAGTGTTGACCCCAGTCTATGAGGAGAAAGGTATTCAGATGAAAAACTTTGATAATGTCAATACTGTCTTATATGGTTCTTATGTTGCTGAAATTGCCATGGTTATTTCGCAGTCACAGGTTGCAAAATTTTTATATTATAAAGATCAACGATTTTGTGTACCGCTAGGGTATTTCACTCATGTCAATACGCATATATCGGATGAGGGTTTGAAAGTACAAATGTGGATGATAAGTTAAGTGTGGAGTGTTTTTTTTTTTTTTTTTGGTTTTTTTTTTTGTTGTTTGTTTGTTTTTGTTTTTTTATATCAAAGTGTCTAATATCATCTGACGATGAAAAGACATTAAATAAACCACTGAACTGAACTGAACTGATATATTTGTTCTTGATAATGGAAATACTGGAGAAGTTTTTCGAATGGTCAGGATGAAGCTCAACAGTAAGATGATAGCCCAGGATTAAAAATAATTGTTTTTTATCGAGTGAACACAAACTTACAACAAAATATAGGAAAGCAAGATAAATGTAGATTAAATATTGGTGTTAAGAAAGGTTTAAAAAAACAGCTTAACAGAGAACGAGGTCCCGTTATGTTTGATTTAAAATGCATACATTTAAATTAAGATGTCTTGCTAATGTCCCGGACAGTAGAAGTAGAATAGATATATAAAGATACAAGTGGGTCAGGAAAACAGTAGTGACCTACACATTAGTGACACTGAACGATGTAACATTAATAGCTTAACAACAGAACGCATATCTATTACAATATCATCATAGATTGTTTTCTTTTTAAATATGGGTGCCTTCCTCATGTATAACAACGTCTCAATATACCCAAAAATTCGATAGAAGTGCTAAAACCATCAAGGAGATTAAAGAAAGATGAAATGCAAGTACAAAAGAAAAGATATCCTGAAATATTATACAAATAATATGATGACAACTGAAAAGATGTCAAAGAATGTTAATGACAAACAGGAATTCAAAATGAATGCAACCGGTAAAATTTCTACTACAGGGCTATTATACTATTGAAAGTGAACTACCTTTGTGTTTTTTCCTGATATCACATGACTTCTTCCTTACCTCTATCCTGCTTTAATTCTGCGCTGACGGTTGACACAGAGTTACAGTGGATGACGACAGCTCTGGCCATGGTGGGGAAGCTGGGGATATCTGCCTCCTTCTCAGCTATATTCATCATCACTGCTGAGATCTTCCCCACAGTCATCCGGAACTTCTCTATGGCCTTCAGCTCTTCCTGGGGACGCATTGGCAGCACCGTGTCTCCCTATGTGGCAGATGGTGTGTAACCTTGTTGAATCCCATACAGCTTCTACTTAGGGGCTGACGAGTGCCCCAAAAATTGTTGAAACAATAAAGGGAGGGGAAGAGGATATGGGAATGGGTGGGGGCTGGAGATGGAAGGGATGGGAGGTGCATAATCCGCATGTTTGGTGACGACCTATTTCTATGCAGAAATTATTCATTGGGATGAGCTTTCTAACATTTTTTTAGATTGAAATTGGACAGGAAAAGGGGGTGTGAGTATATAGTAGGAAGGTGGAGAGGTAGAAAGGAGGAAGGGGTGGGGGAAGAAGAAGAAGAAGAAAGAAAGAAAGGGAGGGAAGAGATAGATGCGGTTGTAGGAACTCCGTAATTCCTGGATCCCCCCACCCATTTCGCTCCCCTCATCACCCCCCTCCCTCCCCATCCACTTTCACCATCTGGGTCCATTGATTCAGGGAGATCAACAGTAGTGGGGTAGTCATTATCTCAGTGTTTAGCAGTCAGCACCACCACGCTGATTAGGTAGGCACTGTAAGACGTGCACCACTTCAAGTATACTGGGTTTATTCTGAGCAAGGACAGGACAGACGAGGCTCACACTGGCTATATCTGCCATGACAAATTTAACATCATCTGGAACATAAGACAAGTCAGTTCACCACGAAGATCAGATTCCACAAGTCACTGGTGATCTCCGCCTCTCTCTGTGGATGTGACAGCTGGGACACTTGCAGCAGATCATGGGTTAAAAAAAATGGCGTTCAAGAACCTATACATCAGATGGATTCTGTGCGTTTGATACAATGAACATAAGACAATATATTGTGTTAGGCATTGGGTCAACATGCACGGTGGAAGACAAGAATCTCTCCTCACAGTTAACAAGTATTGCAAACTTGCCTTGTTCGGGCGTGTGTCTCGTCACGACTCCTTGATTGTGACCGTTATACGACAGGATACAGTGGAGAGTGGACAGAACAAAAAAATCCTGGATGAATATATGAAGGAGTGAACTGAGCACAATGCTATTGCCCATGAATGACAAAAGGGAGCCGTAAAGACGCCTGGTTTTCCAAGCGTAGACAAAGACACACATGCAGCCTTCTGTCATGGGACAATATAGTAAGTGAAATGTGTACGCAGTGAAGCATGGAGCGTAGATGGATCTCCTAGAAAGGATCAGTTCTGTGTACTAACTTTGACATGAAAGTTTACGGTGAAAGAATTTTGTTTTTTAATGTGAACTGCCTTACAGGTGTACGTTACGATAGAGACATCTAGATAACATTTACTGGAAAACTTTTTGTATGTGTCTTGTTGTGTAAGTTAAAAAAAATCCTTAATTTAGCTTTGTTTTGAAAAAGAAAAGAAATGTGAGCCCAGATGACAGAGGTTCCTCAAACTAGTGATGCTTTTTTCACAACTATGACTTCTTCACAGGCAGGGACACAGAAACCGGTCGTTTTCAGTGTGTAGACACAACCAACTTAATGATTTATTAAATGAAGCGGTTTGAAAAGTGAAGGGGGGTCTACTCTGGTGTTAAATCATTCAGCAGGTAATTGAACATTGTCAAAAGACTATTAGGTAATGAGTTGCAAGACAACGATCTCACTCCTCTTTATATGGCACGTTTTAGAAACATGACAGTTTTCCATTTTGTTGTGGCATCAGTTATCGGATCAGTGGAGCACCTAAGGCGGTGTTTTTTTTGTTGTTGTTGTTGTTGTTGTTTTCCTAGGGCCAAAATCCACCTCTTCATTTTTTTGGTGCTTCACACTGTCCTCTTCATCTGCAAAAAAAAAAAAGAAAAAATTGGGAAAAAAATTTTAAAAAAAAAACAATTTCCATAACCAAGTTTTTTTTGTTTGTTTTTTTTTTTTTGGTTTTTTTTCCTTCCCAACCAGTCTCTTACACACCATGCTGACAGTTTTCCTTGTGTTTTCCCAGGGTCTGTATATCGGAGGACGGTTCGGTCAAGCTGTACCACTGGTTGTCTTTGGAGGACTTGCTGTTCTCGCTGGCATTTCAGCCCTTTACCTGCCAGAAACCTTGCACCGAACTCTGCCTGACACTGTGGAAGATGCCGTCAGCTTACTTAAGTGAGTCTGGTTGTATAAATCCGACTCTCAAAGATGCCGTTCATCATCAAAAAAAGTTCATTCTTTAATAGTCCCGAGGCTCAGTGGAGTCCTAGGAGTACTACAGTTATGAACACTGCACCAAATGTGTAACGTAAGTGACATGATAAGCAAATCATTATTGTCATTACTCAGTGAAAGAAGAGGAAGAAGAGCTGTGTCCATCGGTGATGGCCTTGGGTTAGTACTCTGGTGGCGGCAAAACGGTTCCTGGATCAGTCACTACATGCACGATTTCAGATCACCGTTTCAAAATGACAATGCTTATTAAACTACAAGAACATCACTAGTTTTTAATGACATCATCAGTATTTGAAAATCTTCTCTCAATTTCCAAGACATTTAGTGCTTGGTAACATCACCTTACCAGTGTCATAAGTTTGAGAAGAATCAGTCAAGCAGTGGACATAACAAAGGCAGCTGCCCTCTGCGTGCACATTGCTACCGAATGTTAACCAAAATGATCCGTGCTCATGTTAGGTAGACAACACGATCTCATTGATGAAGGTGATCAGGAAAGTTAAGTTTGTCCCTTCTTGTTCCCCCACCTCAACCCCATTTGTCCTAACCAGCAGTTTGACAGCTCCTCCTGCACCTCCCGCCGCTGATTGATGCCAGTTATGTGCAAGCTGACAGACATCATGTAGCCCAACACGCCTATAAGAATACATAAAGCAAGCCACTCATTGACGAGAAACAATGGGAACATTAAACAGCCTAGCTCAGCTTCGGTTTCTTTCCGTGTGTAATTCACATTACCTTCGATACAAGCAAGAGAAATGTCTTGAAGGGCTAGATGTCATAAAGGTAATTTTCAAATAATGTATTTTTGCTCGAGTACCGTACATAGCAATGTCGTGTGTCGGAAAGCCATCCCGCACGCAATTCATTCTCCTCATCTCTTCCGTTCCCAGGATTGTCCAATATTGACACTATGGTGATATCACATTTTCCCTTTTTTTAAAGAGTCCATCACGCAGGGTCAGTGGAACTGACCGGCTCTGTGCGTTGCCTAACATTCAAAGCTGGCGCTTATTGTTGCTCAGTAATTCCCAGACAATGCCCACTTCACGGATTCTCTCTCTCTCTCTCTCTCTCTCTCTCTCTCTCTCTCTCTCTTCTTTCTATGTCTCTCTCTCTTTCTCTCTGTCTCTCTCCTTCTCTGCCTCTGTCTCTGTCTCTCTCTCTCTCTCTCTCTCTCTCTCTCTCTCTTTGTCTCTTTTTCTGTCTGCCTGTCTCTCTATCTCTAATTACACACAAACACACACACACACATGAGAGAGAGAGAGAGAGAGAGAGAGAGAGAGGAGAGAGAGAGAGAGAGAGATGATGATGATGATGATGATGATGATGATGATGATGATGATATTTTTATTTACAAGGGTAACAGATAAGTAAACGCATGCTTTTGTTCGTCCGGCCCTTGCCCCGCTAACGGACTAACTAAGCATGACTAGCGACTAAAATTTACAAAAACTTACTCTGAGAGAGAGAGAGAGAGAGAGAGAGAGAGAGAGAGAGAGAGAGAGAGAGAGAGAGAGAGAGAGAGAGAGAGAGAGACAGACAGACAGACAGACAGACAGAGACAGACAGACTTATCATACAGACCGCTTTTGCATTCCTGAATACTGAACTGAATAAACATACATTCGAGACTTCGCTAGTACCTTTTCAATGCTTTTATTTCTCATCAGAAACCGGAACGACAAGGCCAACAGCTCAAAGATGGAGTCGAAGGAAAATGAAGAAGAGGTGGGACACAGCTCTCTCTTGTCGGAGGCTACCACAACACTTTGAACAGCACCCAGTCCAGCAGAATCCTAGGCAGCAGGCAGTATGTGCTACCATTGGCAAGAATTTCCTAGGCTTCCACGGAGTTCCGGTCATGAATATTCCAGATCACTCATATCCACTCCCTATGTCCAGAACAGACGTATGCCTCAGGTGATACGGTATACACATAGATTACAACATGCTGTACAGGTTCAGTTTCAAATAGAGCTGTCGTTTCGGACAGTTTTCATTTTTGGATGAGACCTTCAAAGTCAATTAAGCATTTTTTCTAGGGGAAAACCCCGTAGCACGCTACATAGATATAGAACATTTAACAAACAGCTCACAACTGCGTATGAAAAAAAAAATACAAGTGCAAAACACAGAAAAAACTGCGCAGCCAAGAAAGAAAGAAAAAAGGAACAAATTATAAACAAAATCAACGCGTTTCGACCTATTTGGTTTTCTTCAGGCAAGTGAATAACATTCAAGAAAGTGAAAACGAAGGTCGAACAGACAATCAGTTGCCTCTTGGAAGTGGATGCAAAAAGACTAGGGAATAGAGCTGAGGCTGAAAGAGACTCAGTGCCATGATAATGATGATGATGATGATAATAATGATGATAATTCTAATAACAACAATAATATTAATAACAATGATAATGATAAGAACAACAATAATAGCAACAACAACAACAATAATATGATGATGATGATAAGAATACTAATACTGATAATGATAATAATAATAATTATTATAATAATACAAGTAATGATAGTAAACCATGGATTATCTAGAGCTACCTGGCTGGTTGCTTAATGTTCGTTTCAGGTCAAGTTTTGACTCCGTGATTGGACATCAGTGATGACATTTGTGGAGTCTTTTGGTTTTGGTACAAATTTACATTAATGGAATCGGAAGTTCTATCAGAACATTCTTCTTCTTCTGCTGCGTACGCAGGCTGATACTCCTGCTGACACTCCCTATATGGACAGGCAAGTATTAATTCCATCTACCAACAAGGGAGTGGAGTTTTGTGTGTATGACCCTCTCTCTTTTTTATCCCGCCATTAAGGCATCCATACTCCAGAACATCAAATCAACAATATTAGCGAATGGACATACCTCATAGAGGCTGTAGATACAGTGATCCTTTCTCTGCAGAGCGATTTGTGTAATATAATATATATATATATATATATATATATATATATATATATATATATATATATACAATGAAACAATAAATTCCAAGGATAAGTACCGAGCACCATTCCAGCAACTTACAGAGCAGCTAGGTGTTGAATGACTGCAAGAAATATTGAATTATAAACAAAGCTTGCTCTTATGTCTCAGATTATAGAAATAGGGGGGTGATAAGCCTTCATATCTGCAGTGGTAGATGGTTCTGCCTAACTGACAGTATGTGCTTGAGTGGGGGTGAATGGGGAATAAATAGAGGTTGCTGAAGGTTCACTTTGAGAAGCATTTATTATTCCCCATTCACCCACTCAAGCACATACTGTCAGTTAGGCAGAACCATCTACCACTGCAGATATGAAGGCTTATCACCCCCCTATTTCTATAATCTGAGACATAAGAGCAAGCTTTTTTATAATTCAATATTTCTTGCAGTCATTGCAACACCTAGTTGCTCTGTAAGTTGCTGGAATGGTGCTCGGTACTTATCCTTGGAATTTATTGTTTCATTGTAATTTAGTCCCTTGTGGATTCATTCCAAGAACTGGCCCTCAGCACTTGTGTCTTAAGAGTTAATTTTTTATATTTTCTACTTTTCACAAGAAAATGTAGCTGTTTTGCTCTTCATGATTTTTTTTTGCTTCTTAGGTGGCACCTTTAGTTAGTTTTTTTGAAAACTCAACAAACATACTATGGTATTGCACACCAGCCTTTTTCTGGTATAGTATTCTTCTTAAAACCGAAAAGGAAAAGGCAGAGGAGTTAAATTACCACTTTCCGCGGTCACTGAGGAGAAACAATCAGGTTTCGAAATACCGGTATCTGACCAGGAGTTATATGTTAGTGAGCTTTCTCCCCATTGGAGATGGTCTCCCGCTTTGGAGACTATAAGCTTGCTGAAGGTTCATTTTGAGAAGCATTTATTATTCCCCATTCACCCACTCAAGCACATACTGTCAGTTAGGCAGAACCATCTACCACTGCAGATATGAAGGTCCTTTCTTGACTTCACTATAAAACTGCCCAATGGATACCTACAAACCGACATGTTTTATAAACCTACTGACTCTCACGCCTATCTCCACTTCAACTCCTGCCATCCCAAACACTGCAAGAAAAACATCCCCTACAGTCTTTTTCTCCAAGCACGCCGTACTTGTTCACTTCCTTCAGATTTCCTAAAAAGGTGCACAGAAATTACTATGTTTCTCTTACAACGTGGATATCCTAATGATATCATCCAAGCTGCTGTAAACCGAGTCCATTCTACACCCAGGACAGAAATACTTCAATACAGACCCCAAACCCCCTCCAGTAGAGTCCCTTTTATTGTGACCCATAATCCCTCCAGTCCTCCCCTGCGCAAGTGGCTACAGGAGTACCAGAGCCTTCTCCACACCAGCCCAAGAATGACGAAGGAAGTTCCTGAGGTCCCTCTGGTGGGGGAGCGGATACCGAGAACACTTAGGAGCATCCTTATGCCATCATCTCTACCACTCAGCACCTCTGGCAGCCTGGACCCAGGAAGCTGGAAATGTAACAAATCTTTGTTTTGTGCTGAGAACATTTAATCAGTACTTCTAGATTTAAGAGTGATGTTACAGGAGAGACTTTTCAAATCAGACATTATATGTCGTGTCGCACTGCCAATGTCATTTATTTGTTGTTCTGTCGCTCTTGTAAGAATGCGCAGTATGTTGGAGAAACCAAAAATGCCCTCAAAACTAGATTTTATTGACATAGATCACACATATTAAAGAACACAGGCACTTACATCGCTCACCATTTCAACAGTGCCAGACACACACTTCAGGATATGCAATGTATACCTATAGAAAAAGTATTTTCAAATGAGTATATTAGGATTCAAAGGGAAAAATTCTGGATGAGCAACTCTCAAAACTATTTATCCTTTTGGTCTCAACACACTTGAGTAACTCCTCTTCTTTTTGGTTTACAGTCTGTCTGCATATTTCCCTATCTATCATTATATTTTATAAAGCAGATCTCTGTGTGTGTGCGTGCGTGTGTGTGTGTGTGTGTGTGTGTGTGTGTGTGTGTGTGTGTGTGTGTGTGCGCGCGCGCGCGCGCGCGCACGCGCATGTACGTGTGTGTGTGTGTGTGTGTGTGCGCATGTGTGGGCGCGCGCGGTTGCGTGTGTGTGTGTGTGTGTGTGTGTGTGTGTGTGTGTGTGTGTGTGTGTGTGTGTGTGTGTGTGTGTGTGTGTGAGTGCGTGCATCATTATGTATGAGCGCATGCATAAGTGTGTATTATACTTATGTAATTGGTGTGTAGTTATACGCATTATAGTAATGTTTGACGATGTCACACACCCATGTTTGTGCACATACACACTTGCACTCACAAACACAGTATGCTTACTTCGTACGCAACGCACAATCACTCCATTCGCCCAAAGGGAGCACTATCACCACAAAATTAAGTTTTCTATAAAACGCTCCCTTACTCAATAATAAAGAAAAGGGTCTTAAATCTTTTCACTTCAGTACGTTTTCCAACAATTATTTCTTCTCTTCACAAGATATTTCCACACATATAAACAATAATACAATATTCAAAGTTTTATCAAGAATCAAAAACACACACATACATATTTCACTATCAGTTCATTATATAAAATAATTGCAGTAAAGACAAGTCATCTTCTTGACTTGTCGAGGAGCTTTCGTGCACTGGGCTGTACCACCTCTGGACAACCACAGTCTGGATCCTCACTAGACTGGTACACCTTAGTCGGGAACACCTGGACGCTGAGGGATTCTGTAACGAAACCCTAGGTCCAGGGTTAACCTCTAAAATTAAATTTATTTATTTTTTTTTGCTCTTCTCTCTTTTTTATTATTCATAGCTCCTTTTTAACTCCTTTTACATTCACTCCAAATTCAAAATAGAATACTCACATGAGCCTTGTTCCGCCAACCTATTCCTACCTACAGTTGGGGTACAGAAAGAAATCTTTTGTACAACAATATTTTTATTCATTTTTTTCAATTCTTCTTTTCTTTTCGCGTTCAGCGTTCATCTTTCTCTTTTTCCCAAATAGCGCAATATCCTCAATCTTTTATAGTCATCAAACTTCTGTTATCATTACAATTACACCTTTAATGTAATTGCTTTAACCAGTTTAAAACCCCAACTGGTACTCGCCTTCTAGGGAATAAGCGACAAGCCTACCCTAGTAGACTTCCAGTCTACATCTACACTCTATACTTGAGTGAAACTTGCCACGCCAGGCATCTTACACCCACCAAGGGTTAAGCACACCCAAACCAGGGTTGCATCGGACAAACCAGTCCAACCATGTAGCACACCCAACCCAGGGTTGCATAGGACAATCCTAGTCCTAACTGTATTAAAACCCAGGAGGGTTACGATTGGACATCATCATCCTACGTCCGTGTCCAGAGCTCCTCTGAAAGTAACAATAATCTTCCACCCTTCCTCACATTGGGTGAACACACTTCACAATCCACTTAGCGTCCCACTCTTCCACATCACTGGTGGTTGCACTCCATGAATACAAAAAAAAAGCATCAAACCCGTAGGTTCCTTGCACAATCGCAAAAATTACAAAATCTCTTAACAGTCTTTTCTTTGAACACTCCATTCACATAACACTTTTCCCATTCGCATGACAGACGAGATGGGAATTTGAGTATGTATATGATATACATGATGTTGGAAATCATGTAGGAAATATGTAGTCTGTTAGCACACTTTCTCCCCATCCTTCTCTCCTCCTCGACGTTTCTGCCCTCTATTTCTCCATTGTCGCAATCGATCCCCGCTCCCCCTCCCCCATCCCCTTTTTCCCTCCCCCTTTTATTTCCCTACTCCCCTACCCTCACCTATCCTCCTTCAAACCTCTCTCCTCTCCCTCTCCAACGTACCCATCCACTATCCCCCCCAGCACTCCCCCCTCCCCCCCCCCCCCCCCCCCCCCCACCCCCCCACCATTCCCCTCAACATTTCTGCATTCTTTCTCTCCTTCCCCTCTAAACTCCCCCCTAGGTCTAATTATATATCCTAAAACTCCCCTACCTTCCTCTCTGTTTCTTTCTGCCTATCCCTATATTTCTATTTCTGTCTGTCTGTCTGCCTGCCTGTCTGTATAGATGTCTATCTGTCCCCTCTCTCTCCCCCCCCCCCCCCCCCCCGCCTCTCTCTCTCTCTCTCTCTCTCTATGTCTGTCTGTTTGTCTCGCTCTTTCTTCATCCTTCAACCCCCCCCCCCCCCTCGCCCCCCCCCCCCCCCCACTTCCCCCTTTCCACCACCACCCCCCCTTTTAACTACAATATTCGTACCATTGCCCCGTCATCTGTGTGTGTGTGTGTGTGTGTGTGTGTTTTCTACACAGGCGCTCGTGCGTTTGGGTGTTTGTGAGCATGTACACATTGGCGTGAGCTCAGAACAATAGGGGGGGGGGGGGGGGGAGGGAGAAAAAGGGATGGGGGGGGGGGGGTGGGAAAAGACTCAGCAGAAGGGGGAAGGAAGGTGGTTCAACACATCAACCACAGAACGCAACCAAAGTTGCATACACCTACGCAGCCACAAACTCCTAAACGTTAAATAACGAATAACGTTAAAACCTGTAATAACTGGAATAGAAGGTAAACAAGATATAAAACCAATTCATACAGGGTAAAACAGTTATAAGTACTTAAAGGTAATATGCCAAAACAGTGAGGGGAAAAAAAAAAAAAAAAAAAAGGGGGGGGGGGGGGGGAGGGGAAGAAGACGTAAAACCAAGCTGCATGGAGTAAAGCAGTGCAAACCCCCCCCCCCCCCCCCACACCACACACACACACACACACACACACACACACACACACACACACACACACACACACACACACACACACACACACACACACACACACACACACACACACACACAAAACAAAACAACCCAACGTCCCGTGAAGTGACATCTACCCACATGCAAAAATACAAACAGAAATAAAACATTTTGATGCATGCCCCCTCAAACGCCATACAATCGCGAAAAGAGGAGAGCACGAGGAAGGGGGGTGGAAAGGGGGGGGCGGGGAAAGAGGGAGAAAAAGGGATGAGGGGTGGGGGGGGGAGGCTCAGCGGAAAGGGGAAGGAAGGTGGTTCAACACATCAACCACAGAACGCAACCAAAGCTGCACACACCTCTGCAGCCACAAACTCCTAAGCGTTAAATAACGAATAACGTTTAAAACCTGTAATAACTGGAATAGAAGGTAAACAAGATATAAAACCAATTCACATAGAGCAAAACATTTATAAGTACATAGTACTTTGCCGAAACAGTGAGGGAAAAAAAGGGAGGGGGGGAGGATGGTTGGGGGAGGACGTAAAACCAATCTGTATGGAGCGAAACAGTGTAAAAACACATAAAAACCAAACCGCACAAGGTAGAAGTAAAAGAGAAGAGGATACATAAAAAGAGTCCGAGTGGAATAACAATAAAACAAGCATAAAACCCAACCAGTGCACCATTAAGGGAAATGTGTGCAAGGGGGAGGGGGTTGTGGAAAAGATCAACCCGTGCAGAAAGGCCAGTACTAGATCTCATGACTATTTAAGCCCAGAGGTGAGAGAGTTTTTAATTTGGTTATCCAAAATTTTCTCTTTTTAATCTGGAATTAAGATTTTCACTATGCACCCTTTCAATTATAACACATTTAAGATGGAAAGGGAATGGTCAGGTGAGTTAAAATGTTTAGCTACAAGCGTTCCTGTGTTTTTTTCTTATTAGACCTATGGAGATAAAATCTGGTTTTCAAAGTGTTCTTATTTTCGCCAACATATTGTGTGTGTTGGCATTTGTTGCAAAATAAAAGATAAATCACATTTTTGCTCTCACAATCCAATCTCTCTCTGATAGTAAAAATCTCGTTAGTTCTGGAACTTGAAAATTGGTTAGTTTCTAAAAGATGGTTGGATCAAACGACACATTTTTTACAGCAGTTATAGCAGCCTGCAGTCCCTATTGACAAGGGGGGCAAGGCATAAGGCATTAAAAATGCTTTTAAGAGACTACAATTTCTTTCACCCACTATCGGCTCCGAGGAACTGCCTCCCGCATTATTTTGCTATTATGGAGTACTGGAAGATGTTCTCTGAGCCAAGTCTGGAGAGGAGGGTTGGATATATATATATCAGCCGTGTCTCCCTGATGAGTCCGATCCAGCGGGCGAAAGGCCTCAGAGCAGGCGATACATAAAGATCTGGCTTCGAGAGGGATTGCAATAGTTTCCTCATGCTGCTAGTGTAGGGTTTTCATATTTATGATATACATTTTCCCATTTACTTCATCTTCAAATTTTTTTTCCTCTCTCAATTTCAAATCTTTGCCAAGTCATTACTATAATGACGGAAGAATTGTTAACCTGCACTTGTTTTCCCCAACTACTTAATTGTTCAGCATTATATTGTTTGGTCATCATCAGTGGGTGATTGCATCTCTTACGAGATCCAAGGAAAGGTTGTTCTCCACAATTCTTAGCCGCTGACAATGCTTGGGTTATTGAACAGCAGAGCTGACCACTCAGACTGTTCCATATCTTTTGATCTCCCTTGCATCCTAAATGGATCCTCAAGCATAGACTCAAATATTGTCTCTTACATTTTATACTGTTTGCGTAATGTTTTTAGTTTTCAACAACTTTTTTCCTCTCCACACTTTCGTTTTATTTAATTCTACGACCTTTCGCTGGCTGCTTTGGGGGTGCTGTTGGATTCTTTTTCGAACCCTTGGCGGTCCGAACACCACAGAATTATGGACTGTGGGTGTCTTTTATTTGACGCCAAGAACACAGACACAATCGGCCGTGTCTTCCTGATGAGTCCGATCCAGCGGGCGAAAAGCCTCGGAGCAGGCGATACATAAAGATCTGGCTTCGAGAGGGATTGTAATAGTTTCCTCATGCAGCTAGTGAAGGGTTTACATATTTATGATATACATTTTCCCATTTACTTCATCTTCAATTTTTTTTCCTCTCTCAATTTCAAATCTTTGCCAAGTCATTACTATAATGATGGAAGAATTGTTAACTTGCACTTGTTTTCCCCCACTACTTAATTGTTCAGCATTATATTGTTTGGGCAATCAGTGGGTGATTGATTTCATCTCTTACGAGATCCAAGGAAAGGTTGTTCTCCACAATTCTTAGCCGCTGATAATGCTGGGTTATTGAACAGCAGAGCTGACCACTCAGACTGTTCCATATCTTTTGATCTCCCTTGCATCCTTAAATGGATCCTCAAGCATAGACTCAAATATTGTCTCTTACATTTTATACTGTTTGCGTAATGTTTTTAGTTTTCAACAACATTTTTTTCTTTCCACACCTTCGTTTTTATTTAATTCTACAACCTTTCGCTGGCTGCTTTGGGGGTGCTGTTGGATTCTTTTCGAACCCTGGGGGTCCGAACACCACAGAATTGGACTGTGGTGTGTCTTTATTTGACGCCAAGAACACAGACACAATCGGCCGTGTCTCCTGATGAGTCCGATCCAGCAACGAAAAGCCTCGGAGCAGGCGATACATAAAGATCTGGCTTCGAGAGGGATTGCGATAGTTTCCTCATGCAGCTAATGAAGGGTTTCATATTTATAATATACATTTTCCCATTTACTTCATCTTTAATTTTTTTTCCTCTCTCAATTTCAAATCTTTGCCAAGTCATTACTATAAATGATGGAAGAATTGTTAACCTGCACTTGTTTTCCCCCACTAGTTAATTGTTCAGCATTATACATATATATATATATATTGTGTGTGTGTGTGTGTGTGTGTGAATTTTCGCCCGACTTCGGCTACTTCAACAAGCTTCTGATTGTAACACGAGCAGGGCAAAAGCAACAATATCCACACCAAGAGAACAACTTACAGGCAAAAAATCACGCACTCACCACCTCCACACCCCATCTAACATGCATCTCTCTCTCTCTCTCTCTCTCTCTCTCTCTCTCTCTCTCTCTCACACACACACACACACACAAACACACACTCTCTCTCTCTCTCTCTCTCTCTCTCTCTCTCTCTCTCTCTCACACACACACACACACACACAGAGGCAATTTATACCCCTCAATCAACATACCTGTTCCCCCTCTGCCTATTGTGGGCACACTTCACATCAAAATCAGAATATAAGCAGCTACACAGAAAGTAATCCTATCAATTGGTCACACATCTCAAGAAATGAAAAAAATGAATAAATGGGAAAAAGGGTCACCCCCGTAGACCGGACGTCAATTAAAACAGGACTGCGGCTATGTACAGGCCCCACACACACACATATTTTGAAAGATCTTAATGACGAGATTTATCTCTCACTGAGGATGATCAATATTGCTACTTTGCATTTGTAAAGATACAATTTCATTTTTTTTTTTCACTTCTTGATCAACCACATTTATGCTATTAAAAAGATCGTTAGAGCAACAGATTCTTCACATACTTTCAGTGCGACATGTTTATGGTCTATTATTACATTTAAAAAGAGGATCGCTTATGACTAAAAATATTGCTTTATTGTTGAATGAACAGAAAAAACATATTTCTTCATTCCCATGAACATAATTCGTAATTCTTTACCAAAAATAGCTGTTAATTTATTACAGTCATCAAACATGTCATTACATTTTTCGTGTTTCATTTTCTTTTATATCTGGGTGATTATATTTCACTGATTGTGTCAATATGATTTGCGGATGGTCACTTCTGAAAGTGTTCTAAAACGTTTATCATGTGCAATCAAAAACTAAAAGAGAAGAAACAAAGTCGATAGCATTTGCATCGTGGGTGGAAATATGGAGGTCTGGTAAAGCTTCCATCAGCGAGCAAACACTATGATAATTTATCATGTTTTCAACAACGCAGATATTATTTAGGAGCCTTGTTTCCTGCTCTACGAAGAATGGACAGTAAGAACTCCAGCAGTCAGCCTTTTATTACAAATGCATGTGGTCACTCAGTACTTTGATCATCTGGTCCTTCAGGCAAACACAGATACAGCATTGGTTGCCATTATTTTTTACACTTGTCATTTGGAGTTTGTTCAGAGGTGTCAGTTTTTAGGCTTTCTTTTTTATGAATGTGTGCGTGATGCAGATGTTATCATTGCATAGGCATGACACCTCAGGCCTGTCTCGCCAATGTTGTGTTATGTTTCTTTTTTTATATCATTATGTTGTAATCGGAGTTTTAGATTAAAGATCAGACTTGACTTGGCTCTTTTGTTTTCTAAAGGAATCCTCTAAACGAGATGACGCTTGTCTACGTTTATGGTTATGGTAAGGATCGGTGTAGTTATTCGTTCCTAAACATCTTTGTACTATTCTGAGTTGAAACCATTTGAGCTTTATTAGAAAAGTAGGTAGACTCAAAAGTTTACTTAGAGAATATTTCGACAGGGTCGCCCTGTCTTCATCAGTTCACTGTTGTTGTTGTGGCAGCGAGGCCTGGTGGAACGACTGTTGTGGGGCGAACGGTTGTCAGGATCTGATTGTAGATGAGGGGAAGTTCAAAGCCTTGATCTCTGTTCAGGCTGGGGCGTCTGGTCTTGATTTCGATGGCTTCTTTACCTTTAATTTTTGTGAGGAAGAGCTCTGTAGATAAGATCTTGGTTTCTTGGGGGCTGAAACTGTGACCTGTGGCTTGTAGGTGTTCGTCTATGGCAGAAGTAGATCGGTTTGGTATTCCTGTGGACAGGTGTTGAGTGATCTTGCTGTCTCGCCAATGTCGGTATGGGCACATTCTTGACAAGCTACCTGGTACACTATACCACACTGCTTGAGGGGGTCCGTTTTGTCTTTGACATGGGTGTTGCATTCATGTTGTTGGAACGTCCTGGTTAGACGCTCTGAGACTCCTTTAATGTAAGGGACCCCCACTTTCACACTGTCCGTATCTGTAGAAGAAGGATAGGGAACTCGAGGGTTGTCCCACATCCATGCAGGGTATCCACTAGCGGAAAGGGCAGTCTTGATGTGTTCTTCTTTCAGCTCTTCATCCTTAGTGGAACACAGCACAGAGGCTCTGTGCATGAGAGTGTTGACAACAGATCTCTTGTGCTGGAGGGGGTGGTTAGAGTGAAAGTTCAGATATTGGTCAGTGTGGGTGGATTTCCTATAGACGCTGGTCTCCACCCGGTCCTCATGGTTTCGGGTGATGAGAGTGTCAAGGACCAGGATCTTTCCTTCTGCTTCAGTTTCCGAGGTGAATTGGATACTGTCATCGATGGAATTCAGGCGAGTGGTGAAGCTGTCAACCTTCGTCTCCTGTATGCGGGTCATGATGTGATCCACATAGCGGTACCACATGCTAGGAGGGTTGGCAGCGGTCTCAAGGGCTACTTTTTCAAAATGTTCCATGTACAGGTTGGCTACCACTGGAGATACTGGCGAACCCATGGCCACTCCTTGTTTCTGCTGGTAGAACTCATGGTTGAACGGAAAATAGTGCTAGTGAGGCACGGTTCCCAGAGTTTTTGAGTTTATGTCCGCTATTTTATGAGCATGTGGGAAACATTACTCCCAGTCATGAGTTTGAGACAGTTTGAAATCTCATTTTTCTCAACATGGAGCTCTTAAATTATTATCATTAATATATCATAGTACATCTTTGAACCCTGATAAGTGGCGAACATTTTTTTTATAGCAAATAGGAGGACTTATGTATCTATTATTGTGATATTTATCCCAGCTGTCTTTATGTAATCGAGTACTGCGAACTTATACTGGGCAAAAGTGAGAAAATCAATATCGACATCGTATTTTTCCTTAAAATTTCTTCGTGAAAGAAACTGTCCATCAACATCAAAGAAATCTGCTAGAAAGTGAACATTTTTTCTTCGCGTTTTCTGGGAACAATGTGTTTTTTCCCAACTTGAGCACGTTCATTGTAGCATGCTGGTTCGGCTAATAGTTCACCTGAATTTGTAATAGAAAAGTTTGTATGCTTCAAAAAACATCTGCCTAGAATCGGTTGTATTTTGTTAATTTTGAAACAATCTCTGAACCATGTTTATTGACCAAGGACCATTGAGGGAAGCTACTGAGTAGAATCTTTTTCCACTTCTGCTCTGATCTTTCACTTCTACGAATCCAAGACACTTTCAAGGATGTGACAAGTTTTTAACTCGGGAAGACCGATACCCCCATTTTTTTTACACTTTTATGCGCAGTTTTTCTACTGGTTTTTGCCTGCTTTTTTATTCCACACAAATTCATGACAGATCTGTCGGCATGACCGGAAAAAAAACATCTAGTGGATTTGGGCAAAAGCAGCCAGAAATGGATTAGCTTTGAGAGGATCACAGATTTTGATATAGCAATTCTACCAAGGGGGATTATCTGGCGTTCTGCTCATATCTTAAACAAGTATTTAACGTCAGCAAGCTTTTCTGCATAATTCATTTCTACACACTTTTTTTCAAATCGTTGGTGAACCAAACTCCCAATATTTGAAATTTTGAAGGATTCCACTCAATTTCTTAATGTTCCATGTAATGAACTTCACTGTTTTTTCATAACTCCTAGCCAAATGTACTTGTTTTACCCAAATTCATATGAAGACCTGGCATATCATCAAATTTAGAATGAGCTTCAATACAGGTTTCAAAACATTTTCTATTACCTGCAAGTAAAACTTCTGTATCATCTGCATACTGTGAAAGCTTATATTCAGTATCATCATTTATCTTAATTCCTTAATGTTCTGATTTTCTCTCACCATAATGGCTGATGTCTCAGCACAAACTACAAACAAATATGGAAAATTGGATATCCTTATCGACAACCTGCTTGATTTCAAACCAGTTTGAAACTTGGACGTTTACAACAACACAAGACTTTATACTTTTGTTAAATATGCTTATCCATTTACATATATTTGCCTGGAAATAAAATGCTTTAAATATTTTAAACATAAAATTCCAGTTAATCGAATCGAATGCCTTTTCAGAGTCTACATTTCACAACAGGCCAGGTAATTTATAATTATCTGGATAGGATATAGTGTCAAATATCAATCTCAGATTATCGCCGATATATCTATTTTTGAAAAATGCTATTTGATCTCATTACAATCTTACTCAATACAGGTTTTATTCTGTTTGCAATACAAGATGATCCTATCTTATAACCTACATTCAAAAGTGAAACTGGTCCCCAGTTTGTTTTTTTTTTTTTTTATAAACTGCCGCGGTTTATCCCCTTTCGGAATACATGTGATTCCTTTTCTCTGAAAACAAGAAAGTACCACATTTTTAACCCTGTGTTCAGAGCCTTTAAGCTCTTACAATGAATACCAATCTTTTTCCAAAAAATCTTAAAGAATTCGGCACTAAAATCATCAGAACCAGGGCTTTTGTTGTTGTTCTTCATCGTCTTAAGGACAAATGTCGCAATTTCTCCTTCTAATTCGGCAGCTTCAGCTCCATATAAACATGAAATGTCTTTAACTAGATCTTTAATATCACAATCCTCAACAACAGCACCAGCATACAGAGATTTATATATAAAAAAAAAATTCTACTTCTTAAGGATGCTGTTTGATTTGTTTGTTACAACACTCCATGTTGATCAATGATTCTAGCCATATTCTTCCTAATATATTGTCGTTTCTCTAGGATGCAAAAGTAACTGCTGACTTTCTCACCTTCAGCTATCCATCGAGCTCTTGATCTTAATAGTACCCCTTCTAAACGATTATCTCTAATATTTTTAGTTCTTTTTTCGTTTCAATCACCCTGATATCGGTTTCATTTCTCTTTTCATTTTTTTCTAATCTCATAATGTCTTGTTCTTATTGGGTTTTTTTCCTTCCATATTGCTTTTTTTCTTTGCTGTAGCATATAAAATGGTTTTGGATCTTGTTTTCATCAACAAGAAGTCAAGATAAAGATTGTCAGAAATGACAAAGTTTAACTCGTCATTAGATATGCTTTTACTGTGACTATGACTGTGTGTATGTGGGTGTGGGTGTTGGTGTTGGTGTACGCATGTGTGTGTGAGCGTGTTTTAGTGTTTGGGCATTGGTGTGGGTGAGTTTGTGTATTTATGTATTGTTTTTATAAGCTATGTAATGTTTTATGTCTTATGTATTTAATCTTTTATTTCATGTGTGTGTGTGTGTGTGTGTGTGTGTGTGTGTGTGTGTGTGTGTGTGTGTGTGTGTGTGTGTGTGTGCGCGCAGGTATATGTGGGGGGGGGGGGGGTGAGGGATGTGTAAGTGTTTGATGTATATACAAATACATATACTAACACAGACTTTTATGTAACGATTTATAATGTCTCTTTGTAAGGTTTTATGTACTCGCGAAATATTGTGGAGCAAAGAAAAATTTCCGATGGACAAGAAACTTGATTGAATTGAATTGAATTGAATTGAATACTTCAGCATCATTATTATCTATTGAGTATTCTTCTTTAATATTTGTAATTTCGGTATTTATTTCGTCGAACTGTGCTTATATCTTAGGAGGGATGAATTAAGTTTCCAAAAGGTATTATGCTTATTATTGTCATAAAAATTGTTCAACAAAATAACCAAATGATCTGTTCTGTAAACACATCCGATGTCTACAATCTCTACAAGGAGATACCTGCATCTAAGATTTTTGTTTAAATGTAACCTGACTTGTTGAAATAGGTTACTTCTTCTCCGGATAAAGCAAAGACATTTCGAGTTTAATTCTCTCCAGATATCACTCAAAGCTAATGTTTCAATCATACCTTCAACAGCCTTCTTGCTTGGGGTTATTCACATGCTTATAATTATGATAGTCTCTTGCTGGGTCAAGGACCAAATTAAAATCTCCACCCATTATCATATTCTCCACACCAAGCCCATCGATTTTTTGTTTCAAACAATTACAAAATTCTGGGTCGTTTCTGTTCGGTCCATACACATTAACAAAAAGGAAACTGTTTTTCTGTATTTCGGAAGAAATATAAGATAATTACCTAAGCTATCTTTGATAACACATTTAACTTTGAATTCAGAATTCTTGTTAAAGAAAATAGCTACTCCTCTAGCATTTGAAGAGTAACTGGAAATATAACTCTGATATCCCCATTGTGATAAAATATAGTTTTCCATTTTTTCCTCAAAGTGAGAGTCTTGCAGGAAGTACACTGAATATGTCTTGTATCTCAAGTAATAGAAGACATCACATCTCTTCTTTGAAGTATTACGACCTGACAGTTAACTGATACAATAAATAAATTTCTATCCATTTCCAATAAAAAGAAAAAGTACCAAAAAACGCACTGCCTTTACTTGTCTAATACATGCATCCAGAAAAGAAACGGTTAACAACCGCAGAACATACAATGTGTGTGTGTGCTTCTGAGTGTACTAGAGTGTTATTTTGTTCAGACTGTTTTCATCAGTCTGTGTATTAGTTAGATCTGTCCGTTTCAGCGTCAGATGATTGGTGATGTGGTCCCCATCAGTGTCGCTTTTGCCATCATGGGTAAGGGTGTTGGCTTCGGGTGATATCGCTGGCTTCTTACAGTTGTTCTGGTTTCAGTTGTCTTCCTCGGGCCTGGGTTGTTGACGCTGCCGTGGTGCTGATCAGGCAAGGTGATGTGTCTTGCAGGTGTCAGGCCATGCAAGTGTCATCGATTTCGTCGGTAGGTGTCTCCATTTGAAATAAGGATGTTAAAGGAACAGGACAGTTGTGGATGCCCACGTTCCATCCCTTCATTGTAGTTGTATTTGCAATGATGATGCGTAAGTAAACATACCAACCATCAAAAGTGTGCACAGCTGACTTACTGATAAAGGACGAAGAGTCTGGATCTAGCTGTTTTTTAAGCCGATTCTAAAAGTAAAAACTGGACTTGCAAATCATAAATCAATATTCGTCACTGATATTATAACTGCTCTTTCGTGCTTTGACAGATCTAATTAATTCACAATAGTAAATGTTTCAAATACTATTTTGTGCGGATTTCGTGTCATACAAAGAATGTATCCAGATTTCCATCTCTAGCTCAGAAAATTACATTTCAAAGGATATTTGACATCTAATATACTTTTTTATGCAAAGGAACAGGTTTAATTTTTCTTTCCAGTCTTTCACATTAAGGAATTTAGGTAAAGAATACGCTGACAAGCTACAAAAATGCACCCAAACTGAAATAGACGCATGAAGAACTTGTTCATAGACTGTAAAACGGTGGCAAAAATGAAAAGTGTGCACAGCCACCTAATATATCTGCCACTATACCAGAAAGCTATCAAGTGTGAAAACGAAGGTTTACATCGTTCCATGAGACAATCATTAAAGAATAAAACTACTACAAGTGATGGACCAAATAATTCAAGAATAACTTTAAATTGTGACAGCAACTTTTCAGATAGTAGTATTTGTTTTTTAACTCTATAATATACACTGGCTATGCAAAGCAGATTTCAATTTACTGTTCCATTTATGCCTATCACCAACTTGTGTGTGTGTGTGTGTGTGTGTGTGTGTGTGTGTGTGTGTGTGTGTGTGTGTGTGTGTGTGTGTGTGTGTGTGTGTGTGTGCGAGCATCTCACTTGGATAAACTGATTCTAAAAACGCCGGTAAAGTATATTTCAGATATATAATATCAGGAAGTGTAACATACACTAATTTAAAAAGACAAACCTCAAACCACTTTACATTACTATTGTCACTCGCATTGTCTCCTTCCCAACGGCCATCTTGCACCGAATTTGACAAGGTAACTGACTGTTCTTCATTTTCGTTGTCCTGAGTGTTGTTGATCTCGCCTGAAGAAGACCTAAGAGGTCGAAACGCGTCCTGTTTTGTCTTGTAATTCGTTTGTCCATATCATCTGGCGGAGTTGTTTCAAATACCTTGGACCTTCATATTCCATGGGCAAGGCCGTCTCGTGCAGATCCACTGGGTGTGTTTTGCACGTGGTGCTGCGGCTAGTGTCATGTGCCACCTTTTGATGGGTGAGTTGTGTTTCCTGGCATGGGAATGAAATGAGGAGATAGAGTCACACGAACCTTGACTGCCAAATGGGGAAAACTCCTTTCTCCGCCAGCTGGTATTTTCTGTTAGGTCTCCCAGACCTGGTCCTCACTTCGCTGTGGGATGCTTCAGTCGTGGTTGTAAACGTTCACCCTTCGTTGGGCCGGAACGACGAAAAAGTTTTTCATCCCCAGTCCACAAGCCGTTGTGATAAGTACTTTATCTTTTTCTTTATTTGCGATTTATGTTTGTAATTTTTCGCTTCTTTCTGTATTTGAACAGGCGGTTCAAAAGCCATATTTCATTTAAATAGCACTTTGACAGGTGTTTGTTATTGAGGTTACAAATCTTCGTTTTCATTGCTAACATGTCGAAATTGTGACCGTAGTGTTGGTGAAATCATTTATTCACTGGAATCGAGCTTTCAAATTACCAATGTTCAATATTTCATTAGCTACCTTGGGCGGGTAGTTTCGCGCTTTACTTACAATAATAGAAAACAGGGTAGTCGGAGATTAAACTCGCCATTTTGAGCACGTTTTCGAATGGAGACAACCAGTTTTTTTTTGTTTTTTTCTATGGCTGCTGGGTCTTACTTCTTTCCCTTTTTTGCCGCTCATATTGTGCATTTGGTCTTCTGTCGCTGAGTCGAGTCGCGGAATGTTGGTAGCGTGTGTACGACACACTATTTACGCCGGGGAGTGAGGAGTCCTTCCTGTCGCGCCCCTATCTTTTGGTCTCGCTTGACTTGTGCTTGTTTGTTTGTCTGTTTGTCAGGAGAGTGAATGAAGAATAATATTTGTTAATTTGAATTATTGGTTTCTTTGTCATCGATTTAAGATGGAAAAAATGGGAAAATTCAGACTAAAGATACCCATTATCATACTGCTTTATATCCGAATGAAAAAAGTGTTTTTATTCACTATGCAAAAGTTTTCATAAAAGGTATAATGTTAATTCGACTGAAATATTAATCTCCCCCTATGGAGCCATCCGAGTGTAGATGGTCTCCTGACGATGGTTGAGAAATGTTAAAAAAAATAGTGGAAGGAGAAGGATGTGCTCCATCTTTTAATGTCAGGGGTAGCTAAGAGCCGGTATATTTTTGTTCTTTTTTTTTTTTTTCGGTCAAAACTTTTGACTACTGGATTGTCTAGCCCAACCGACTGTTACATCTTCTCGCTTATTTTTGCACTACTACGCCTACCTACCCCCCACACTTTCTCTGACAAAGGACAGTCTATGTGTTAAACGGCAATATTAGATATTGATCTCCGCTGTAGGGTTTTTCTCTTTTGCTTTTGCAGCTAGCATCCCAGGAACAACTTGTGGAGAGGAGCTCCGTTGCCAATAGCCGTCTTCAGTGTCGGCCGTAATTCGTGAAACACCTTCCGCCCTGCCTTGACCCTACAGCCCAAGAACCACACCCCAATTTGGAGCCTCTGGACCACCCCTGGAGCCAGTCTTCCACCAGGTCAAGTGCTGTAGACGGTTGAAGGGACTGTTGGCTGTGTGGGGGTGAAAGTGGGCTAGGTGCTGGAAAATTTAGGATGTCTTGATTTTTTTTCCTTGTATATAGAAGTTGGCAATTTGCTTTTTTCCCCTCGTTTGATTTTTTTTTAAAGACTATTAAACGAATTCTGTGTTGTGTTAATTGTTTTTTAAGACTATTAGACGAATTCTGTGTCGTGTAAATCCTGTTATATAATGTTATTATGTTTCTTCTTCTATTTCTCTTCTATGGGGAGTGGTTATTTTGAATAGTGGGCTAGACTGGGACTTAGTGGTTTTCCTGGGCACTCAGAGGGGATATTCTATTTTCTTTGTCCACTAGGATAATTATTTCTGGATAAAGTTATCTTCTTCTTTGTCCCCTCTTACCTTCTATGCTCTCAGTCTATACTCACTCTTCTGACTTGGGGCCCTTCCTCACCAGGTCGTGTGAATGAGTGTATGTGTATTTGTGTAGTAAAGTTGTGTATTGTCACACTTGCCTTGTGTGGTTTGGTGGTGTGAGCGTTGGGGTGTTTGCTTTGCCAAACCGCACACTACAAAACTGCATTCAGGATAATTCCCCCCTGACATTATACAATGACCATCATACCCACAGACACCATGTGTACATTGTCATGCGACATCGAATTTACTCTTTCTGTATCCTGCTTTTGGTGCAAAATGTGCAGTTGTGATCCAGTTTCCTTTCCCAGATCCCACTATGGGCTAAACTTGTTGAGTAGGAGTGAGTGCAAATATGCTTACAACAAAACTTTCTTTTTTGTAGACAATCGAATACCTCTGCCAAAAGTGTTATGATTGTGGAGGAGCTAGAGTTGAGAACATGCGTTAGGGAGAGGACATCTAACAACGCTGTTCCCCTCCCCCACCAACAGACATTTTTCCTGCCATCTCCCTGTTTCTGGTCCCTCTTTCCTCCATGTTTCAAACTCCTCGCCCTCACTTCACGCCCATGAAAAAATAGTGGAGAAAAAAAAAACTTGTTTCTCATGCGAAGTTGGAAGGGTAGGGAAGGAAGAAGGGACAAGTGTGTGTGTGTGTGGGGGGGGGGGGGGGCGCTCTTTGCTTCTTTGTCAAATGAAAAAACACGATGAAGTTATTAACTTTAAAATTTCTCAACACCTGTCCCAGATCTCCATACGAGACATGATCAATGACTTCTTGGAGTCCAATTTTATTTCATTATTTGATATTCAAGGTTCTTTTTTCACATCAGTTTCTTTCAATGGGTTTTAAATGCGAGCGATAAATTTTCAGAGAATACATCATCATTATGCATATTTCTGCAACACGTAATGTAGGCTAGTTAATTTTCAAGTGTATATGGTGAATGCATCATCATCATCATCAAGCATGGAACTATATATTTCTCACAATCTAATTTGAATCTTCATTAGCAATAACAGATCAAGTTTACTCTTTCATAAGATACGGTAACGTTGCTTATAGCCAGCCGACTGCAAAGGGCCACATCAGGGCTGTCACCACATTAAATCAACTCACAAGTCATTCATTCACACAATTCTTTAAAATACATTTTTTTTAAAAAAGCATCCGAAAGTTTGTTAAAAATCTTTCCTCTGTAAACTCTCAGATCCAATGAAAAAAATGTTAATTTTTCAAGAACTCGAAGATCACTTCAAGCGGAACGTCTCTGAACAAGGTTTTCATGCAAACTGCTGTAAAATGTTTGTGTCTCACATCGTGCAAGTCTCAACACTCTAAAAGAACATGTTTCATTGTGAGTGGCACATGACATGGAATGCACCACTGAGCTTCTTCACTCTTAAAAGGTATGAATGGGTAAAATACGAATGGCCAGTGTGCAGCCGGCACAGAACTTTTTCTTCTTTACGACCACCTGACGTAGATGAGAGGAACTCCTTACGGTTTGGACGGATCTGAAAGAGTTTGCTATCCGTCTGTGTATTCCAATCCTCCTGCCAGAGGTCTCTAGCATAATCCATCAGGCCATACAGAAGAAAAACATAGTACAGCGATACCCATGCACGCACACAGTCATATGTCCATGCAAAGATGACACATAAAGTATATAGAAAGACAGAAGTTTTTTTAAAAAAAACAAAAAAACAGATTTATACAATCGCTAACACATCAAGTATTCAAAAGCAAGGCAAGGCAATTATTTTATTTCATACCCACATGGGGCACAGAAATATAAGACAATACTCACACAAAATGAATAATCGCACATCAGAATAGAGTGATATCCATAATCAGTAAGCAAAATAAACGAGCAAACGACGCAAACAATATTAAGCATATTTGAAAATTTCATAGACAGTTGCCCCTATACAGAGTGCCAACATTGTGTAATGTTGTAATGTTAGTTATATGAATTATTGGAAAATGCTATTTATAACTGTAATATAATTCTTTAGTTTAATTAAAAGTTTCTTTTTTATGCAAACAAAATGTTGAATTTAACAGCATTCGGCCGTACAAAGAAGTATCGCGGGAATATGTTTTTCTTTCTGCATCAAGAAAAAGGACACACGAACAAATAATGAAATTCATCTGCAATCATGCATAGCACATTTGTCACAAATTCGTTCACACCTAGGTGTGCCAGCCTAGCGTAGCTTATTTACAGATAAATTATTATTTGTTGTTCTAAATTTGAGTAGAGCAACCATGTAATTCTCTGGTAAAACTAGATAGTATGGATCAACACCAAGTGATGTTTTAAACATTCTAAATTGATAAATAATTCATCATTGTCAACATGCGTGTACCAGGTATGTATGAAACTATCTTTAAGGCATCTTTTTACTTTCTCTTTAAACCATAATGGATGTACATCAAGTGTGTTCTGATTTAGCCAGAAACTACTCAAACCAATTTCATATATTTATATTATTTTTCAAGTACATTTAATTCCTACATTCTGAGAAGACATTTATACACAAGAAATGATAATTCATAACTACGATGGTTAGATACAAGGTTAAACCAAAATGATATAACATCTGGATTTAACAATGACCGGCTTTTGACGTGCCCCATCAACTGGAAACGGGAGGGTGTGAGGTCGTCGTTGATGAAGACCTTGTCATAGCCGTTCTTTCCCTTCAGGGTCTTTCTTCGTCATCAGCTTGCGATGCTTACGTCTGGACACGAACTTCACCAGCATTGCAGATGGCGCTTTGCTGCTCCTGTTCCTGCCCACCCTGTGACAGCAGGAAGCATCAATAATTTAGCTTTCCTCATCAAAGCAAACATTGCTCGACAGGCTCGGTCAAACAGTTCCCGTTGTGCAACATTCATTCGGTTATTATAGTTAAGCCTAAACCCTAGATACGAGAAATCATGGACGACCTCTAGTTTTTCTGTACCTATAAGAAAATCAGAAAAAGGTCTAACCTTACCTTTAGAAAAAATAACAACCTTCCATTTGTTTGCATATAGTTTCAATTTCCATTTATCACAATATTTTTTAATAGATTTTAAACCTTTCTATAGTCTAGACGGAGTTTCTGAAAAGATCACAGTGTCATCTGTATATAATAAGAGAAATAAATTCAACAAAATGTCAATATCCGATTCGCCTACGCCTATTTCAGTTGCTTCCTTTGCTACAGTTACAAGGCCAGCCATGTCGCTAGACATAAATTCTTTCATATCGTTTTAAAAAGGCAAACAATACAGATGACAAATTTTTCTCCCTGTCTTACACCAACATTGGAACAGAAAAAATCAGAATAATCACCATTGACAGATACACATGACTTGGCTTGAGAATGCATAATTTGCATAGCTTTTAATATTTTGCTACTAATACCACTGTTTATCATTTTATGCCATAGAAACGATCGATTAACTTTGTCGAATGCCTTTTCATAATCCAGAAAAGCACAGTACAAACGCCTTTTCTGAAACAACAGAATGTCAATCAGGCCATATAATGTAAACAAGTGATCAAGTGTTGAGAAGTTATTCCGAAAACCTGCTTGTTTCATACCAATCAAATCGAATGTTTCAATAAATATCTTTAAAAGCTCATTCAAAATGCTTGTAAACAGCTTTCCAAAACAGGATAGTATAATTATCCCACGGTAATTACCGGGATCTAAGACACATCCTTTGTTTTTGAAAATAGGATATATTTGAATATAGGATGTATAACCCTAAGCGCCCACTCAGTTAGTACTTGTGTGCCAGTAATTAATATAAGATTAAACAGTTTGACATATAATCTTAGCATTTTGATCGCTGCGTTTTTCAGAATTCATTTGCAGTATTATCTAGTCCACTGGCTTTGTTTTTCCTTAACTTTTTAATTTAATGCAATGCATTACTTCATTTTCGGTGATTAAATTATTCCAAAAGGCATAACTGGTGTCGTTAAAAGGCAGATTTTCGAGAACTTCGTCAGCATCTTCTACATCATCTACATTCATATTTTAAAATAATTTCCTTATTTATTTTTTAATATATTTTCGTATCTTTTCCGCCTTTAAAAATAAATCATTTTTCATAAGTAAACATCTTCTCCTACAACGGCAAAAATTGCTTCTTTTAACTTACAAATTTCATTAAACCATGGTTATCCTTCTTTTTTCTTTTTAGTTGGTTTGGCACCTTTTCTTCTCTTTTTTAGCATGTTTAGTGCATTTGCACTTTCAAGTAATATATTATTAACCCTGCCAACAAAATTATTTACATTGCTTACAGTAATGTTGTCTGGATTTGTAAGCAAGTCATCTAGCTCAATCTCCAATGATGTAATTTTTTAACATCTAAGTCATCAACAAAAAAAGTTGCTTTCAAAGCATTATTCCATCTTACATAGTATGAATTGGCGTCGTTAGCATGGCGAAATCGGCACCGTTTTCTCTGTTCTCCCCCTTGATGCGATTGCAAACTTTATGGTAATAGGGCAATGAATATCTGAAAATGATTCATTAAATCATCCACACTAAAATCTACAACACTATCAAATAAATCATAAAAAACTACAGCGTAATCCACTACAGATGCATTTTTACAAGTCAGTTTACCTTTACCATAATCTCTACCAGATCTACCATTCATGATGATAAGCTGACATGCTTTGCAGAAGCTTATTAATTCATGTCCCATATTGTGTTGTCTGTCTATCTTCAGATGATCTAACAGGAAAATTATAATCTCTATCAAGAACGCAATCGGCAAACAAATCATTGACCAACAATTCATTTAGCTGTCCCCTCTTGAGTTCAAGTCCCCTAACAAACAGATGCTATCAACACCAATATTCAGAATTGTTTCTTGCAAATCATTATAAACATTTCTATTAAAGTAAGGTGATCCCTCTGGTTCAATATAAGCAATACACACAAAGCTTCTTTTCAAAAATGGAGTCACAAAAAGCAAAAAAAAAATGCACATATTAAAATCCACAAACTTATAACTACTCGCAGACTCAGCACTAATGGTATTTTAAAATCTATTTTCTTCAAAGACAGTGACATATTGAACAAGACAGTCTTTTATTAATACTAGTACCTCCAGAGATTTTCTTTTATATTTACTTCTATCACGCAGTATATCCATCAATTTCAACAGTATCAACATCAGCAAGTTTACTTTCTGAGATGCAGACAACATCATAACTGTTAATAAAGTCCACTCCACAAAATCAGGAAAAGCAAGCTTGGACAGGAACCACACACGTTGACAGCAACACACCCCAGACATCTATCTGGCATTTCTCGGTTAATAGCATATAGGTCATCTGCTTCGCTGCCCTCATTGTTAAGATTATCATCTTCTTTTTCCGTACTATCTCTATTATTGTCATTATTCTCATTAAAATCATTACTTTCACTAGTATTGCCATCATCATTTGTACCACTGCTATCAGAATGATTATCTGAATCACTAGGGGCATTATCTTGCTGACCATCTCTTGCATCTTGCCGACCATCTGTACAAATAGCATTGCAGTTGTCATCACGATAACAAGCACCAGTGTCAATGTATTTCTCACCAGTATGCCTGCCCCCACTTTCCTTTAGACCTTTCCCACACTCAGTAACATTGGTAACACCTCTTGCATGTTTGTCAACAAACACCGTATCTTTACTGTCCATCCTATCCAGTTTCGCTTCGCAGACATCCTTTTTATCAATCACTATCATATCAAATTTCGAGCCACTCATCGTCAAACTTTTTTTCTTCAATACATTGATTATATACACTTAGACTCTGAGTCAAATCATCATGGCTTTCAATAGCATTTATAACCTTTATTACTCTATCATCACGTTCTGTCACCAAATTATTATCATACATTACGTCGTACACACGATCATGATTATAACATCCATGCTCAAAACCATGCTCACAGAAAATATGTGCATCAATAATATCTACACCGGGTACTAATATCGGGGTAATAGCTCCGTCACCCTTCGTGGGTTGAGAAGAAAGGCAAGAGTTTGTTCCCGTGCTGTCACTGGTTTCCCATTTCCCCCGCCCATTCTTACACTCCTCCAAACAAACGACATAACCATGTGTAGACCAATAGCAGAAGGTCGTTTTGATGTTTCATTACTGTAAAGTTTACCTGGTCTTCACTTCTTTCGGTGGCACAGTCACTTAGAACCCGTTTCTCACTTTGATTTACACACTTAACATTCGCATTGCCGCTAAACGTGCTACGGTCATATAACTACGCATCCATACATTCGTACGCACTGGAGCAAGAGATATCTTTCAATGCACAAGATTCATTTTTCATATCGGTAACTCACGGCATTCGTTCGAACTTATCACTTACTTTCAGATCATTTGTATTATTTGGGAGCCGGAATAGCTCAGTTGGAGCGCGCCTGACTCGTAACCTTGGTGATCCTGGGGCTGCGGGTTCGAACCTCCGCCGGGGCGTTTCGGTACAGGGGGATTTTTCCCTCGGAGTTGACATTGGTTCTGACTCCATTTCCTAACAGTCCATCGAATGAGACTATAAACCGAGGTTCTGTGTGTGAACGCACGCATAACATCTTGCACAGACGTAAAATCCCATCACCAACATTCAGAAGAGTAGGCCAGTTTGGCCGTTGGTATGGATGACACGTTACACTTAGCATGCACCCTGAGTGAGGAATGGAAAGAATGAAGGAAGTAAGGAAAATGAATGATCGATATTGAACGATACTGACTGGGATGACACGTGAAACGACTGAATGAGGCGCCAGCTGGCAGCTCTTCAGTCGGCACTACCCAAGTAGGCAGCCCGTTGTGTAAATGAGTGTTGATTGTAAAGCGCTTTGAGCTTGGTCTCTAGCCGAGAATAGGCGCTATATAAGTATTCAGTATTATAATTATTATTATTATTATTTATTCACATCACTATATTGCTCCTTCATATCACACCCATCCGTACCTTTTGCATCATCATTCATACGTGTGTTCCCAACAGCTTTTCCTTTCTCTCTCACATCTGTTCTCTCACATCTTTTCTTGGCTCTTCGTTAACAGAGCCAGACTTCGGCACGCTCACATCACTCCCCACACTGCTCGTAAGGTGTGCCTGTAGAACGCCGACTGAACTCCCAGGGCAGCACTATTTCAAATCTTGGCTCCTGGCGAAGATCAGATGGGTCAGGCCCAGTCGATCATAGTCGACCTCCGTCACCCCCAAGCGGAACAGGTCGTCGGGTGTCTCTATGGTGAGGGGCTTGGGGTGATTGTCCGGGTGAAGTCCAGGGATGGATTTCTTGCGACAGTGGATGGTCCACACCCTCTCCACGGCAGGGAGGCTTTTGACGTGCCCCATCAACCGGAAACGGAGGGGTGTGAGGTCGTCGTTGATGAAGACCTTGTCATAGCCGTTCTTTCCCTTCAGGGGTCTTCTTCGTCATCAGCTTGCGACGCTTACGTCTGGACACGATCTTCACCAGCACTGCAGAGGGCCCTTTGCTGCTCCTGTTCCTGCCCACCCTGTGACAGGCAGCGATATCGACTTCCCCCACCTCAACCCCAGCTTCCTGCATCACAGTCAGGGCCTTCTTCTCCACCTGCTCAGCTGTCTCACCGTCCTCCTGCCGTTTCCCGAAGATTCGGACCGATTCTCTGCGGGAATACTGTTGCAGACGATCGTTCTCATAGGTCAGACCACGAATAGCAGCCTCCAAACTTATGATGACAGCAGGAGGGGCATAGTCCATACGCCCCCATACGCTCCAATCTTTGATCCAACATATCCATCACCCCCTTCATCACCTCTACCATCGCCATAGACACAGCAGTAGACACAGCAGTCATAAAGGCAGGGAGAGTCTTCAGAGCAGCAGATCATCTTCTTCCTGTGGAGTAAACGCCTTCAATGTTTCGTTGATGCGTGTGACCACCGTCTCATGGATTTTGTGAGCGTCAAACAGAGAAATTTGCTCTTTTTTCTTCTCCATACCTTGATCAGCATGAACTAACATCTCAACCTCCTCAGTTCGGGATTTCTTTGAGTCTTTCTTAGCTGAGAAAGGCGAATTAAACAGGCTGCGTTTCGTTTTCGACATTGCAAAGCGCAACCCTCAAATGAAACACCCTCAAATCAACACGGCAAACCTGTCACAGCACTGTTAGTGTTGACAAACACAAGGTCCCCACGTGTGATTCTATTTAAAGCAACAGGCTTTCTATCGAGGACATAGCACAAAGAAACCCAGTCATAGTCGCCGGGGTAACTCAGATGGCTCACGTGATATGCAGATTACACACAATATGCAGGTTGAAAGGTCACACTAGCGCATGCCGAAATGCCTACACTAAGTGGGCAACTGAACTGTGTGAACAACTGAACAGCACCAAGGCAAACTTGAAACTTGAAAACGAAGCGAAAAATGGCCACAAGCGTTCTTTAAGCAGGATTACCACAAATAAATTTGCTTTTTACTGACCTGGAAAACAACAAAGCGTCTCTTCAAACACACGCTTGGGTACTATATAAACACTATAACCGAATATACAAAACGTACATACAAAAACAGCCTCAGTGAATGAAATAGAGAAAAAAAATCGCAGACACAAAATCAAAACAACCTCCATGAATCAGGGGACATCACTCTCTCCAGAACATAGAGTGGAAATCAAATACCACCAGGCCCATGACTTCGGGTCATCTTTTCTTTAAGTGGACAAACTTACAGCATTATCATTACGCAACGTTGACTTCGGTGATTGAAAAAGTAACGCAATGGCATAATTTCTTTCCATAAATAACATTATTTCATATCATCCTCAGTTTTAGTAGAGTCAGCTGACCAAGGCCTGACACTGACATTTAAGCATGAATGTCGTAAGATTTTGTATAAATTTCTCTTCTTTCAGAAGAACGGGTCTTAAACACATTATGAAATTTATCTCTCACAATGTTATTTTTCTTTTCATCCGGTGAGTATAGATCTACTGTCTTGCCAAGTTATGATTTAAGTGTTCTGAATTTCACTCAACACACACGCTAGTACTATCCAGAAGAAGAGAAATAGATTTCTTCAAATAAACTGAAACTTATCTCTGATATTCTGTAATTACAAAACAATTCATTTTGTTGATTTCAGTGAGTTACAATGTGTGCAATCAAATGATGCATCCCTACCATCAAAAGCTACGACAGGTTTATACCCTTTGCTCTGCAGAATATCTTTTCCTAATCCATCCGTTGTCGAGATTACACTTTTTTTTCGAGGAGGACACAGTACCCCCCCACGTTTTTACATTATCGTCTTTAAGTAAGTTAGCTTTCAACTTTTACACTGTGAATCTGTATCTTTTAACCAACTAGCTTTCAAAACACGCATTTTCCAGCTACTACGTTCAAACCCTGAATTCCTTTCCTCTGGTGGCGGTACGCAGGCTACAGTGCAACAGTTCATGACATGACACAACAAAATCATGAAGCAATGTTTTTTTCTGTTGTTTTTTTACATTCTACAATCAGCCAATCAGTCTAGCTAGCTAGCTAGCTATATGCATACATACATGTAACACCTTGAGTCTTTGATTGGTACAAACATCAAAATCCATCCCACTTAAGATTCATTGAATAGTAAAAGCAACCAACACAGTGTTATTGCAGATTTTCAGTTTATTTAATCCGTCCTCAAAGTAGAACGTGGAAGACCTGCCAACTGCAATGAACAGCCTTTTAAAAGATAGAAATAGACAATCAGCTCACACTTTCTTTCCACGGAGCGACTGTTAACTCACCCTATCCCCACCACACTTTAAGCTCTCTCCTAAAACCTTGTAAAGAATGTGTATGCGTGTGTGTAAGATTCATAGCTTTAAAAGACAGGTGGCACGAGAAGAAAGAAAGCCTTCCTCACTGAGTGCTCTCATGACCTTTATAGTTCTTCCAAAGGGGGGGGGGGGGGGGGGGGGGGCGAGGGTACTGCAGGACCATCAAGTGGCAACTGTTTCAATCTGTGAAAAGCACATCAGGATTGTTGATGGATTCTGGTTTACCTGCTGGGGGAGAAACACTTCCATATAAGCCTCTCGAAAATCTATCTCGAAAATCGAGAAACAGACATTAATCGTGAACAATTTAGCATATGATAACATTGCAATGTAAAGATAGATGATAGAAGTTGATTGAAATTGAATAATCAAAATCGTTAACGGCGTATTGTAAACTGTGGAAACGCCATTTCCAGCCGAGACATATGCCTATTCAAAGTACGTGGCTAGAATGTCCTTCCAGATGGCGAGCAAAATGTTCATGAGATTCTTCAAAGGTTAATAGTTTTCACAACCAGAGCTTGTGGTGGGACTGACAATGACTGCCAGAAGGAACATGTACTATCCATCGGTCAGCCGGACTGGTTGCTGTTCACACTGCTGAAGTGGCTTCTGGTAGAAGAGAACACTTTCTCATCTCTTCTTCATCTTCATGAGACTCCGTCTTCTTCTTTTTGTCTTTCTTGTCGTTACGATTTCTGGAGAGAAATACAAAAAAGCAAAGATATTGTGAGTCGTCGGCACAACGATTTCTGGAGAGAAACAAAGACATCGCGAGTCATAGTCAAAAAGCCTGGTATTATTTTTTTTTTTTTCGTTAAGATTCATGCATTCATGCATCTCTCTCTCTCTCTCTCTCTCTCTCTCTCTCTCTCTCTCTCTCTCTCTCTCTCTGCTTGCATCCATGTGTGCGTGCGTGCGTGTGTATGTGTGAGTCATATGTCAGCTATATGCTACAACTTTAAAATGTTGGCCGACACTGACCCCATTATTTCCAATACGTCAACACCATGTCCATCGTTTTGTACATGACGGTCACTGCTCGATAAGGGGCCATATGTGAAAGGTGAGGAAGAATACTGATGAAGAGAATGAATAGCAGACTGACTACCAATCAGCAAACGTTGCGATTTGGGGCATGAAAAAGTAATCAATGGCGGTACATGATCAGAAAAGTCCTCTTTGTCTGATCATCTTAAGTCCTCCAGTCAACATTTTGACTTCACAAACTTTGATTTTAAACTTTGATGTTGTCAGTGAAATGCTTTGATCAGATTTACTTGCAGGTATGCGCCGATCAGAGTGAGACGCGAAGTGTCTGTGTGGGTAAAGAGTTCAGCGATGTCCAATGTCACATGAACACCGTTCGCGTTCGCTTTGCTCACTGCTTTGCGGTAATGTGTGTGATGAAGGCAACTCCCTATTTGTATTCGTATCTAACACAGCACAGTAGTGCGATATCAGCAAGCATTGAATGCGTCCCCAAGTGGAGACTACTCTTTATGTCTAGTTACCACTGCCATTCTTTATTATAATTATCATTATTACTCTTATTGTTATTATCATCATTATTATCATTCTTGTTGTGTTGTTGTGGTTGTTGTTGTTATCATTATCATCATTATTACTATCATTATTATTATCATTAAACGGGAAATATTCTTCCAGTATGCACAAGGTCGCTTTTCAATTGATTTGAAATTAGGGCCCTCGCGCTTTTCGTTTGATGCACAGCATCACATTCATTTGAGTTTTCATGCTGGACTTACTTCAGAGAGTTGATGGCGTCTTCCGCTGTGTCAGGCAGAGTTCGGTGCAAGGTTTCTGGCAGGTAAAGGGCTGAAATGCCAGCAAGAACAGCAAGTCCTCCAAAGACAACCCAGTGGTACAGCTTGACCAAACCGTCCTCCGATATACAGACCCTGGGAAAACATGAGGAAAACTGTTAGGTTTCTCTAGAAGAAAAAAACTATTTTGTTCTTCGTAATTGTAAAACCTCTGCCTGAGCAAAAGACCTTAATCACCACCACCGCCCCTCTTTTCGTACCCCCTCTCCCAAAAAAAGAAAGAAAAACGAAAATGATTTTTTTAAAAAAAACGACAGGGTCTGTTCTCCTGTCCATAAAGAAATAATCATACAAATGTGTGCCCCCACATCAGACTGTGATGATACTGATGTTATGATGAAGAAGTATACGCTCATCTTAAAACAGTCATCAAAAAGATGTACTCTTGAGAATGACATCATCATCATTCTGGACAACGGAAATGCTATGTTTGGTAAAGTTGTATTAACGCATTAAAGGAATTACTGTGGCAGACACTGTAATGAGACGACCTGTGATAGGGAATGCGCCTGCTTGAATTCGTCAGAGATGATGACTTGGTTCTTGCCAACAGTCTCGGTGTGCACTGAGCACCTTGATGATGGACGTGGCACTCTCCAAACGATCAGTGCCATTGCAAGATAGAGTACTTTCCTGTGAAGAGCTAGCGGAGCTCTGGCATTAGTTTTTGTTTTAATAAGGATATTTGAGGGAACCCACCATTGCACAGACCATGACCTTGTCTTGATGGCCTTTAAAGTACAATAGAAGAACAAGAGTAAAAAACACCCGTTCCGAATTCAGTTTTTGAGAAAGGGGAGAATCCTGACATAGCTAAACAGTTCAAATGTCCTATTGCCTGCCTGATTGAAGTAGACTGCGAGGACTCCATAAACAGTTTCCACCAACTGATGCGTAAAACAACAGAAGTCCCCGCAATATGCCGACAGATAATCACGCCATGGATCATGAGAGATGTCTTCGATATCTCTAGCATTAGATTGAGCTTCAGACCCGCTGGGATAGGTGAGGAAAATGACCAGGGAAAGGGGAGAAATACAGCACTATGAACCAGAGAACAATCAAAAGATGAAGAATGTGAAAGAAATCTGGAATGAACAATCATGTGATGACATGAAAAAAAAAATGCAGAAAAAAAATAACGCAAAGAAAACTTTTAGGGGTGTAAGACACTTGATCAAATAGAGGCAAAGTTAAGACAGCACTGTGCAGGACAGAGACGGAAACTGCCTCACAGAGGAAGATATCACTAAATGATAGACTGTTTAATGTCCTGAACAATGTAACAAAGAGCAAACGAAATCCATGTGCGCTGAAAGTGTTTTTGTTTTCGCTAAACCAAGATGACTCTCTTCTCTAAGGAGAAGATATAGCAACAACTCTTGAAAGACGACGTATGGGCAGTTACTGCTACTATACCCGCCATCTGCATCAAAATACGTCGCACTGGCGAATGGATGACGCCATGACTTAATGACTGACCGTCTCTCTTCCCAATAAAGCAATATACCCGAACCATTCCATAACTAGTTGGATAAACCGTGCCAGGAAAGTAACGCTCAAAATCATTTCGAACGCGATCACAAGCAGCAAACATTATTACTGGCTTCTGCAAAGGTAGAGACATCATTGAACAGATCTACAACCTGCTGACACTTTGCAAAACAACCTTCAACAGCAGGGGGAGTTCAGCCACGTCTTTAAAGACTTCAGGAAGGCGTTCGACAGAGTCCGGCAGGAGGTTCTATGAGCCATAATGAAGTATCTTAACATCATGAAAATCCCCTCAATACGATCCATCAACTATAGTCTACAGCAGCTGCGATCCTCATACAGAGTATAAGTGGAAAATGTTTCCTAACTTCATTTTTAAGTTCGTAAAGGCCGACTTCAAAGTCCAGCAATTTGAAAAACATACCTGGAAGGCATCATGACTGACGTGCCAGGGGATCACGTCATACACTGTCGGCATGGAAGGTAGAACGGTCACACACACCTTTACCTCGTAGACAACATCGACGGTCTGGCAAGCCGTGAAGAAGTACTCACCAAGATTGTTAAACGACTGGAGGAAAAATCAACGTGACATGGCATGAAAATCAGCGCCCAAAAAACCAAGCTGGTGGCCAGCTGTAGCACCGCAGTCACTGCAGATGTAACTGTCCATGAAAAGTCCGAAAGTGTACTTATCTCACAGCTGTGTGGTGCGCAAGGAAGAAACTAAATCAGAAACCCTTCAAGGACAGAAAAGAACGCCAGTGGTGTCAGGCTTGAAATCCATATGGAATGGCAACTACATCTCCACGAAGCACAAATTCAGGCTCTTGCAAGCACTGGAGTATTCCATTTCCCTTGCATGAGAGATATGGACTCTTACAGGAGATCTCGAGAAAATTCAAGCCGTAAAAAATTAGGGCTTATGCAAAATACTAAACGCTTGGTAAACTGTTCACCAATGAACACATGTGCCATACTTTACACAGCAGCACCCTGCACCATATACAGACCTGCTGCCATTAGTAAAGAAAAGAAAACCATGTTGGTATGACCACGTAACAAGATCCAATGATCTTGCTAAAAAGAAATCCCCCAATGAGGTGTCAAGGGACAGAGATGGAGGGAAAGACGAAAAACAATCAAATAAGCAAACAAACAAAAACAAAAAAAATAGACTGAAAACATGGCGGAATGGACAGAGAAGCCTTTAGCAGAGAACCAGCTGTGACAACATGGAATTAAGGAGGAAACATGGTGAACTGTTGTTCAGTGCAGCGTCCCAGCGACTCTTCACAGAGTTTAGTGAGAATTCCCCTAAAATGAACTCAAAATGCAAAGACAGAAAATGGTCACACAAATGAGTCATTAGCAAGTACTGTCGGTGATACGCACATGATACTCCCCTCGCCCCGTGCCCCCATCTTCATCTCTCCCTTCTTCCGCTTAAACCCATCAGCCAACGTCAAAGTCAGCATTGGATCTGGCTTCACACTTTTTAAAGATCTGATCCGCCCTTGTGTCCATGTCAAAGTAAATAAACAAAGGCACAGTGCCACGTATACTAGTACACGTCCTGTCTGTAGTCTTCAAACAGCAAGACCAGGCATACATGATCCAATAAGGTTACAAACCAGATCCGCCACGTAAGGTGACACGACGATACTCCCGATTCGACCGCAAGAAGAGCTGAAGGCCATGGAGAAGTTGCGTGTGACTGTGGGGAAGATCTCCGCAGTCATGATGTAAATGATTGCGTAGGATGCAGATATCCCCAGCTTCCCCACCATGGCCAGAGCTGTCGTGGCCCACTGTACCTCTGTGTCAACCGTCAATGCAGAAAAAACGCATGCTATAAGAATGAAAGAAAACATGAAAAAAGAGAGAAACAAAGAAATGTCAATGTAAATTGAGATCAGCTGAACGAATAATGCTTCTTGTTTAAAAAAAACGAGTTAAATGTCTATGACTTGAAACTTCTTATATGTAATAATGAGAGATGTGTGAAATTTCAGTGTACTGCTTGATAAAAAAAATATGTGGATATAACCTTAAAATTGTTTCTTCTGCTGTTTGTTATGTCTTAGAAGGTTTTAAGTAAGTTGACACAAGACTGATTTAAATGTGAGTAGCTTTCTTTTCGAAATCAAAGATAGCAGAACTAACTTGATTCTTTGAAATCCCTTTGTTTTCAAACTTGTAATTGATTCGAAAAGCACTGACCTCTTTTGGCATGAAGGAAGCAGTGTTTTGGCAATGTATGCATCTGTGGATGTATCTGTGTATGTTAGTATGTACGTATGCATGTACATAAGTATATATCTATGTAAAACGTGTGCATGTATGCATGTTTTATGTAACTGAGCGTGTGTATGTGTTCGTACTGTGTGTGTGTGTGTGCGTGTGTGTGTGTGTGTGTGTGTGTGTGTGTGTGTGTGTGTGTGTGTGTGTGTGTGTGTGTGTGTGTGAAAGATCGATCGATAGATGATTATTTTTTTTTTTAATGCATGTGAATTCAAAAGTGTATGGCAGCTTGCAAAAAATGCCATTCTTTATTCAGTAAATGTATAAGCAAATGTCACTTCCTTTATTTTATGTTATGAATTACTCAGATGTTTTTTCGCTGCCTATTTACAAAGGAAATTACTTTCCAAACTATAACTCTGGGGGTGATTTTTTTCAATCTCCTCAAACCATTTAACATTGTTTCTTTTTTTTTTTTTTTTTACAATGTTTTCTTCTTTTATCTCTTTCATTTTGCATGAAATGTCGTGTCTTTTCCAGCGGCATCCTCTTCCGTTGTTCTCTTTCACGATACCATAATTACCAAAATCACGACCAGCTCACAACGCGCCGTCAGTATGTCTCTGGCTGCAAGCGATACAGACCATTGTACGTCACACTTCCCTTGCTCTCCTCTGATTATGCTTTCTTTGCTTCATCTGTCTATCGGGTCCATTATCATGTCCTCATGTTGCTGACAGTATCACTGGTGCATGTTCGCTCTCATCTTCTCTGTCACCCTTGACCCCTCTAGTGCCATTGCAGCTCATTGATTATCTATAATCAGCTTGGAATTTCGTTATAGAAAGATTTGGTTGCGAGTTTTTGACTTTCGTGTCATTTACGCGTTTGTAGGGCGTTTCGAATGCATAAAAAAGAAAGAAAAAAAAAAAAGAAAGAAAGAAGAAAAAAAAAAGAGAAAAAGGAACTCATTTTTACAACGTAATTCTTTATATTTCAAGAAAATTGTCAAAATATTCAGAGCATGTTCTTTTCTACACGTAATGAAGTAAGCATTATCATTCTCCCTAATTGGGTTATCATTCTATTTTACCATATTGTGAGTAGATCTCTGATCTCTTATAAAACGTGTAATGTGAATTTCTGTCGGATTTGTTTCATCCTATTCCTTTTATCATGGGATATATATGTTTCCTTTAAGGGATAGATATGCATTTTTATGCATAACCATACACTGAATATTTTTGCAGTCTATTTGTAGCCCTGAGTTTTGTTCAAATTCCTGAACTAAATCGTAATTTTTAATTAACCTGAACAGCCAAACTTATGTTCACCATTGTTTACAGCTAAAAGAAAGGACGCCCAGTGACTGTACCTTTCCCTCCTAGAGACACGGTGAGTATGGTGGCCAGACAGGCCAGGCCTGCCGTCAGAATGAAACAGCAGTGAGATCGTTTCCTTCCCAGCCGATCCAGCAGTACCCAGGCCAGCACGTAACCAATCAGCTCCACTGTGCTGGATATGAAGAAGTTGATGCGCAGATTTCCGCTGAGGTTGCCCACGTTGAGAGTCAGACCGTAGTATGTCATGGAAATAATCATCCTGGGAAAAAAAGGAATCGTTTCTCTTTTACTGTGTGGGTCAAAAGGCCTGAACTGAGGAGATTACAGAGACAGTGAAGATAGTTGGAGATGATAGGTGGTGACGAAATACACAGGGCTCATAGCATTTAGAGTCCGAGTCCATCTCCATCTCAGGACGTGAGGACAGTCTTGGCTTTCTTTTCAAGGATTGTTGGTCGGATCCTTCATTCCGTAACGTCTTCCTGGCTCATTTTGCCACAGGAAGTGGAGGAAGTCCTCAGTCGTACTTCATGACTGGATCTGACTGCCCAAAACATGGTCTTTCACATCTCTGAGAGACGAAGTTACTCCCCCCCCCCCCCCCCCCCCCCCCCCCCCCCCCCCAAGTGGTGACGTTATATGGATATTCGAGGCACATCAAACATCCATGGGGACAATTCTTAATTTCACCGGTAGTTTTGCATTATTTCTGACAAGCTCTTCCAGGATTATGCCGGATACATGGCATTTTCAATGATCATCACTCTGAAAGTGTTCTTATGATCTGTTTTTCTAGAACTGTTTAATTTTTATTTAGTGTGATAGCGATGACTGGTTTGTTTGTTTTTTTTTAAATTCTCAAATATATACATATCATACACATTTGACATATACATTTTCCACAGTATAGCAAGAGCATAAGGATAATATATCAATGCATAGAAAAGTATGTTGCTTCAAATGCACATTCAAAGACATGTCGATTCAAATATTATTAGAATTTTTTTAAGAAAAAAGAAAAGAAAACAAAAACAAAAAAAAAAAAACTTGAGAAATGGAGACTGGGATTACAGAGATACATATTAGATTGAGATTTTGTTGTTATTGTCGATTTTTTTTTAAGTATTTGTGTAAAAAAATCATCGGCATGTAATTGTACCCTAGAGCATCAGACCTGTTTTGATCATTGTTGACTTTAGCATTATAGAGTTCGATTTTGAATCTGCAGCTCAGCTGGCTCTGAAAAGCTGAAGCATTTGGCCTATGTCTTTCGATGTTACACTTGTAAATATAAGATTTAGCAACCATAATAATAAAGTCAAAAATTGTCTCTGTTTGCATGTGTTTGTCGACTCCAAAATAACAATATCGCGTGTGATTTTAATGGTAAACGAGTTTCGGCATTTTTCGTTAAATAAATTTTCAACCTCTTTCCAAAAGGTTTGAACGTAATTGCACATCCATAAAAAGTGTTGGACTGAATCTCTCTCTTCAATGCAGAATGTGCAGTTCGTCGTGTTTGTCAGGCCCGTGGCATTTAAAACAATATTTGTGCCAATAATTCTATGAATAATTCTAATATGAAGCCATTTCAATTTTACATCTTTAATTTTGTGGACATGGGTAAATACCTTATTCCAAGAAACTTCAGAATAAGTTTCTGTAGCCATTGAGAGCAACACTTTGGCTTACGCTCATCATCTTGAGTAAAAATTTCATAGTATCTTTTAGCTCCTTTTGTTTCTTTCATAATAATATTAAAAGCCCTCGGCATGTTCTGAATTGTGTTTGCATTATTATTATCAGGTTTTATTCCAGTTTTCTTTATGAATTCTTTCATTGAGGAAATCCGTCCACAGTATGAGACAAAATTTATAGCATAATCATCATTAGCCATGAATTCTCTTCAAGTTCATAAATTGTCCATTTTCCTTCAGAAAATGTTTTATTGCATACTTTCCTTTCTCAATTCATTTCTTTTGTTTAATTATCTCATTTCCTGTTTTTATCTTGTCATTATAAAAAGAAAAAAACAGGTTCAGCTAGAAGTTCATTTAATGTTTGTGGTGTCACGCAAAGACAGAATTCCCTATAGGCTATAAAAGGTGTGTCTCCATAACAAATTAGAGCTCATGTATCCTGTATCAAATGCTGGTCCATAATTTTCGATTTTTTTCGCTGAATGGATACATTTTCGTAACAATGCTTTTCCATTTGTGATTTGTGATTTTAAGTTTTTTTTATCCACAAAAGTTTCAAAGCGTTAATATATTTTTTGATGTCGGGTATATTTAAGCCACCTTGCTTTATAGTTTTAGTTGTTGTTTTCCTGCTTATTCTATCTTGTTTACCATTCCACACAAAGCTAAAACACATCTTTTGAAGTTTTTGAATCAAGAGGTCAGGTGGGTTGGGTAACAAAATCCAGAGGTGTATGAGCTTAGACAGAATGAGGGACTTGAGAACAGCAACTCTTCCGACTGGTGTTATACTTCTTTGAGACCAAATTTTGAATAATGTTTTAACTTCTGAAAATTTATCGTCATAATTCATGTTTTCACATTCTTTCAAGCCTTGAGTAAACCAAAAAAAACGAGTATTTTGAATTGAGAAGGGTTCCATATGAGTTTTAGATGAGGACAATACTTTTTCTTGGAGTTTTTATGGCATCCTAGCCATATTGCTTGCGTTTTATCGCTTTTCATGAGGAGTCCTGAAACTCTTCCAAACGTGGTAAGTATATCAATAGACTGTTCAAAAGAATTTTTGTCGCCATTGTTTACTAATTGAGTGTCATCAGCGAACTGGGATATTTTGTGTTCTACATCATTTATTTTTATGCCTTTTTTTATCTTCTTTTCTTCCTTTATCATTACGGCTAAAATTTCTGCGCAGATAATGAATAAGTAAGGAGATATAGGGTCTCCCTGTCTGCATCCTCTTTCTACTTTAAACCACTGAGCAGCCTGGCCATTTACAATAACAGTTGATTTAATATCCTTATAGACTGTTTCTATCCAGTGGCATATACTTTCACCAAACCCGAAAGCCCTTAGAACATTTAACATAAATCCCAATCGAGTGAGTCGAAGGCTTTTTTCAAAGTCTATACAGAGCAACAGTCCAGGGAGGTTTTTCGCATTTAAATAATTAATCAAATCATAAATTAGTCTAATACTGTCGCCCATATATCTATTAGCCATGAAACTGTTTGATCTTCACTGATGAGAGATGGTAAAACATTTCTTATTCTTTTTGAAATACACAAGGAAGCTATTTTGTATACTACATTTAGGAGGGAAATAGGACAATTTTTTTTTATATATTCTTTGGGTTTATCACCTTTTGGTATGCAATAATTAGTCCCTGCTTCTGTGTTGTTGAAAATTCTCCGTCTTTGTAAGATTCATTTATAGATCGTACAACCAGTGGGCCCAATGTTTTCCAAAAGAATTTAAAGAATTCGGCGCCAAAGCCATCTGTACTAGGGCTTTTACCATGCTTCATTTTTTTAACGCTTCGCTTGCTTCCTCAATGGTGATTTCTCCATCCAGTATGTTTTTTTCGTCTTCAGATAACTGTGGAATATTTTTAACAAGTTTTCTGATTTCGCACTTTTCACTTGTCTTTTTCTTGTATAAATTTTCGTAAAATGTTTCAACCTCCTTCAAATATCTTTTTGTTCGTTTATTATTTCATCATCTCTAGTCACTAGTTTAGTCATTTGTTTATTAATATAGTTTTTCTCTTTTCAAGGTTGCAAAGGTATTTTGATATTTTTTCACCATCTGCAATCCATCTCGCTTTTGATCTTAATAATACACCTTCCATTTTTTGTTCCCTGATTGCTCTTAGTTCTTGTTTTTTTTTTTTTCTTCAATCATTCTTATTTCAATTTCTGTTTTATTCTCAAGATTTTCAAGACTATCAATGCGTTTAAAATCTTTGTTCTCTTTTTCTGTTGTTGTTTTCTTTTTCATTGTGGCGTAAGCTATTGGTTTCCCTCGAATTTTCATCAACAGAAAATCAAAAACATTTTTATCGGAAATCTTGAATCTGTGTCCAGATTTAATTAACTCAGACAATACTGACTGATCTTGTATCGCTGATTGATCAACTGCGTATTCTTTATAACATCCAGAATTAACTTATTGATTTCGTCTACTATATTGCTTATCCTTTAACAGAGATACATTAAATTTCCAGAATCCTTTGAATTTTTCACTGTTACCAAATTTCAAGCATAATGTAACCATCGAATGGTCAGACCGATAGCCTGGTTCAATGTCAGACTTTTCATGATAAATATAAAGATAATCAGACAATAGAAAGAAGTCTAGTCGACTTTGTTTCAGTGGAGTTCGTTTTCGCCAGGTATATCTCCTACAGTCCGGATTGTCTTCCCTCCATATATCTGCCAATCCTATTTCTTCCGTCATGTTTATGAGTTCTTCTCTTGCTTTCGGATTGTTATCTTGTACATAATATAACAGTCTAGATGTGGATCCATTGTGATGTTCCAATCACCCACAGCAATAATATTATTAGTGTTGTAACTCTTTATAGTTTCTTTAAGTGAATTGCAAAATATCGGACTATCTTTATTAGGCCCGTACACATTAACCAGGAGAAACTGTTTTTCAAATGAACTAAATGTTACAATTATTAAGTTTCCGTTTTCATCTTGTTGTACATCTGTAATTTTGAATTTTCTGTGTTAAATAGTGGAATACATCCCTACGTTTATGTAAATCACCGAGCCCTTGACAACTTAATGAAGCAATTGTTTATTAATGGCGATTCAGTGAATAACTGTTTCATATATACAGATCTTAAAACAAAGTAGGCCAAAATGATCAGAAAAAAGAATGGAACCCAGTTCTTCCAAAAAGCACAGCTTATATAACAATGATTCTCAAACAATACATTAATGTACCGTATCCCCAGATCTGAAACACAAAAACAAACAATGACAACACAAAGATTGAAAAATATATACAAGTTGTGTGGATTAAACGCATGAGAAGTATGATAAATACATAAAAGAAAATCAAAAGTTCCTTGACCATTGCAAGCGACGACTGGGCTGATGAGATGTTTAAAAAGTGCCAGTAGAAATAAACCAGTTGTATGATGACCTCTCGAGGTGGTTTTTGCCATACGTGGCTGTCTGTATGAGAGTGAACATTCTAAAGAGTCAAGATCGTCGTTTACACAGCATAACAATAATAACAGAAGCAAGGATGGTGTGTGTGGAAGCATTGAAATAAGTGGCGTGTTCAGAATTTTGATAGTGCTGTTTTTTGTTTAAGTGTTTTACACTGCTTTCAACTATTAAAAACTGTTCGTCGAGATTAAATGGCCTAGTACTCATTCCAAAGTAACACCTTTATAAATGAACATATTAAAAAGCTCTTTTCAAAGTGTATCTCACATGGACTTTTTTCTAGCGCTTACTATTCCCAAAGTAAATCCCATCATTCAAGCTCTGTCTGTCTGTCTGTCTGTCTGTCTCTCTCTCTCTCTCTCTCTCTCTCTCTCTCTCTCTCTCTCTCTCTCTCACACACACACATACACACTCACACACACACACACACACACACACACACACACACACACACACACACACACACACTCTATCCATCAATCAATCAGTTCATTGAATCCAATTGAAATGCAACGGCAGGTATAAATGTTAATACGTAATTCACATACTATATCCCCTGTGTTTAACAATCATGCTCATGTTTACCAAACACCCATAATTAGTCAAGACTCACCACCATAACCACCAGATTTACATCTTTTTCATTCACTAAGATGGTGTGTATCCAGTTTGGAACAGTCAGTAAAACCAATCATCAGTTATTGTTATGGTTACGTCTACCTGCAGTGTCTAATTGACAGTTTTTTTTTTGCACCTTTGCATCCAAAACGCTAGAACACTACCAGAGTGAATACAGTGGACATTGAGGCTCACAGTTGAAGAAGATGATCACCATTACGATCGCCATTCTGGGAGATTTCACCAGCTGTAGCGCCACCTTCACCACCTGACTTCCACGCCCGTCTCTTTTTGGCTCTTCTTGAAACTGAGCCATGCTTTCTGACGTGAAAGAAAATGGCGTTTTGTTGACTGTAGCCACCTTTTGCAACACCTTCATTGCTGCCTTTGTCTTCTTTCTTCAACAGAAGCCATCTTGGAGATTCTGGCAGGAGCCTGTACAGTTTACAGAAATCCCTTGTAATGTGTCTGCGTGCGCATGGAAAGACAAACTTTTCTGTCTCTATATCTTAACAATGTTGAGAGGGTCGCAGGTTGATGCAAGACATGCGAAGGATAGAAATGATGATAAAATCTGAGTGCGCATGCTTTTCGTTTCCAGACTGCTGTCGCATGTGATTCTTGCTGACTTCCACTTTGTTGGAACAATAAAACTAACAGAGCATTCCCTGGACAGGGGTGACTCCAAATGCATCTTTCCCCTTAAACGCATGTTTGTCACTTTGGTTATGTAGCTTAATTTAGACTGATTTTGATGTTTGCTCCAACTCCTGTTGTGCAATTAATGGTGTCTAGCCCCAGGATGTGTCATCATCAATTTCTGAACCCTTCAAAGGAGTGGTGTTCAGTGTCTTTTAACGTTGGATTTTCTAGAACATGTTGATTCTTTTCTCTTGTTACTATTCCCGTATCCCTCCATCCCCCACCCCTGCCCCAAAGTCTGAGTCCTTTACATGTCCATACGTGTTGGTTAACATTTTGTTTGAAATTCTTATTTTCACCTTCGCTGAGTGCTCTTTTTGGTTTTCTGGAGACATTCAGGAGGATATACTCAATTTCTGAGTTTCCGTTTTGCTTGTTTGGAATTGCTTTTTGCCAGCAAGTACCGAGGATCCAGTATCAGGCCTGACAAGCTCTTCACAGGATGAAACAGTTGTCATGTGCTAGTTCTGCTGACTTCCTTTGAAGGGACACTAAGAACCGTAGAGTACACTTGCCCAAGGAATGTTATCTCTGACGCCATCTTGCCTTTAAACACAACACCTTTTTTCAAGTGAGCATTTTAAATGGGATTTTGTTATTTGTTCTAATCCCTGTCTCTAGAAATTTAATGCATCTGGGTTCAGGCCTTTAAAATGACATCTGGCAGGTTACTGCAGTTTGTGCATGGTTCTCTCTCTCTCTCTCTCTCTCTCTCTCTCTCTCTCTCTCTCTCTCTCTCTCTCTCTCTCTCCCTCCCTCCCTCTGTGTGTGTGTGTGTGTGTGTGTGTGTGTGTGTGTGTGTGTGTGTGTGTAAGCACCTGAGCTCCCTGGAGACTGAATGTATAAAATTCCTACTGGTTGCAGTAGTAGTAGTAGCAGCAGCAACAACAACAATAGTAATAGTAGCAAAAGCAGTAGTAGTAGTAGCAGCAGTAGTAACACGTTCTTATGAGACTCTTTCATCATTGTGTTTATTCTAATCAGGCAAATAAAGTCATTATAATCTCTCATATACGACACACTATGCCTAACATATTTGACAATTTGTCTGTTTTGTCTTCTCTGTGTTGTAATGATACAAAACAATTTAGGATATAACAGTTGCACGTTGAGTTGATTGAGAAATTCTGGCAACTTGACTGTCAGGATATGTATCCTAAGACGTCCTAAATGCACCAGTGTCGTCACAGAACTTCTCCACAAAATAAAGGCGGGAGTGTTCCCACACACTTTAGAACACTGACTGATTCATTTGCATCAATTTTACATGACCAATGAGATCTAGCTGCTGCAAAATAGAATCCTATTGGCCCTTTATCATGTTGGCTACGAGCCAGTGGTAGCCTGACAACAGATTTCGTAATACTTGCACATTCAAAGTGGGTGTTTCTAACAATGTTTGCCATGGAGTCAAGTCCATTGACATGTGACCGAAATGTTCAGTGGACGTTTATCTTAAAACTAACGTGAGAGGGGAGTTTGAGATGTGGTCACCCAAGTGGGAGAGAGTGGGGATATAGGAAACGTGGCACAAGCATTTAATTCACTTTGTGGCCAATCAGAAGATGGGATTATGGAAGTGCATTAATTTTTATCTCATTTCCGCGTATGCAACTTGTAGTTTTCTTTGACCTCTGAGCGGATCTCGCTGCAGCAGGGTCGAGAAGAAATTCAGCTTTTGTTCTGGTACACAGGAACTGAAAGGGCAATAACTCTGGCTGTAAAGGGCTTTTAAGAAACTGTCGTCTCAGCAACTGAAACAAACCATAACTGAAATTAGCTATATGGATCGTTCATTTCCTCTGAAACCCCCTTCTCAGCTTCTCCAATTTGAAAATGGAAAAAATTCACATACATTGTTTGTAAGCTTTTTTAAAATGAAACATCAATTTCATTGGTTTCAGAAACCTGACTTGAAAAGTGAAAAAAGCTGTCATCTATATTCATGGGTATGATACAAACAAGGTGGGCTTTAATATATAATTGATCCATCTACACTGTAACTACTACCCCTAATGTCACAACACAAATACCAAAGATGCACAAACGATGAAGATTAATTATTAACTGGTTGATTGGTATGTCAGATATATCTAGATGGCTTTTCTGTAGTATGATATGCCATGCACTGTGAGCTACAGAAAAAAAAAAAAAATCGTTCCTAACAGCTGACCTATTGAAATGTGTAGAATAGCGAAGGGACTACTGACCACCAGTGAGCTAAGCAGAAGACCAAAGGTGCCACACTGATGAGTTGCAGGTAATGCCACTGTCGCACCAGGAAGGAGATGGCATCAATGGTGAAGGGTCCCATCAGCCACACGATGGCCAGCATGGATGCTGCCCTTGTACGTTTCCCTGGACCCACCATCTCCATCACTGAAATCAATGAAATGGAGTTGGTACCGTGAGAATAAGACTGAACTTACTTAAAGGTTAATTACCAGCTCAGTTACGTACATACGTGGTCAAACGATCAATTTTTAACTAATAAACCAGCTGTCTCGTCAAATTGACCAGTCAACCAATCAGCAATTCAGCCACAAACCAAACAAAAAAAATCTGGAACTCTCTCTCTCTCTCTCTCTCTCTCTCTCTCTCTCTCTCTCTCTCTCTCAGATATGCATGTACACACACACACACACACACACACACACACACACACACACACACATACACACACGCATACACGAACACACGCACGCACGCGTGCACATACATACACACACACATACACACGCGCGCGCGCACGCGCACGCACACACACACACACACACACACACACACACACACACACATGTTGCGAGTTTAAAAAAATTACAAAGTTAATAAGAAGGAACAATCACTTATCTTCTCAATTTCGGCGCAAGACGGGCGTTGAATTAATGTCCATTCAACGTCCATCTTGCGCTGAATTCGAGAAGTAAGTGATTGCTCTTCCTTTGTTTTCATTGTCCTGTGCGTTGTTTCTCTTGTCTGAAGAAGACCAAAGAGGTCGAAACGCGCCGTGTTTTGTCTTGTAATCTGTTTGTCCATGTTAGATGGCGGAGGTACTTAGAATTATGTTTTGAAATTTATTTCAATTTCCGCCTGCGGTCACTTCACCTTGTAACTGAAAAAAAAAAAATCAGTTTATAGCCAAAGTAATCCTGCACTACGCTCATAAATTCATAAACACGTGCATACTCTTGTGAATCGCGCGGGCGCGCGCAGCAGAGAGAGAGAGAGAGAGAGAGAGAGAGAGAGAGAGAGTATACAACTATATTTCCCCAAATCGGAAAGATTAAGTATGGAAACAACAAGGATAACTGTCAGTTGACCAACACAACAACTGAGCTTCGAGCCAACCCAACAGCAGAGCAACAAAGAGGAAATCAGCATGCGGCACAGTACATTGAACCTACCTAATACAAAGCCAGACATGTAGATAGCGCTTCCGATGACCCCGGCGAGGGCACGATAGACAATGAAGACTTCCACATTAGGCGGGAAGGCTGAGGCCACGCCCACAGCCAGACAAAGGATACTGCTGATGTAGAACATTGTCTTTCTTCCGAACCTGGAATAGCCAGAACATCGAGAACACAACGGCGTTTTGCCACTTTATCACGATCCTGTTTTCTGCTAGCGATTTGTTTGTTTGTTTGTTTGTTTGCTCTCTCTCTCTCTCTCTCTCTCTCTCTCTCTCTCTCTCTCAAAATAATGATCTGTATGTTGAAAAACGATCGCTCTGAGAGATTTTTGCGTTCCAGTCTTGCATATATCAATCCAACATTTTGTGTTTTAGTTCCTTCAAGAACATCACTCACTTCGTTTCTATCCACTCTAATATCAAAACATCTTTTATTTTGAAATGACCAGTTATGGTAATTGAAATGACCACGGGTAAACTCGGGAATCTTATTCAGAATCATTGAGTGGGCTTGCTTTGGAAATCTGTCAATTGCCATATTTTGGAGTTTAACCAGTATTTCATGGATTTCAAAGTGCTGTCAACACACAAAAGACATTGACCGGTTTCGCCATATATCATGGTATTTGGATTTTTGGGACTAACACCCAGTAAACGTTTATAGCGAACAAATGAACTGCTTCTATAGATTTGTATTTCGTTAAGCCCCAGAGCTCAGCAGCATACAAGAACATGGGCTTACTTGACAATCAAACAATCTGAAAAAGAACTGACATATCCATGTTGCCTAAAGCCCACATCGTTTCAAAAATATGAGTAACTTTTTGTTTTGCTCGCCTAGTCATCTAATGCGTGACAAAAAGTCATCTACAGATCATTCAAATCTACATCCCACACAGAAAAATGTTTGTCAGTTATCACGATGAGTAAATGTCGGTATTTCGAGATTTCGTGTGGGATTATAGGATTTAAAGATTGATAGCAGATATGATGAACAACCAAAAAAAAAAGTCCATTTGCAACATAATTGAAATGCATTTCATTTCATTTCATTTATTGTTGAATGTTTAAAGTACTCATGTTTGCGAGAAAAATATTTATCAAGAATCTATTCCTATCTAATGGCGATTGTTTAGCCTATTTAATGCAATCTGAAAACATGATGATCCTTAGAAATTTGGCAATGTATATCTTTTATGCTCTGAAAACTAGACATGAACCTATGAACGGAAACTAGATATAAAATATGTGTTGTGACTGGTTTCAAATGCAAATGAAAATATTTTCATTTATCTTGGTTTGTTTCTTTGAATTATTCCCCCCTGTAATTGTTTGCTTGTGTGTTTCTGAAAACAAGTTACTACCTTCTGCTGATGACCCCTACTCATTTTTAATTCATTCTCGGCAAATGTGTACCCATTGTATACATGTCGGTGGCCTTATAATAAAAAAAAAAATCAGAGAGTTCAGAGAGACTTCTCTCTCTTAATAATGATAGAATTAAAAATAGACAACGAAGAATTACTACTGCAGGAATGTTCTACGCAGAACATATGGGAGCAGGGAAAACATAAATCATAACTAAGTTGCGAAGGAAAAAAGGGACTAGTTATAACCCACTTCTTTTCAAGATCGTCCAGTATATCAGTATCACATAAGGAATGAAGAATCACCCTTCTCCCCCCCCCCCCCCCCCCCCCCCCCATTTCTCCACCACACACACACTAACACCACACACACACACACACACACACACACACACACACACAGAGAGAGAGAGAGACAGAGAGAGAGAGAGAGAGAGAGAGAGAGAGAGAGAGAGAGAGAGAGAGAGGATGAACAAACAAGACAAACCTAATAAGCATTCCTAATTAAGTGAGAAAGAAGAAGAAAACATCACGGGCATACAGGTCTGTAGTTTCAGCATGCTAGTAGTTTCAGTAGTGTTTGTCGTCGGACGTGCAACATGTCATGAACTATTAGAAACTGTTGTGGTATCTGTTTCCATGATGCAGCGGCTAAGGCCGAAATGAAGACAGGGGTATTGCTATGGTCACTTCCTCATATTGTTTTCTATTCATGTAGAGCGAAGCCATCGTATATTGGCAGATAAAAGCTAGTAGCGTGTAGAATATCCAAAACGGTTCATCAAAAACTCGTCCATCTTTCAAAAGACACAGTACACATGACATTAGATCGTAAAGGAATTCTTTCCATTTTGGATTTCCTAAACTTTGGAAATGTGTGTATGTGTGCGCGCGCGTGCGCGCGCGCGCGCGCGTGTGTGTGTGTGTGTGTGTGTGTGTGTGTGTGTGTGTGTGTGTGTGTGTGTGTGTGTGTTGTTTTTTTTGTGAATTTCGTTTCCTCTTCTTTTTCAGTTTTTTCCATTGCAAAATTCCCATTTCACGTTCTAAAACAAGTTCTGTTTCTCTCTCACCCATGTTATGTCTGCAAAACATGACAGACTTTGCTCTTATCTGCTTCAACATTTTCTATCAGAACCATTGACGGTCATTAACTGACTTTGATTGGTTGGTATTTGCTATTTCTTTTAATTTAAGGAACTATTAAGAATCGTTATTCTATGCTTTTCGATTGTGTCTTCGATCATTTGTACATGATCTTTTGTCATCAAAAAGTGTGAACTCTAGCATTTTTTCTTTGTAATCATTTATCAATCAATTATTTGCTCTAGCAGTTGATTTTCTTTTGTTACCCTATCAGCGCTATATTTGAAAAACACACAAAAAAAACAAACACAAAAGCAAAAAGAAAACCCTTTTTCATTTTGTCACTGTTCAACTGGTACTGAAAGCCGCTCGATAGAATTGTTCGCTGGCGATTTCATTTTGTACCCCTCTGACATGTACCAGAGTAAGTTGACAGAAAATCTTTCCTTGCGTACTTTTTTTGTGTGCCCCTCTGACATTCAACTGATTGGGCTTACAGAAATTGTTCCCCCTTGAATTTTCAAGCGGAGGGTAATACAGTACTCGTTAAATTTATGGTGATGGGATGGTCACAACATTATTTCACCCGATTACTCTGAGTGGTAACACTTTGTTCAAAATCTTGTGACATGCCCGTTCCTTTGTCCGTCTTTTACAGTGAGGTGCACAGGAGTCAAATAGTGACGTTTTGATTATGAGTCAGAGTCAATTGTAGAATAGTCTTTGCTCATTCCATTAAAAATTGACAAGAGTCAGCCAGTGACGTTGTTTTGATTTTGAGTCAGAGTCAGTCGTGGAATAGTGTTTGCTCATTCCATGAAAAATTGACCGCGTTCTCCCCCTTTTGAAGAGAAAACAAAATACCTTTGGTTGAAACTTACTTTGTACACATACATTAAACACGGGAAGACATTGTTCTGTTGATTTGTGGAAGGATGTCGCCATGGACACATACGTGAGATTGATGCCCAATGATCAGCTCAGTTGTGAAAGGAGACATGTATCGGAATGTCATTCCAGGGATAAGTAACATCTTAGGCTGTTGTCCACTGTCAGGATTTTACTTAAGAGCCATTTCCCAAAATGTGTCGCGGAACGAAGGGGATGACCCGTGCAGAGAACGTCCCATGTCCGTAGCTGACTTTGGGTTGACCCCTAGTTGGTGTCTCCACTGGTGACCTTGTAGGAGTCCTCTCCTGTCCTCGTTGTCTACGAGCAGACCAGAGCGTCTGACAGCAGCCTCTGCCGAGTCGTTCTAACACACGGACACGCATCTTAGTCTGCTGTGTTCATCTGGATGTCATCATTATCTGCATGTCGCCGCGTCGTCATCTTCCTTGCGTCATCATCACATCGTCTTTCTCCTGTGTCGTTAACGTCGTCGTTTACATCGTCTTTCCCTGCGTCGTCGTCGTCGTCGTCGACATTGTCATTCTCGTTTTCGTCCTCCTCGATGTCTTCGTCTTCGTCATCGTCACCACGTCCACGACTTTGCTGGAACGAAAAGCAACGTCCGGCTGACGTTTTGAACAAGTTTGTGTGTCTGAGGAGTAAATGTGAATTAAAACGTGGGCGTGATTCGATAGAGATAGAAGGAAACTGGTATTAACTGTTTTCCTGGAGATAAAAAAGTGTGTATTTAATAACAAGAAGTGATTATTCCTACGTTCCTAGGATTACAAGTTAAGGTGGTTCCTGGAGCCGGAACGGGTAAACTATAAACTTATCGTGTGTTTCTTTTCCAATGGCTGTAATTGTACTCCTCGGGAGGGAGACAATCCATAGACCGAACCCCAGCCCGACTTGGAATCTCAAAGGGGCTGTGGACAGACCGCTACGGATTCGGCCTTTGGTCAAGAATTGAGCCCTGTTTGCATCTCCCTGTGACGCTCCGGCAATACTTGTAAGAAGTCATCATTACGAGCGAATCCTGTTGTTATCCGTTTGTGAAGTGCCAGCGACAATCACAAATATTTTCTTTGGATGTGCGAAGAAAAAACAAAATCATGTTGGAAAACAAGGTCTTTTTCGTTTAATATGAGCCTTGCTTCGACCTCTTCAAGACGTGCTGGCGACACACACTATACTAACATTATATAAAAATCGGGTTCTGAAACCAGGTTTTTTTTCTCCATTGTGGAACTGGTGTATCTGAACAAACAAGTGAAAGACATACAGGTGTCGGAAATCAGCATTATTGAATGTTCTGTGGAACTTTTACCTTTGGTTGATGCCTGATGCGTCATACAGTTATTTTTCGATCAGACTGATCGTAATAATCAATACACTGTTCAATCTCATTGATTGTTAGAATCGAGTACATCCACGTGGGAAAGGACCCTAAAACTCCTTTATAGACAGAATTAATTGCTGATTGGTTTGTGCGACTGTGTTTGTGTTAGGGTATCATTCTATTTTCGTGAATATGTGTATATTCGCTTGTTTGTTTGTCTCCTAAATATACAGGCATAGCAGTGCGAGAGCGTCTCTTTAGCTTGCCGAAGGGTCATTTCAATACCCAAAGATGATATCAGTACTGCTGACAATGCTTAATCCTCTGAGCTTTAATATGAAATGCTGATTCAAAATCATTCTGTCGCGCTCTTTTATTTTTTCGTTTCAACAAAAAGTGGCTGTCCATTCTTCTTCTCACATACCAGCACTCCGACCACTTCACAGTGTTAGTGTGTGTGTGTGTGTGTGTGTGTGTGTGTGTGTGTGTGTGTGTGTGTGTGTGTGTGTGTGTGTGTGTGTGTGTGTGTGTGTGTGTGTGTGTGTGTGTGTGTGTGTGTGTGTGTGCGTGCGTGCGTGCGTGCGTGTGTGTGTGTGTGTGTGTGTGTGTGTGTGTGTGTGAGTGAGTGTGTGTGTGCGCGTGCGCGTGCGAGCGTGTGGGGTGGGGGGGGGGGGAGAGAGTGTGTGTGTGCGCGTCCAATTGTTTGTCTGTCGGTGGCGAGCGCGCATGTGTGATTCCATGTGCCCGTTTATGAGGATCTGTGTTTGTTGTGTTTATGCCACTGGGATGGCTAGATTAATAAGTAGTGCTCTTCCCGAAAGCATTGAAGATTTGAGAAATCCAAAACATTTCAGAACAGCCCAAGTGGATCAGGACACAATTACAGAATACATCAACACATATTTCATGACACTGCTTGCCGTGGGATTTACCGATAGCATATATAGTTCTTCACGTCTTACAGTCACAGAGACTGTCTGTTATGCTGCAACAGTTCACAATGGTAATCATTCAGGTAGCATTCAGGTAGTCACTAAGTCTTAGCAAACACACAAGTATTCTTTCAGACTTTTACCTGTTACACAGGTCTTCAGGTGCAGATATAGCCCTTCAGATCTTACGGACAAACGTGGAATCAATCAGGTTTTACCAGTATCACCTGTAGTTAACTAAGCCTTACCAAATATACACAGGCCATCAAGCAGGTCCTATCTGTCACACGTACAGTCAGTTTGGTCTTAGTGGTCGCTCAAGCGGTCATTTTGGCCTTGCAATACACACAGGTAGTTAGTTAGTCAGGTCATGCAAGGTACACATATATCAGCATCTTCTGACTAATCTCATTGCAGGTCTTGGTCATGCAATCCACACACGCATCAGTATCTTCTGACCAATCTCACTGTAGGTCTTACCGATCATATCGAAAGCCATTATGATCGCTTATCATACAAGTAATCTGAACATTCACGCAGACAACCGTTAACAGTCTCACTGGAATCATTCTCGTCTTACAAGTCGCACAGGCAGCCAGACCCAAGGGTGCCAAGTAGCTGACAGCGAGGTATGCCATATTCAGATGAGCTCGGAATTTGTTTCTGTCACATACTAAATCAAACTGCACGTGCACACACACACACACACACACACACACACACACACACACACACACACACACACACGCATGCTTGTGCCAAATGAAATTGGAATGATATATACCCTCAAACACATGGCCTACACAAAATGAAATTAGAATAACAAGAGAAAAGGTTGTAGTTGTTGTTGTAGTTGTCACTGTTGTTGTTGTTGTTGTTGTTGTTTGTTGTCATTATTTTTACTATTAGTATTATTATTATTGTTGTTGTTGTTATTATTATTATTATTATTATTGTCGTTGTCATCATTAGTATCATCATTATCACCATCATTATTATTACTGTTATCATTATTATCATCATCATCATCATTATCACCATCATTATCATTGTTATTGTTATTGCTATTATCATTATCATTATTTTTATATCATTATCATCATCGTCATCATTTTTAACACCATCATTATTTGCGGCTGCTGCACAGAGTGCACAAAGGATGCAGTAAATATCTGACGAAATAAAGCCACCTTGAACCATGATAACGTAGAACTCAACATGTGTAATAAGGCAAAGAAATATAAAAGCACAATTCACAAAATGTTCATGACATTCGTTTTGTTCTTTTAAAAGAAATTAGTCACACAATCTATTTCTTTTCTTTCTGTGTGAACGCTATGTGGAATGAGACAACTGTTTTTACCATTCGGCTCGTGCCGTGCCTCTTACATGACCAATTGCATTGAATGATCTATGTCAAAAGTATAAGAACAGTGTCATAGCAAAATATAATTAGGTGTGTATTCTACAGAGAGTAAAAGCACTGACTGCCGATTATGCACAATAACGAGGAAGGAGTGACAAAGGAGAACGACTGTCAGAGCAGCTGTCCTTATTTCTGGAATTATAACCAGAATATCTTTCAGTCATTAAAGATATGTTGCAAAGTTTAAGAGAACGAGTTCATTTACCATGTGCTATTGTTTTCTTAGGGCAGGAGATTCATATACATGCGTGGTTTCTCAAGGACACAGACAGACAGACAGACAGACAGGCAGGCAGGCAGGCAGACGGAGAGACAGACAGGCAGACAGAGACAGAGAAACAGAAGAAGAAGAAAGAAGAAGAGAGAGAGAGAGAAGAAGAAGAAGAAGAAGAAGAGAAAGAGAGAGAGAGAGTGTGTGTGTGTGTGTGTGTGTGTGTGTGTGTGTGTGTGTGTGTGTGTGTGTGTGTAATCTTGCTATCGGATCCTTGATGTTGATGCACACCAGGGATCCACACACATTCAAAAGCTTTGTCCTCGGGTCCCATGTCATCTTTTCACCAAGCTTCGTGGAAAACCGGTTCTGCTGCTGTAGCATGATTTCCCTGACAGACAGGCAAACAAACCAAGAGACTGTGGTGACAGCTAAAAAAAGCCTTGACGGAGGTAGATATAGGTATTTTATAGGCCCAGGACTTTATACTATACAGCACCAGCTTTTTCATGAACGAACAACTATAAAAAAACACTTTAAAAATGAAAGAGAACATTTGCTTTTCTGCAAAACAGATGCAATTTAGAGCAATACTTGTCAGTAATAAAATATTTAAACAGTGCTGGAAAAAAGTTAATTTTGCCACTCATAGGTTGACCTATCTTTCCGTCCTGAGCATTGTTTACGCTGTGTAATTTGAAACTGGTGAGAGACTGCACGAATGCGTTCTTCAACTTCTGGTATTTCCATAGTGTCTAAGTAGCTTCCATAGTGTCTCTCCGTCTGTCGAAGGCCTTTTCATAGTCAATGAAGTTGATGTAAAGGGGCGAGTTCCACTCCAAGGACTGTTCGATGATGATCCTGAGGCTGGCGATCTGGTCGGCACAGGATCTGTTTCGCCGGAAGCCTGCCTGCTGGTCCCGGAGGTTTGGGTCAACTGCTTCCTTCATCCTCTCCAATAACACTCTCTGTTTAGAACCTTGCCTGGCTCTGACAAGAGCATGATCCTTCTAAAGTGACTACAGTTGGTAAGGTCTCCTTTCTTTGGAAGTTTGATGGCAATGCCTTCCCTCCACTCTGCTGAGATGTTCTCTTTCTCCCATATCTTGCCAAAGAGGTTGTACAGTAAGTTGACAGCTATACCAACATCTGCTTTAATGGCTACTGCTGGGATCTCATCAGGTCCTGCTGCCTTCCCATTCCTCAGTGTCAGGATGGCCTTTCTGACCTCTGCTTTCGATGGTTTCTCACAGTTGATAGGCAGTTCTGTTTCCGCTGATGGGATATCAGGTGGTGCTTCAGGGGCGGTTTAGTAATTCCGTGAAGTGCTCTGCCCATCGCTTCAATTGATCTTCTGTTGTTGTGAGGGTCTTCCCGTTTTTTGTCTTTGACTGGCTTGCCTGTCTGTTGGAATTTGCCAGCCGGCTTCTCTGTGGTGGTGTACAGTTCTCTCATGTTGCCCTGTCCTGCAGCATCCTCTGCTTGTCTGGCAAGTCTGTTGATGAACTCCTTATCTTTCTTCATTTTTTTCTCACTTCTTTGTCCGCCTGGGTGTAGTCTTCTTGGGCTTGTGCTTTGCTTGATCTTGTTCGGCTCATGTTCAGTGTGGCTTCTCCTCTTTCCTTTTGTTCAGTTTCTGAATAGTATCATCAGATATCCAGTCTTTGTGTTTCGGTTTTCTTCTTTCCAAGTACTCCTCACAGGTCTCATGCCAAAGTTTCTTGGTATGTTGCCACTGGTTCTCGATGTCTGTGCTCTCTCCTCTTCAAACAATTCTTCAAGTAGCTGGAACCTGTTGGTAAGACTGATCTGAAATTTCTCCTTTATTTCTTTACTGCTGAACAGCTCCACATTATATCCTGTCCTTGCTGCATTTGTTGATGTGTACTTCTTGAGTCGGAGTCTCACTGTTGCCACAAGTAGGTGGTGGTCTGATGGCACGTCAGCACCCCTCATCACCCTCACATCCCGCCATGATCGTCTGAATTTCCTGCTGATGCAGATGTGGTCGATTTGGTTCTCCGTGACGTGGTCCGGGGATCTCCAGGTGGCCTTGTGGATGCGCTTGTGAGGGAGGATGCTGCCTCCTATCACCAGCTGGTTCAATGCGCATAAAGTCTGCAAAGCGCTCTCCATTCTCACTCATCTGTCCAATTCCATGTGTCCCCATGATGTCCTCATATCCTGTTTTGTCTGATCCTATCTTGGCGTTGAAGTCATCCATGACTATTGTGATGTCGTTTGCCCCTCTTCTGTTTCAGCACAGCTTTTACTTGCTGGTAGAAGTCATCTTTCTTTTATTCCTCTGCATCATTTGTGGGAGCGTAGCACTGGATGATGTTCAGCCTGATGTTTTTCTTCTTGGTGCTAAACTTGGCTGAGATGATGCGGGAGTTGATAGGTTCCCAACTGATGAGTGCCCCGCTGCGCCTCTGGTGTCAGCATGAGGGCCACGCCTTCTGTATGGGGAGGGGGGGGGCTCCATCCTCTGTGTGTCCCGCGTACAGCAGCAGCTCTCCCGATGAAAGTCTCAGCTGTCCTATCTGTAGCCACCTGTCTCACTCAGTCCTAGGAATCCTACCTTGCAGGTCTTCATTTCTCTTGCTACCTGGATGGTTCTGCCCGCTTCGTACATTGTCCTGATGTTCCAAGTGGCTATCCTTGTTGATTTCCTGGGGGTCAGAAGGGGAATCGGTCTTGCAGCTTCCTCTCGGCTTTCACTGCCTAACGTCATGAGTCTCCGGGATGGAGACCCTTCCTCTCCCAGGTGAATGTCTTGGTTTGATGTTGTCGATGCTTCTGTGACTTTTTTTTTTTTTTTTCTAGGAAGGAGTGTTAGCCCTACGCAAACCCGTTTAACCTCCGGGAGAGTTGATCTACATTAGTCTGACCTCTACCCTTCGACCTGTTCAGCTTCGGTGGCCCTACCAGGAGCATACGCTCCCGCTGGCATAGCTCTCTGGGTCATAGAGGCACACAAGCTCCACCACCACCACAAGGAGTAGACCGTGTGGAAGCAGTTCCTCACTGTGTGGTTTGTATTTTTCATGTTTACCATCAGAATAGCAAGGACACGACTGGCAGGGTCTGCAGCACGTATTAAAAAAAGGAAGCCGTCATGCTGGGTAGGTAATGTTACAGCTCAACCGAACACACAAGACCCCCTTCAGGGCTGGTTTGAAATATTGGTGGCATGAAAAAGAACCAAAGCATGAAGTGAGACGAACGATCGTAATACTGAAAACCTGAGTAATGAGGGAGGAGTCCACTTCCGACGTGTCGTAGACCCAGGCCTGGCAGTCTTGCAGCTGGCGCTGCTGTTGGCTGTGGTTGCTGACACTGCTGTGGTTCCACTGGGAGAAGATGGAGCACTGGGAGTAGCTGGACTGCTGGCTGTCCTCCATGGGAATGGTCTGGTTCACCGCCACTCGGTGATCCTCGTTCTGAAGGACGTAGCTGTCCTCAGGCCACTCCGGCAACCGACACCTGCATGTGATAACAGATGCTTTTTGCCGAACGTCCCTATTGTCTCACTTTTTTTTGCCAAAAACGTCCTTCCCCTCTCCATCTGTCCGTCTGTTTGTCTGTCTGTCTGTATGTCTGTCTCTCTCTCTCTCTCTCTCTCTCTCTCTCTCTCTCTCTCTCTCTCTCTCTCTCTCTCTCTCTCTCGCTGCGTGTGCGCCCGCGCGTGCACGCGCGCGTGTGTGTGTGTGTGCGTGCGGACACGCGCTCTCGTTCGCACATGTGCTGTTCAAGCTTCGTTTCCATAAATGTGTCTTACATGTTTCAGGGTTTAAGTTTGCAACAACATGCAACAATGTTTCCGTGAAGAAAAGATTGATGGATGTGCATTGTGTCTAATCCTATGAGTCTGTGCAGACCCTGTCACTCCTGATGAAAGTTGGGGTGGGGAGGGGGGTGGTTGAGGGCTTAGTTCATACAGGGTGGTAAAGGGGCCTCGTGGATAACACACCTGTTCAGGATCTAAGGTGGAGGTCCGAGTCCGAAAACAACTCACCAACATCCCACATATGGTGTGCGCTTAACGAACATTAAAGAATCCATGTCAAGAATGAAGTTGTCCTTGGCTAAACTCTGGAAGAAATCTTATTGTGATAAATGAACAACTAGCAGCGTCTCTTGGAAAACAAACAGCGGAGAGAAAACACCACCATGGACTTTGTCCAGAGTGAATCCCATGTTCAGTGTTATGTTCAATTTATATAATTTTTTTCTGCATGTTTTTTTCTTCACTTCAAAACATTTGCAAGTGACACTTCTCTTCATAATAAGTGCAGAAATGTTCTTCAGTGTGCTATGAGTGGCTTACATACGAGTATCAATGCACTTACGCATTAGCCAGTTATTAATCATAGTAGGACTTTTCGTTCCCAACGATCTTGACTGCAAGTAGACACAAACGTCACGACAGTAAAACCAAGTTAGCAAATTGAATTCCGTGAACAAGATTTCAAAATAATCGATTATCCCAAATTAATTGACCTCACGATTGTCAGGAATCTGTCAAGGTCTACTTATGTTTTCACTTGTCTCTCAAAATATTGAGTAGCAAGATAGAATTTAACCTTTCCTAGAACAGGGAGATAATGTTGCTTATAGCCCGGCTGACCCCCAAGGGCCATAGTAGGACTGTCTCCTTGTTGAAGTCACTTTCAGAAACTCAAAAATTACATTAGATACGTCTGATACCATGCAAGTCCTATGCTGTGAAGTGTTTTGTTCTCTACGAATAAATATGACCTGATAATTGTAATGTTTCAACATGTCAGGCTTCCATCAGTAAAAGAACATTACGGTACTGGAAATCAGAGAAAAAATAAACTCAATTTTCTTAAAATTTCTTAAACGTACTTCCATCCAAGTTAGTGACTTGAAAAATGATGTTTTAAATCCTGCCATTCTGATTTCAGTGAAGGCGTCATAAAAGATATAAAGAACTACGTGCCACTGAATCTATGCGCATAATGTTCAACGAATAGTGTTCATAATAAAAGTTTAATAGATCCCCCCAACAACATCCCCTACCCCTTTCATTTCCTGGAGCCCATAGGAAAGAATTATGCACTTTACTATCGTTTTGACTTTTCTTGTCAGACACGTCGCCTCCACACACACACACACACACACACACACACACACACACACACACACACACACACACACACACACACACACACACACACACGCACGCACGCACGCATGCACACACACACACACACACACACACACACACACACACAAACCCCCACCTTTGCTTCCCCTCGCTGGCGCATGAAGCGTGATAAGCGGTTCGCATTTTCTTTGTCATATTTCCCCTCTGCATCGTCCACCCCCTCGACCACGTACTCTCCCATCCTTCACTGGCGAGCGAACGGACAGATCCATCCGCCTTTTCTTGTCAGGTAGGTAGGTTTCTGTGACCTGACATACCCTGACCTTTCACCTGCCCCTGCCCTCCTTGGTGCGTAGAGAGAGAGAGAGAGAGAGAGAGAGAGAGAGAGAGATATGTCAGGTCAGCCTTACCTTATCTTTATGCGAGCGTTATCAATACCCCTCCCACCCCTATCCTCACCCTACCTCGGTCAACAGTCCCCCGGTGTCGTACTTCTCCCACTCGATGTTTTCCCCCTTGATTCATACTCCTCTTCTTTGTCGTGGCTTGATACTCTCCCTACTTGTTGTGGCTTCATACTTCCCTTACTTGTCATGGCTTGATGATTCCCCAACTTGTCGTGACTTGATACTTCACCTTCTGTCCTACTTTTTGTGGTTCAATCCTTCCCCTACTTGTCGTGGCTTCATACTTCCTCTACTTGTCATGGCTCAATACTTCGCCTACTTGTCGTGGTTCAATACTTCCCCTGCTTTCCCACTTGTCATGATTCAATACACCCCTATTTGTCCTGGCTCAATACTTCCCCTACTTGTCGTGGCTTCATACTTCCTCTACTTGTCATGGCTCAATACTTCGCCTACTTGTCGTAGTTCAATACTTCCCCTGCTTTCCCACTTGTCATGATTCAATACACCCCTATTTGTCCTGGCTCAATACTTCCCCTACTTGTCGTGGCTCAATACTTCCCCTACTTCTCATGGCTCAAACCTTCCTCTACTTGTCGTGGTTCAATACTCCCGCCTACTTATCTGGTTCAATACTTCCTCTACTTCTCGTGGCTCAATACGTCTCGTACTTGTCATGGCTCAATACTTCCCGTACTTGTCGTGGCTCAATACTTCCCCTACTTCTCATGGTTCAATACTTTCGCTACTTGTCATGGCTTGATACGTAGCCTACCTGTCGAGGCTTCATACTTCCCCCACTTGTCATGGCTTGATAATTCCCCCACTTGTCATGGTTCAATACTTCCCCTTCTTGTCATGGCTTACTTCCCTACTTGTCATGGCTTGATACTTCCCCTACTTGTCATGGCTTGATAATTCCCCCCCCACTTGTCATGGTCCAATACTTCCCCTTCTTGTCGTGGTTTACTTCTTCTACCTGTAATGGATCCATACTTTCCCTACTTGTCGTGGTTAAATACTTCTCCTACTTGCCATAGCTCAATACTTCCCCAACTTGTCGTCGCTCAATACTTCCCCTTCCTGTCTTGTTTCAATACTCCCCTTACTTGTCATCGTTCAATATTTCACCTACTTAATGTGGCTCAATACTTCCCTACTTTTCTAGGCTCAATACTTCCCCCTACTTGTCGTGGCTCAATACTTTCCATACTTGTCGTGGTTCAATACTTCCCTATTTGTCATGGCTTGGTACCTGCCTGTCCTGTCGTGGCTTACTTGCCCTGTTTGTCATGGCTCAATACTTCCCCCTACTTGTCATGGTTCTGTACTTTCCCTACTTGACGTGGTTCAGTTCTTACACAACTTGTTGTGGCTCAATATTCCCCCCTACTTCTCATGGCTCTCTACTTCCCGCTACTGTCGTGGCTTGATACTTTTCCTACTTGTTCAATACTTCCCATACTTGCCGTGGTTCAATACTTCTCCTACTTGTCGTGATTCAATATTTCCCCTACTTATTGTGTCTTGTACTTCCCCTACTTGTTGTGGCTTAATGCTTTTCCCACTTGTTGTGGCTTAATACTTCCTGTACTTGTCTTGGCTTGATACTTCCCCTACTTGTCATGGCCCAATACTTCCTTCTACTTGACCTGGCTCAATACTTCTCCCTACTTGTGGTGCAATACTTCCCCCTTACTTGTCATGGTTCAGTACTTCCCCTACGTGACGTGGCTCAATACTTTCCTTACTTGTGACTTAGTACTTCCCCTACTTCTCATGGCTCAATACTTCCCCCTACTTGAGTGGCGTGATATTTTCCCTACCTGTCATGGCTTAATACTTCCCCTACTTGTCATGGCTCAATGCTTCCCCTACTTATCATAACTCAATACTGCCTCTACATGTCGTGGGCTCCAAACTCCTACTGTTGTGGCTCCTTACTTCCCCTCCTTGTCATAGCCCAATACTTTCCCTGCTCAATATACCCTCTCCCACCCCACCCCCGACCAATAATCCCCCCTGCTCCTTATTCCCTCGCTCAATACTTGTCCTCTCAAAACAGGCAGAAGCTCTTGTTCTCAGGGAGAGGGAAAGAAAGGAAATCTTTCACATACCACGGCTAAAGACCACGCGCGAGCATTCTGACGAAGACACGCAAATCCTAAGCGAGTATGGGAAGTATCAAAGAGGGAAGTATCGATCAGGGGAGTATCGAACAGGGGAGTATCGAACAGGCACAACCTCACCCCAAACCATCTCCCTACCTCGTCCCCTACTGTCATGCGCTTGACTGAAAACTGCTTCAACTAACAATTGGAGTATAAATTTGCAGGCCATAATCCAGTTATTTAGATTCTTCGATTTTAAACTTAATTTTCACTGCATATTGTGGACGCATTCCAAGTATGCATCATCAAGACCGTTGACGTTACGTGTACTTATTATTTCACATGCATGCTACTTTTTGTCGGTGTTCAGATTTTTCAATCATTTTCCGTCATGTTGGTGACAACGTAACCATGTTCAACGCATTGTGGTATTTTTAATTAGATTTCTTACTGTTGGCATGACAAATGTTGCGGTTGCTGTTGTACGGCAGGGTTAAGGGCTGGTTTCACACCATAATGAAGAATAGTTTTAGCCTCACACAGCTATCTTTTACAAGATACCTACAGACCTTTATGGAATGTCTTACGTCTCTGCTTGGTAATAACATGTCGATCGGTTGCTGTATCTCTGCTTCAAACACATTACATTAAAAGATCCAATGATAATAAATACATCATTTCATATTTCAGACAATGTTTGCATCTCATGTAATTACTTTTATCACCATACTAAGCAGTCATTGTTAGTGATTGCAGTCTTTAAAGAAAATCTCAGTTTCGTGGCATGGAAGGTCTTGCTGAAAATGCTGATGACAGATTTGTGTGGCCATTGCCAGTGGTAGGCATTTTATGCAATGAATGAAAGGAAACGTCTCGACAATGTTTGCCAAGTTTGATTACGCTAATGCTGACACCTGCTGAGATTAAAACCTTTCATCTGAATGCCTTGGGTCACTATGAGCCCAGATATGGTTTCAAACCACAAGAACTTGCAAATCTAACATTCTTCTTGGGTAGGAGGGCGGGGGGGAGACTTCGCGTGCTTTACTGTTTTCTCATTTATTTATGCAACTATCTTCTGTTCGTAACATTTTTTTAGAAAAAAAAAAATAACCGAATAAGCAAAACGACGTTCAAACCTATCTGCATTATATATGTGAGCACATCCATACTTTATTAGAAGCGCCTCAACGACAAAAGCATTGGTGTTATGCACACTACACAGAAAGGACTTTTCATATTAATGTTCCTATAACAGAAGTGTGGATATGTGTACACCCAAATAATTCACAAATCAGATATCACTGAGCGTGGTCTGTGACAATGGATGCATGCCTGTACGCCCTGATGGAAAAGAATGCAGACTGTTTCTAGTGAATTAACAAAGGAGATTGTTTCGCTTTTGCATTTCCACCATCTAACCATAGACAGCATGCACAAAGAATGGCAGCACTCAGTACAAGCTGTGTACATATGGAGCATGCAAGCACAAGGAGTTGAAAATTAAAAACATATAGATGAAAGGCATTATTAATGAAGGGGCTTACACTACAGAGAGACAGACAGACAGATAGACAGACAGACACACAGACACACAGACAGACAGACAGACAGAGACAGATAGAGAGTTAAATCAATGACTGCCATTCATATTGCACAAATAAGAGAACCTGAGACCATATAGATATGTGTGTACCTGTGTGTGCGTGTGTGTGTGTGTGTGTGTGTGTGTGTGTGTGTGTGTGTGTGTGTGTGTGTGTGTGTGTGTGTGTGTGTGTACGTATGTGTGTGTGTGTGTGTGTGTGTGTGTGTGTGTGTGTGTGTGCGTGTGCATATCCGGTGAACACTACGACCTGTGATCAGGGACGTGGAATATGATGACAGCCACCATGGTCTGCATGCCTTTGGAGAGCACAGGGAGCAGGAGCAGGAGGAAGACACGGGTCTGGTAAGGTCCCCACTCTCCTAAGTACTGGTCCAGCTCTTCCATGGTCCTGCCTGTGAACACACATAGCATGCATGGGTCACCATCATGGAGTGGGTTAACCAAATCTAACTTATTTTCAAGTAAGAATATTGGTGCGTGCTTTGGCCACTCTTGTGCAGAAAAAAAACTGGGGGTCACCACTGTCGTGAACTCAATGGCTCACAGGGGATTCACTCAGAGAACAACTGAAGTAATATTATCCAATTACTACACAAAGAGAAAGACAAGCAATGTACCTGAACGCTTCTGTCTTCTCAAACAAATGTCTGGAAAAGAATGAAAGACAGATAATGAGCCAAAAGAGCCCCTGGTACGTTTGCTAAACACAACACTAAATAATGCAGATACAGCACAGCAAGCACTACCTGTAGTTGTAATCGTCGTCAGCATTCAGCAACTGCACCTTTGGGCAGCTTCACGCATACTCTTAGTTGTTAGCGTCTTTCGTATTACAGTCATGTTCGTAATCACTCACATACAGACATGAATACATGCATTCCGTGATTGTCAAATGTTAAGGGTAGTTCAGCCTACCACTAATGTTAACCAAATTTACGTTTGTGATAGTCATAACTTTTAATACGAAACTGGAGTTTTTCCTTTTTCTCTCTTATCATCCATGACAACCCATTATTTACATCTTTTTAAAAAAACTTTCCGTTCTTACATGACTGTCACTATAGCTTTCAGATGTTGCTACACAAGAAACCACAGTGCAAATGTAGTTGCAACCGATGCAAACTAACCGGACATGTATTTCGGCTGCTGAATTTTTTTTTTCTAAGGACAATGATACATACATGAAGATGACTATTGATCAACACTTAAACATGTCTTTTCGTTTTTCTTTAGAAATCATGAGTATTGTCAATTTCATAGCAATTCACTGTACCTTCTTTAGCTTTTTAATTGTCTTCCCCTGACAACAGCGCAATAAGTACACTGAACTCTCTAAATAGCGTATCCAAAGCAACTGCGTTGTGAACTGTTAGTGTGAAATAGGAAAATATAGATCAAAATATGCTGATGCTAGTATAATGTGTCCTTCCTATTTTAATTTCACCTCGGTATCATACTCACAATAAAACAGGAAACATCTCCAATGCAAAAGTTCTGAAGTGTCTAGCTATTAAATTCCGTCTTGCAAATCTGACCTTTCGAGAAACTGGAAATATTTCTAACTAAACTGTTCAAGAGGAGATGTTTGTACATGCAGTCGGTTCAGTCATGTCCAGACCCGCTGTTTTCTGAAACTGTCTGTTCACAGCTGCCCCTGGACGTGGAGGAGGGAGTATATAACTCACACTGTGAGTGACCCTTAGTTCACGCTTTCCGTGCTGAATGGTTTGAAACCATCATTCAGTGAGTCAGTCAACACTGCATTGACAGTAGTAAACGGACCTGTTGTTGTTTGCCTGTAGGACAGCTTCATTTTGCGAATGGCTAGAATTTTTTTTTAATGTTTTTTTCTGTCTGCAAGTGAATTTGTAGGCTCATCAACCTATGATTTCATGAAACGGCTCGGGATTTCAGGTAAGAAGAGGACCAGAACCCTGAAGGCAATGGCAGATGCATCTGGTCGAGGAGGATCTGGTCGAGGACGAACAAAGTGAACTTCATAATTTCCCAGCTTAAAACAGGTGTCCCATTAGCAGTGGGGTAAAAAGGCACGCCTTGAGATGCCCACCCATCCAAAAGTTGCGGTTCGAATTCTGGCAGTGCCCAAAAAAAAGTTGGCAGTAGAAAGGCATCTGGGAGTCCACTCCGGCCCCGGCCCCCTTTGAGTGTAAAGAATTCAGGGCTGCAACACTTGTCGGGGTAGGGGGGGGGGGGGGGAGTGTTCAGTCAGGACGAAGATAGTGTTAAATGC